>CM049320.1:1250000-1762500 GCA_026874595.1 Sipunculus nudus | reverse complement strand
GTTTGTGACTTTTTACATCTATATATAATGATATACTTACGGTTCTGGAGGATGTAGGTGGCGTTCAGGGTGTTACATGTGTCAGGAATACAGAGCCCGAGAGAAATCTCCGTGTCGTTCTGATAACACAAAAAAAAAAACGATTAATAGTTAGCCCTATCCGTGCAAAACCATTATAAGATACGTGTCAGAACTACGACTTGTACTTTTACGGTTAATTCTAAAAATAAATTCACAAGATGAAACAATGCAGGGAGAGTCCGCGAACGCGATCCTTAATAAAAGATAACAAGCTTGACCTTCTGGAATAGATTTTGATTTAATAGAAAATTATTATTGGAAAGAACAGACAATAAATAAATTGAACTCAAATATGTGGATTCACTTGAATCGTTTAGCTTTTCTTCATTAAGTATCTATTAAAAAGAAAAGAAATAAAAATTGAACTTGGACTCGAAGCTCCAGGCATCGGACTAGACTAGGACTTGCTATCGAGCTGTTGGCTCAACAACATGGACTTTAGTAAAACCCTAGCTGACATGGCCTACCTCGACAGGCAGCTCCGGATCGCCGACCCTCGCACGGCAGTAGCGGCCGTTGAAGATGAGCGGTGCGCTTCCCGCGGAGGTGTAGGTGTGGTTCAGATGAAGCCTGTTACAATACTGATAACTCCCGACCCAGTGAAGCTTACCCTCATCAATACCCTCCGGTATAGAGCCCATAGCGTCAACCACTACAATAATATTAGTTATAAAAATAATAATTATCATAATTATTATTATTATTATATTTATTATTATTATTATTATTATTATTACAATAATTATAATAATTATAGTAATAAAAAAAGGTTAATAATATTAACAATGTTTGATATAAAAAGTACAATAATCCTATTATAAAATCAACAAGGATGTTACACATGTTATACACTGCACATCATTTGAAAAAGGATGAGGTGTGGAGAGCATATACTATAACAAAAGACATTTAAAGGCCTCTATACTAAAATATGATGTCCCTTATCTAGAAATAATCCTTTGAACATTTTTAAGTAAGCCGGAACCACCGAAAACGCTTCTCTATACCCACATGTTTAAACACATTCAACATGGACATCTGGCAGAAAGTCGTCCGAACGAGTTTTCCGATGGGGTTTTGAATTTGGTGACTATTTAACTTCCGCACATATGCGGCCTATCACCTGAGGTCACGTGGGTTTTAGATAAAACGCTGATTCATTCATCATAGGGGCATCGGCCTACTCCCTCCCTTCTTTAAGCTGCATGTCCCCTTATACGGACGCGGAGTGTGTGCGGTGTGGATACTTATGCGGTTACGTTTTTGTTTGTGTTCATTATATACGTTTGTCAGTGCGGTTAAGGTCTGTCACTTCTTTAAAATGGCACGTTTCCGCATTTCTGTACTCGCGGCTACATGGTCCAGTTGTCCAAAATCGCAGCCGCACCGCATAAATGGACAGTCTTCTTATTTCCTTGTGCTCAAGGTTAGCGGCGTCCGCACCCGTCACGCACAAGTGGACACGCAACTTACGGATGGGCCTCAAAGTCTCTTTTGTACTCTTATTTATAGATAGATAGTGTATTTAACAAAAAAAATAACGGATAGGCCTCAAAGTCTCTTTGTTACTCTTATTTATAACTGTATCCAGATATTATTTCGAGGCAGTTACGTCTTCCAAATAGTTAATATTTCTTCCTTTTTACCTCAGTAGGCCTAATTTTTTTCAATAACTCATGTGGGAAAAATTAAGGACAGGGTTTGTGTTAACTGCCCAATTTAGCTGCATTATAGTATGTTGTTGAATATTGATTTAAATCGATTAAATCGATTATTGGTTGTTTACTTTCAAAATCGATTAAATCGATTGCATTTTTGCATAATCGATTAAAACGATAATGAATGTATACGCAAAGAATCTAATTCTGTCAGAGATAAACGAACACAAAGTAACGACCAGCATCAAAACGGAACCTTTCTCATGCAGCCAACAATCATCCGACGGCTAGTCGACCTTGAGTGCGGGCGGATTGATGGTTTCATTATGAATACTGATGTACATGTCACACTGTTTCTGGGGTCAATATTTTTGGTACATGTACTGGAATACAGCAGATTTTAAGGTAATATAGATGGTATATGAAATAATCGATTAATAAACGATCATCGGTCTTTTTATTTTCCAATCATCGATTATGACTTTAAAACCAATTCCTTTACTAGACGTTAAACTGTTTTTATTGTGAAAAAGTAAGTGTTGTTTATCAAATGAAAATTACTCTTGTATGGTAATATCTGTGGAGGGAGTGACGAAATTCTGTTACTGCATGGAGGGCGGGCCTTGGTTTCAAGAGAAGATTTTGAGCAAGGATCCTTATTTACGAGGGGAACATTTTGTTCATGTGCTTGTGTCCTGTCAGCCTCATCTTATTTCAGCATACAAAGCCCACGTCTGATGCCGTTTGCCTATTCGTGACGTGGAGACGTTACACACGGAGTGTACAGAAGAGACCGTTTGTCCCGTAAAACCTGAACGTTGTGTACGTGGTGGTTTTGGAAGCAATCATAAATCGGCAACTCCCAAGAGAAGTTCACTTCTAGTTCACGAAGACAAAGATAACAATGTCCATATATCCCAAGGTTCAAAGGGGAAATATATGAATTATAATCTTAACAATGCTGTATAACTGTGCATAAGATGCTGGACACATCAAATACTAAGACATATGGTTTGACAAAAGAATAAAAGGTTTAAAGATTTACGGTATATGCATGTGTAAAAATATGTTGCCAAGAAAGGGTAATTATATATAGCCCTCGTGAACCTTTAACCTCAAATTGGGGTGACTGTGTTTGGAACTAAATGTGCTGGTACAATTAAATGAAGGGCCACTTTGTAAGATATACTACAGGCCCCGCACCAGCTTAATCCGGCACTGAAGGTTCTAGGTACCTGGTTTAGGTTAACGGGGGACTGGGGTCCAGACTGTAGAAAAACAAGGAATGCTTCAGCAATGCTTCAGTCAATCACATTGCGATAAAATTATGGAACATCACGTGACGGACCTTGACCTAGCTAAGCGAGAACGAGGCTAACGTCCTCGGCGTTTTTTCCTTCCCACAAGCCACTAGACCCCGCTGTCCTCCCTTGATGCCCGGTTTTTAAACAATGCGCATTGTTAAGCGGGTTATATTTATACTTTATCTATGAGCATTTTGTTTTATATGGCGGCGTGTGTGGGAAAAAAGTCACGATAAGTGGTCTGTAAAAAAAAGTTAAGTATCATTAAATTTGTTCCAATCCATCAGTGTGGTCAGATCAAGTGACTGGTCCCCTTTCCTTGCACATATATTTTGATAATACTTTAATTTGCAGTACTTCCCACGACAATTCAAAAGATGAAAATTTGATGTGTCCGATTGTCATAAAGATAACACATTTAACCCCAGAAAAAATACGTAAGGTGAAAGAAAGAGCCTTCACTCCTGGAATTGTGCACCGAGGAAAAGTCTAAAAACAGCGGTAGATTTTACTGAGCAGAAGTAAGAACGTTCATGACAGGCCAGGATTATTTTCTTTGGACTTTGGACAGCATAATGATTTATTCGTGGGCGCACTAGACAAAATTTGACAAAGTCCCGGCCTTTTCAATAAGAACTAAGAAAGTACTCATCGTGCACAGACCTCCGCCAATGCACCTTATTACTCCCATATGATATTGTCAGAAATGCAACATTTTTCTTTAAATAAAAAAAACCCCTGGACCCAGAAGGTGATCAAGATCTCCCCAGGATTTAATCAATTGTTCCTTATATCAAGGCCGAGCTTTCCTGAAATTTTTAATCAAACCCCATTTATCACTTTTTGAGCAAAGTTTTTAACAGACAAACAGACAGAAAACGGACAGACAAACAGAAAAGTAACTTAACGCCGGCAAAACAAAACCTCCTGGGCGGAGGTAATGAATGTGACGAAATTGCCTTACGATGTGCGCCTTAATGTTCGTTGTATGTTATAGATGTGTTCTATGCCTCCAGGGCGTTCTACTTGTTATTCTACGATTTACTTGTTTTGTCGGGGACTTGGGCTTATTAAACAGTCTTAGTTTAATGAGGATGAGGAGTTTAATTGGAACAACCAATCTTGATTATCCTTTATACTTTGTATTCAGACAGAAGGTGAGAATCGCCGAGGATAATACACATGTGACCATTGATGGGGTTCAAAATTTGTACCTTCCTATCTGAGACAGAACCCCCATCACCAAGTGACCACTCACGTGTTTCCCCTACATCTTTTTATCTTTCACTTTTCAGAAGGATTGACCTGGTAAGAAATGAGGACAAACGTACCTCACACAGAGGAATGGGGGCAACTATCTGGAGGATTTCCCAAGCTTTCTACAACATTACACTGTCTGTGATTATCAAACCTGATCAAAATATAGTTCGATCAATCATAAGCCTAACCTACACTAAGACAGAACTAGAATAGAATGTCTGTGTATACAGGTGACCGAACTTGTTAAAGTTTATTAAATGTTGTTTATTGGTTGTATAGCAAAAATAAATATGCTGTATACCAGTAAAAAATGAAGACACGTTTAGATATATTGCTATGAAATATAAACATATTAATATATATATATATATAATGTATTATACATACATATGTGTGTGTATGTACATACGAGGTCTAGTCGTCATCTTTTAAAATACATTATTTTTCTGTTATACGCCTTTATTGAAATTTTTAAATATTCTAACATTTTTATATGCATAGATTTTAAGGCGAAATTTTTGTTTAAAGAAAGTGATAAAGTTCAAGCTAGTCAAGACCTACCAATAACCTCGATGATGTGATTTGTTTTACTGAAACAGTATAAGCAGAGCTCTTTAATGCATTTATTAGGCCAAATTGAAGCCCTAGGCTGCACCCTTACCCCGTACTACAGTCATCATTATATATAATCGGGAAAATTTACGCGATATGGAATCGTTCAGAATTTAAGCACGCTCATATCAATGTTCTCCTCGGTGATGCTTAGTAATCCTGATTAATAATACTCTGTTTATTTTGGAATATTGATAAAACATATTGAAAAAACTCATGAATAGCGTTCTTTCTAATCTTTGATTTTTAATTTATTTATATGAAGATGGATCCCCTGAGGTTTCGGCAAGAGCCATCTTAAATTGAATGGGCCTGATTATGAAATGGATTTGGTTATTGATTAAATATTGATTATGGTTATTGTTATTTACGGTAGTACATCTTTTGCTTCATCTTGTATTCAGTCTGTGAATTATTCTAACATACTAAATTTATCTCTCGTTTTGAATAAAAAAAATGAAAAGGTATTGAGAATTTTTTTATTATCTATTCTATAGTATATTAGGGTATCCAACGAATTATCCGGAATTAAGCTTAATCTCCTTCAAATGTTTGGCTTTCGCCGAATAAACACTATATGACGTTGAGAGACGACAGCGTCTCATCGTAAAAAAGTAACAAAGTTTTATACGTACACTTCCATGCGTATTCTGGCAGCTCGCTGTCCACACCATTGAGGAAATTTGACAGCCATCCGAAAACAGCAAAAAGGAATGCACCAAGATGGCGGTTACAGTTAGCGTAAGTTTGTTCAGAGTTCATTTCTATCGGGGCGTACTCCAGATCCCCCTTCTCCAACATATCAAGGTTGAGATGTTCCGCTGCTGCTCTTAGTTTTCCAGGAAGTTCTTGAGTGGAAGTGACAACTTTTCGCAGCCTCTCCATCAATTCGTTCCTACTTTTCCGTTCGGTAAATTTGGTAGTCAGAGCACTTGAGGAGTACGCTTTGGAAAGTGCCATCCGTAATTTATCATCAAGGGTCGCTGGGTATTTATTTGGTTCCGTTCCAGTTTCGCCGCCGTGAAGAAATTTATAGAGAAGTGAGGAGCCATGTTGCTGCTGAGGGTTTTGAGCTTCAGTAGCAAAACTTACGGCTATTATTATCACCACCTGAAGCGCCAACACCATCGTGACTGTCCTTGTTCGCTCCTTTCGGTGAACTGAACGCCATCGTATTTCACTGCTAATACAACACCGGGCCGCCGGCTGGATATGGTGGTGATATATGACCAATACACAGCGTAGATTTGGAAAAAACGCACCTGTTACTGATTTATGACGACACAAGGGGGCGCTGAAGTATTGTAATAGACGAACTGAGACCGCATATTTACATATATGAACGTGTATACGTGCGCGCAGACTTAGATACAGAACTGGTCTCCAACAACTTTGATTTTAAGACTTAAGCCCCGCCTGTTACTGAAATTAAGTATCACTCGTCGTTTGCTTTTGACAAATTTGAACATGGGGTATTCTTTTATTAGCTTAACCCACCGGATGCAGCTAAAAATAAACAAAACAAAAAATGACTGCATAAATCATTTTAAATTACCTGTGTTTAAGGACTGGATTTAAAATCATAGTTGGTTGATGTAATGGATTATGAATGCCTGCTGAGTCGTGTGTATTCACGGCCAGTAATCTCTGTGTGCGTCGGGCATACATTGGACATACAAGGAACAAATCAAACGACTGTGTATATGGAACTTTACTCTAAACATAGCATTCTGTCAGCTGTTAAAATTACACGTAACATTCTCAGAATATCGCATTCTTTATCCATCTTCAATATGTCATGTCGTATCAGGCAAATGTGTGCAGGACAACATATAATTTACATATGATAACATTGTGCTGCGGTTACATTGCTGGTGACGCCAATGGTTTTAGAAATTAACAAAAATATTAAAAAATCTTTCTTGTTGGAATTTTATATTGGCAACTCTACAAATGTGACAGCTGGCGCAATGATTGGCCCCATATCAGAAACTATTTTAGTTCGTTATTATACCGTGCTTCGTCACAAACTACATATCATACACGTAATTATTATAATTAACATCTATTCACATTTGAAGTTTGGACTACACAGCTCATTGTGAAAGGTCACCTTTATAAGAGCATATTTTTTTACATTACATTCATGTATATTTATTAGGACACATTATTTTACATTGAAATCATGTTTTTTTTTCATAAGTATATTGTTTTAAATTGAACTCATCTATAAATAGTAACTGACAAGTTAAGAACCCATGTGATGATCATGTGATCACCACAAGAGCAGAGTAGCACCAAGCTTTAAATGCATCGTTTGGAAGAAATCTGCGGGTGAAAGAGATCGCGTTATACATTGTAATGCATAAGTCTATACTACGTACAGTTTTATCAACATAGTCGGAGATACTTCCATGTCAATATAGTCAGAGATACTTCCATGGCAATAAAGGCAGAGACTTCCTTGCCAGAGTGAGACTAACCGTACATCATAGACAGACGGACACTGCTTAAAGACTGACAGAACTGTCCTGGTGCTGCCATTGTCTTAAGAAACAGATGGCTGCCTATTGGTTCTGCTGCTATTGTCTATGAAAACCTGAAGTTCAGTACTTTAGGTCTCTCCAACTCAGTTCTAATATGTTTTCCCTGGGTGATTGTCATTAGTTAAGGTCAACATATAAAATGACATTGGCATTTTCACCGTCAATTTTCCGTTACTTCTCGAAAAGGTCACTAGATGGCGCTGGCGGAGCGTTGTCTTTTTGAAGCTCATGTCATGTCTGGGGCGGTTTTCACAGTGTTCTTACGAATGAAATCATTCGTACGAAGTTCGTATCTCTGTTCGTAAATATTACGAAGTGTTCTCGTATCTTTCTTACGTAAGGAAATGTTATCTGAGTTCGTAAATCTACGAACAGTCTGACCCATGCGTACGCATGATTTTTGTACACATTTTGGTTAGTCCGTGACAACAGAGCAAAAATGGCAGAAGCTATCTTCGTTCACGTTTTAGAACAAAATGAACAACGCATAAGACGCCGAGGTCTCCGCGGACAGTCTCGTCGGTATCACGTGCTATTTGTCGCAAGGTTGACCGTCTTATTTACTTTCCAATGGAACAAGGGCAACAACAGATGATAAAAGCTGGTTTCCATGAAACAGCTGGGTTTGCTCAGGTTCTTGTTGCCATTGATGGATACCAATTCTTGGCACACGTATCAAGGAGCATGTATACGTTTGTCGTAAAGGCTACCATGCTATTAATGTCCAGTTAGTCTGTGACGCTTCCATGAAATTCATAAACATAGTGGCAAAGTAGCCAGGCAGCACACACGATAG
Source organism: Sipunculus nudus (assembly GCA_026874595.1). Taxonomy (NCBI): domain Eukaryota; kingdom Metazoa; phylum Annelida; class Sipuncula; order Golfingiida; family Sipunculidae; genus Sipunculus; species Sipunculus nudus. Next base: position 1,754,243 of record CM049320.1, on the reverse strand, counting down.
TTTTATGTAAGCGAACTCGGCCCTTTCCCAACAATTTGAAGATGGTTATTCATCTTTAACTTAATTACCTTACATATTATAATACGATAATTACATTCATTCATCATTACGTTTTTAAAAGTAAACATTTGTTAACAAAGCCAAAGAAAGGCTTATTACAGTAATGAGGCATAAAATGATGAGCAATACTTAAAACTTAATACTTGATGAAAGGGATCAAATTTGATGGTATAACATTAATGAGACATAAAATGATGAGCAACACTTAAAACTGAATACTTTATAACAGGGATCAACTTTTATGGTATAACAAAACGTTCATAAAAAACTCGTATCAACTGCTTATTCTTACTCATTTAAAAAAAAAGGAATTCTATATGATAAGGATATTAATGTTGCTCAAAATGTAAGCTCTTCTTAAACTATAGCATCCTCGTCAGATGATAGACTTGATGCAACAACAGTTAGAACATCCCCTTTTCTAACTCCGCATGTCAAGCATTCATCCAACAACTCCTTGTAGATCGATGACTCTGTTTCCGATGAGCTAAATAACATACTACTATACATATTTCACATGCAGTCTTTACCAAGTCCACAAAATATCTTTCTTCTTCCTCAGACGCCGTGTTAAATTTCCAGATAATACTGCATTTGTGAAATGAATTGTGAATTGGCTGGGTTTGCTAAATAACAACTGTAGAAATAGGTCCTTAATTCTTATTTGTCTCTGAATTACATAATCTGAGGACTGATCAAATGCAAAATTCTTCTCAATGAAAAACCAAACCATCTGAGATGATATTATTTTAAGATTTCCAATTTCATTTGGCCTTTAGAGCGTTGACAAAGTTTAAAAGTTTAAATGTAGTTTAGCTTGCCATTATTGCATTGTGAAGTAAGTGCAGCGTTCCAGTGTTTCAGTTTCGCCTTGCTGAGATGATTGACAGTATGGTATGCCGGCTTTTCTCCAATGCAAGTTGCACATTGGATGTGTTTATTTTCTTTCTTTTGACTGATGGCGCAGAATTTTATGCATGTGACGGGTTTCCACTGTCAGTTTCTGAACCAGTGGTCACTGATGTCTCTGATGGAGTGTATGTGGTCAGTAGATCAGAAAAATCCCTGCTTTCATCCGCGTCTTCGGTAAATACTGCTGAAGGCGTCTCTAAACTGTCTATACCTCCATCTACCCCGTCAATAACTGCATCTCCGATGACTGACAGTATTTTGATTTTCGTATCATTTAAGTCATGAGGGGGCGGACCACCACCCGTGTTTTCTTGCCTTTTCGTCTTCTGTTTGCTTCCTTTTTCTTGGTCTTACTTGATATATCAAACCATTTCTTTCTCACCTCTCCGGTGGTCCAATCTGTTCCAACTCCAACAGCATTCACTTGGTTAGTGATTTCGTCCCAAGCATTTATTTTGTCTTTATTTGTGACAGATGATGACAGTTTTGTGAGAATGATATTTTTTTCTGGATGATACCTCCGACACCAGGGTTTCTACTTCTGATTTTGTAAAATTCAAATCTCGCCGGACACTAATTTTACAAAGCTGTGAAATGCACATGAGATTAAATAGTGACTAATCCTTAACGGTCGCTTTACATCAAGATTATCACCATTATATTTAATCTCGAGTACTTAACATACATTTCTTTATGATATACTAACATGTGCAGTTAAACCCGATTTGTGTAATTGAAAATGGACATATACAGTTCTCATTCTTGATTTGTGCAGTTATAACATTCAAAGTTTATTCTGTCACAAAAAAAAAAAAACTTTTGCCCATAAGTAAAAAATTGCTTTTCATCGACCCCTCGAATCAAGGCTACGCCCCATATGATATAATTATTTTTTTATAAATCGCAGTTTGCAAATATATTTAATTCAGAATCCTTTCATTGTAGTCATATAGTTCATAATCTAACAGTATTTACTGTCTCGATCACCTGATAATGGTTCAACCTTATGATTGAATGGCGTCTTTGTCTAATGACCTTGCTGCCTTTTAGCCTTCAGATGCTTAATAGGTATATACCCTATATAGGTATGCCTCATTTTATGCTAACGAGGAACGCCGGATATACGTTTATGCAGTCAGGGGCCTGAATAGTAGAGTGGTTAAACGCTCGGCTCTCCCCGCTGACGACCCGGGTTCGATCCCCGGAGTTGCCATGTGAGTGGTTTGTAGTGGCCCGCCGTAAGTCGGTGGTTTTCTCCAGGTTCTCCGGTTTCCTCCAAATCTAGAATAACGAACGTCATCATCCGAGCTATGGGGAGGGACTCGGATTAGTTATGATAACTAGTTGTCCAATCCATGTAAAGTTTATATTAAAATTTTTTAAAACACACCCCTGCTTTTCATCGTTACTTTCACATGTCATCTTCGTTTAATGAAACGTCCCAATAATAGGCCAGGAACCGAACATTTAACTACCCCATTTATTATCATTTACCAACTACAGAGTTAACCTCAGCTGTTCCTCCAAGGCGGTGTTTGTATATATATTAGTGTGTGCAAATATATACGACAGCTGATAAAGCTTATCACTAGTTATGCTGTATACGGCATGTTATAAATCACCTCTATGACAGCAATGACCAACATTTAGATCCAGATAAGCTTGTCCTTAACCTGAGGACATTTCTTTCTGTGTTAGCTGTTGACAAAGCTGGTACGCTGACAGTTCCACCGTGGGTACGGGTGTAATATATCCATGCATACGTGCGTACTCGCATTAATGGATGGAAAGAAAACTGGTTTGTAAACGGCAGGCCCATTGATACAAATATATTAGCATACAGGCGATTTCTTTTATAAATGGACATGCGCACATACGGACTCAATACAAAAGTGTATGTAGGCTGTTACATAGGAATAGATACGGGCATACCCACATACACACATACTAATGTGCATTCGTAGGTAGATACATATACATAAAACATACTTATAAAATTGTCTGGATGACAATTCACATTATGTTTACATACATATATACATCAATTCACTTTAGAAAGGACTTTACAGATGCACTGTACCTGCCATATAAACACTACTTCATTCGACTTTATGAAAGAATGTAGTATTGTACCCCATCTTACTAATATAACATATTATCACACAAAATATACACAACTCTTCACTACTGGGCCTTAGTCTGAGCAAAGTTTGGGGGGGGGGGGGGTTGTCAGAGCTTAGCATAAAGAGTGGGTGTAGCCCCCCAGGGGTGAGGATGTTGAAGGAGGAATACCCCTCCCACAGTGTAGATTAAAAAAAATGCTTGCTAAAAATTGGCCTTTTATGCGGGTATTTTTCTTATAATATAAGCTCTAATTATAGAAATATAACTTTTATTCACAAGGTGCTTTTTACTCTGTTTTTTTTTTATTTAACTTCTTGCAAATAGTGCCAACAATTTTTTTTGGCCTAGAATGCTCAGACCTCGGGGGGGGGGGGGGGGGGGGGTGCAGCTGCTACCCGGAGGCTACGGTACTCTGCCGCATTGTACCATAACATGCCATACAAACATCCACCATACAACAGTAACCACACAATACCCTAAATTACCCTACATCACAATGATACACTAATTTCCTCACAGTTTATATACTGTTTGGAAGAAACTTTAGATTGGAATATCTGTTTTGCTCCACAACCTAGAGCAAACACAGAGCACGGTGTATCTCGTCTAGGATTCAATCCGGACCCGTCCTTTTCGGTAGAACTTTCATTATTTGTGCCCTAAAATTAATATATATATATATATATATATATATATATATATATATATATATATATATATTGGGCCAGAAAACGCGGTTGTTCATGTGTTTATTTCCACGTGTTTATAACATCTGGCGGCAAGCAAGACAAACCAGAGTTTTACTATGTGACCATTCAATTTCTTCAGATTTGCACCAACCACCTCAGGTTACATGTTTTCTCCCGTTGGCCAACTTTGATATTACACCTTCTGAATCAACCTGCTCTCCTCTGTCATATACTGTTACTGCTCCTATCCAGATACCATGCCACACTTTCCAATGCCGATCTATGTTATGCTGTTATGTGCTGTGCTATTTCACTTTACAGTTTTCCTCACGGTAAACAGTATGGTAAAATTTACAATCTGCAAATTTAATACAAACATATATACAGTAAATTTTACTGCGCTGTCCTATTCAAAATTATTTTATGTTTTACTATACTTTACTATGCTCTATTATATGATACTATACTGAACTATACTTAACTATACTATACTACACTATACTACACTACACCATGCTATACTTTACTTCACTACACTATATTACATCACAACACTAAACTAAACTATACTATACTAAACTATACTATACTACACTACACCATACTACACTTCAGTAAAAATATGTACAATACTACACTATACTGTACTTTACTATAGTGTACCATACTATACTATACTTTACTATACTATACTACACTATACTACACTATACAACATTACACTATACTTTACTATTCTAATCTATACTGTACTACACTATACTATGCTTTACTATATTACACTATACTATACTATCCTAATCTATACTATACTACACTATACTATGCTTTACTATATTACACTATACTATACTATTCTAATCTATACTATACTACACTATACTATGCTTTACTATATTACACTATACTATTCTAATCTATACTATACTACACTATACTATACTTTACTATATTACACTGTACTATACCATTCTAATCTATACTATACTACACTATACTATGCTTTACTATATTACACTGTACTATACTATTCTAATCTATACTATACTACACTATACTATGCTTTACTATATTACACTATAATATACTATCATAATCTATACTATACTACACTATACTATACTTTACTATATTACACTATACTATACTATTCTAATCTATACTATACTGCACTATACTATACTTTACTATATTACACTGTACTTTACTATTCTAATCTATACTATACTACACTATACTATGCTTTACTATATTACACTATAATATACTATTCTAATCTATACTATACTACACTATACTATACTTTACTATATTACACTATACTATACTATTCTAATCTATACTATACTACACTATACTATGCTTTACTATATTACACTATACTATACTGTTCTAATCTATACTATACTACACTATACTTTACTATATAACACTATACTATACTATTCTAATCTATACTATACTACACTATACTATGCTTTACTATATTACACTGTACTATACTGTTCTAATCTATACTATACTACACTATACTATGCTTTACTATATTACACTATACTATACTATTCTAATCTATACTATACTACACTATACTATGCTTTACTATATTTCACTATACTATAGTATTCTAATTTATACTATACTACACTATACTATACTCTACTATATTACACTGTACTATACTGTTCTAATCTATACTATACTACACTATACTATGCTTTTCTATATTACACTGTTCTATACTATTCTAATCTATACTATACTACACTATACTATGCTTTTCTATATTACACTATACTATACTTTTCTAATCATTACTATACTACACTATACTATGCTTTAATATATTACACTGTACTTTACTGTTCTAATCAATACTATACTACACTATACTATGCTTTACTATATAACACTATACTATACTATTCTAATCTATACTATACTACACTATACTATGCTTTACTATATTACACTATACTATACTATTCTAATCTATACTATACTACACTATACTATGCTTTACTTTATTACACTATACTATACTATTCTAATCTATACTATACTACACTATACTATACTTTACTATATTACACTATACTATACTATTCTAATCTATACTATACTACACTATACTATACTTTACTATATTACACTATACTATACTATTCTAATCTATACTATACTACACTATACTATACTTTACTATATTACACTATACTATACTATTCTAATCTATACTATACTACACTATACTATACTTTACTATATTACACTGTACTATACTGTTCTAATCTATACTATACTACACTATACTATGCTTTACTATATTACACTATACCATACTATTCTAATCTATACTATACTACACTATACTATGCTTTACAATATTACACTATACTATACTATTCTAATCTATACTATACTACACTATACTATGCTTTACTATATTACACTATACTATACTATTCTAATCTATACTATATTACACTATACTATACTTTACTATATCACACTGTACTATACTATTCTAATCTATACTTTACTACATTATACTATACTATATTACACTATACTATACTATTCTAATCTATACTATACTACACTATACTATACTTTACTATATTACACTGTACTATACTGTTCTAATCTATGCTATACTACACTATACTATGCTTTACTATATTACACTATACTATACTATTCTAATCTATACTATACTACACTATACTATGCTTTACTATATTACACTGTACTATACTATTCTAATCTATACTATACTACACTATACTATGCTTTACTATATAACACTATACTATACTATTCTAATCTATACTATACTACACTATACTATACTTTACTATATTACACTATACTATACTATTCTAATCTATACTATATTACACTATACTATACTTTACTATATTACACTGTACTATACTATTCTAATCTATACTATACTACACTATACTATACTTTACTATATTACACTGTACTATACTATTCTAATCTATACTATACTACACTATACTATACTTTACTATACTACACTATACTATAAATTTACTACATAACACTACAACACTGCACTATACTATACTTTACTATACTACACTATACTATAAATTTACTACATAACACTACAACACTGCACTATACTATACTTTACTATACTACACTATACTATAAATTTACTACATAACACTACAACACTGCACTATACTATACTTTACTATACTACACTATACTATAAATTTACTACATAACACTACAACACTACACTATACTATACTTTACTATACTATACTACACTATACTACACTACACTATACTGCACTATAGTAAAAATAATTATAATAATAGAATATAATATACTCTATCTGACTATACTATACTATACTATCCTATTCTACACAAACTATACTTTATTATACTATAATTCGCTACACTTCACTTCAGTTGATAATAATAATATTAATAATAATAATAATAATATTAATAATATATAATACAATATAACATAATCTCAAAGTTATCACGATAAATTTCATTATAATGTATAGACAGATCTAGTTATAATCTACGACTGCTCCCCGTTCACGACTCGTGTATCATTCACTGATAAGGGTCTTTGTACAGGTTAAAAAACTATACAAACTGCCTGATAGTGTAGTTGATAAAAATCAGCGCTAATTAATGAGGTGTCATAACACCGATATGAGACACGGGCCAGTCTATTTAGGTGAAGGTAAAGCAAGCTTGGAGAAAATCGTTATAATGTTAAAAATGGGGGTTAGTATGTTATTTAAACAATCGACACAATAAAATGAAACAAAGTGAAATAAAAAGATAAAGGCTGGGATCTAAATAGCCGATTCCAAAAACGAAATGTTACATATTTTCGGAAAGTATTCCCTATGTATGATATCAAAAATGACATTTCCTTCCATCAAGATATGAATATGATTTAGTAAGCGTGGGGCGGCTACAAACTAATAAAGTCTACCTAAGTGTTTTTATCCTGTGCAGAACGCGGTAAGTCCTCACAAGCGTTCCGACGACCGATATTAAACCTCGTGTCGCATGATAAAACGTGAATTTGGCTGTTTCTAGCAATGGATAAAGCAGGCTGTGTGCTGCTGGTGCTGTGTTTACTATTTAGTTATGCTGTTACAGAAAACCCGGAATCGGCCGGCGGAGCAGGGATCTTACATAAAATACTCACCGTGTTTGAACAGGACGAAAATGGTGAGCCTGCGACGATTGAGGATAAGCTTCGTCTGGCGTTACGTAAGGCGCCCCCTTTCGACTCGAAGCTGCATAAACTCGTGTTTTCACCAGACAAGGAGCAGGGGTTGTCGGCTACCTTAAGGAAGGCAGACGACGTTGCCAGCAACATTAGGAACGTACTGAGGGGGTTAAGGAAGAATAAACTTTTTGATGACTGTGACGAAGACTACTCGAACAGTGACTCCTGTACAAAAGATTACGGAACATATACACAGTCATTATGCAAAGTCCTTGATATCCTTGGCCCAGACTACGAAATGCCAGAATGGGTGTTCAGTTGTGAGTATACATTATTATAAGGTGTACACTAGGTTTATGCTCTATTTAACAAGGCCTTTACATAAATCGTACTCAAACAACTTAGAGTAGGACTATGATAAAATTTGAATACCAAACAATATATAGGGGGGGGGGCGTGTGACGAAACATTCTGACGAAGAATTTTAAACCTGTTCGATATATATTTCAGCCTTGTTTGATTTTTAAGGTCATTTGTTACCCTCAGAACTGTCGGGTTTTTTTACGATTTTATGGCAACCCATGACAGTCCTATAAATGTTTAAGCATCCAACGTCCATTCTGCGTGCGACTTCCGTGAGTTAATCCTTTAACTAAAATTCTATCTTAAACGTCATGCGATTTGACCTCGATCACCGTGGCCTATTTTTTCCATGACAGTCGCATATTCTATTTAATATGTAAATGCTACTGCGCGACTTTCAAATCTACCTCCCCAGAGTCTACGTCTGTCGTTATCTACTTTAAATCCTACTACAAAACAACAATACACCCAAGTCACATTCCATTATTGGCTCATCATAAAAAGTCTGTTATTTAAAGGATTGTGCACGATAGTGATATAGGCCAATATTTGTATCCGGGCCCAGGGCCAGAACCATTATCATTATTTCCAACAGTTTTATTATTATTATTATTATTATTATTATTATTATTATTATTACAGTATTATTATTATTATTATTATTATTATTATTATTATTATTATTATTATTATTAATATTATAAATTTATAACATATGTTACATTGTTACTTTTATTATTATTATGATTATTATTATAAAAAATTGATTACATATGTTACATTGTTAATGTTATTATTTTATTTTTATTATACGTTACATTATTATTATTACTATTATTTTTTTAACCTCAGTGTTTGATGCTATGGGGAAGATCCCGCACGGCATCTTGGAGGGGAAGCTCCACTGGCCAGGGGCGTTCTCGTACTGCGAGGACATGCGGCTCAACTACACCTTCCAGGGTTCGGGGGGCTCCGAGCTCCGCAACTTCTCCGGACAGTACTGTAGGATTGAACTTAGCCTGCGAGGAGAGGTAGGCAAAGTAGACATACTAATAATAGGTAAGATACAGAGACATAGACAAACAGACAGGCAGACACTGACGACCGATAGTAGATAAGACAGACAGACAGCAAGAAAGACATAGATAAGGCAAGAAAGCAGTAAGATACAGATAAATAAACAGACAAGCAGGCAAACAATGGCGACCAAAACGTAAACAATTCCAGAGACAGAAAGATAGACACACAGAGAAAAGATGTAAGACACAGAAATAAACAGTAAGATAGACAAACAAGAAATAGAGAAGCAGAGACTGCCATCATAAGTAGACACACTGACAGAGGCTGACATGAAGCTGGCAGACAGACAGCCAGACAGACAGACAAGTAGTGTAAACTGTAAGGAAAGCAAACAGGCAGAATGAAAGAGGAAAAAGTTGATCCATACAATTTTGTGGCGCTTATTGCGCAACATTGTATAGAGGGCTGGGGATAAAATGATATATACGTATATAGATTTCTGGAAATTTTGATATTCAAAAGTAGTCTTGTACTCAATTTATAAAGTGTCAGTTATGACAACAAATATGCATTGTCCCTGCTCTCAGGGACCTTTTAGGTATCTGGTTTTATTTATTTTCAGAATGAGACGTTGCTGAGCATTGGGGTGTGTACGCCTAACTCCTGCAATGCTCAAAACGTGACCAACTTTCTACGCACAGATGGTTAGTTATCCATTTATGGTAATTTATACAGTCTAACTTTAGTTTTGTTGCATAAATTTCACAATATTTTTAACACTCCGTCCGCCTTCAATTGAGAAGATTCAATCAAATGAACTGTTATTGTATTTGCAACTTTAAATGAATGAAAGAAAATTCTTTTTTATAATCGCATATAATGCTTATCATAACACCATACAGAACCAGATTTTGATATATGTTTTCATAGAATATCCAGAAATTCGATGTTGGGCAACTGAAGTCTGTTTTTCGGATGATTACATTTTTTTTTCTAAATGTTCAGAGCTAAGAAAGACCGTGCTGGGTTGCTAGGAGATATTCATTACACAAACGCAACGTGAATGCCGTACTTTCTTAGGTCTGGCATAATGATAAAAGGTGGTATAAGAGAAAATTTCCTCGGTTAATCTGTAATCCTACATCAAACATATATTATCTGGCATTATGGAAGGATGTCTATCATTGAATATTGTTTTAGCAATTGTAGATTTCCGGAAATCGCTATAACTAGTATTATAACTCCGCCAGATCGCAAGGCTGGTTATTTGGTTTAATTTAATGCACCAAAAGCACACAAACATAAATATTTTACGTTATCGGGATCACCATGAAATGAGTTTTATTTCATGGATTCTATACCACTTTGAGATAAAACCCTTTCTTTATCCTCGCAGAAGAGTCAGTCAAAGGTATATGCCTTCGGTCCCAGGGCTCACCTGTTATCTGTAAAGCTCACGATAAAGTTTGATTAGGAGCCTGGCGGATGTGTATGTGTAGTCTCAAACTACTGTTCTTGTCGATATTATTTATATTATTAATTATTATTATTACTATTATCATCATAATTATTAACACTATTTAATAATAATAATAATATAATAATAATAATAATTAATAATGATGAAGATAAATGATAATTAATAATTAATAATAAATAATAAATAATAAATAGTAAAAAATAAATTATAGATAATAAATAGTAATTAATAAATAATACATAATAATAAATAATAAATAACAATAATAAGAATAATAAGAATAAGAAATAATAATAATAAAAATAATAATAATAATAATAATAATTAAAATAATAATAATAATATAATAATAATAATAAAAATAATAATAATAATAATAATAATAATAATAATAATTATTATTATTATCATTATTATAATGATAATAAGAATAAAGATAATAATGATAATAATAATAATAATAATAATAATAATAATGATAATAATAATAATAATAATAATAATAATAATAATTATTATTATTATTATTATTATTAATAATAATAATAATAATAATAATAATAATAATACTTATTATTATTATTATTATTATTATTATTATTATTATTATTATTATTATTATTATTATTATTATTATTTTCACGACAGAACTGGTCAAGGACTTCGCTGGAATGATCGGTGTGGAGGTACGGCATTCGTTCTGCGGTCACCGAGGGGACATACTGAACGACCGATCCACACACCCAGCCATGTAAGACATTCGCATGCACGGACACACGCAAAAAGCAATCAAGAAAACATTGTATATCCAATGATCTTTAATATTTATAGTTCCGTGTTGGCTTTCAAGGGAAAGGGGAGCTCTACAGTGTTGGAATGAACTTCCCTGTGTCATTTAGAATCTATATCATCCACTCATTTTACTAAATAAAGGCAACCTATTAACGTATACTCGTAATAGCTGATTTCAGTGATTGTGACGTATACAACTTAATATATTACACCTTTGTGTGGTATTTCCAGGCAATAATCCTGAATAAAGCAGTGGTGAACCTAGCAAAATCCTTTTGAGCCGCAACAACCTTTTATCAGAAATTTAAACCAATCATTTCGGCCTGGACCGTTCCGTTTCTGGATCAGAGGACACTTTTTATAGATTTTGTATTAGACTTCCTGGGTTGGATCCTCCCCTTTCCAAATTCCTTTATCGACCCCTGTAATGATGCAGCACTCATTTTTGTTAATTTCACTGAATTTACATAAATAAATGACAGGTTGGTGTGAACAGTGAAAGTATATAAACCGTTCCTTATTCTCGGAATGTTCATAAATGAAGTGTCCTCTGAGGTGTTAAATGGGGTCTTGACCTGGTCAATAGATTAGCAAGACGTAGCCCAGCTAAACAATAGAGATGTGAAGAAAGCTGTGCTGGACCTCTTGGCTTGCCCGATTAGAAGTGAATGCTGATGTTGCTGACTTTTGACATTGACAAAGTACATGTATTCAAACATAAGCTTGAGAGTAAAATAATACAGTTTATGCATTAACACTATTTATCCTGGTAGAAAAAGAATTCTGTTAAATATTTTAACAAAAACACGAGTGTGGGTGATATATTAAAATATTGTTATAACATCTGTGGGCACTGTGAGCTGAGTAGTGACGTTAGCCACAGGAATACCCCCAATAAAACAATTGGTCCAATCAGAAGCTTAGATTTTTTTCTGGATATCAGCATCCAAATGTTCAAGAAAGGATAACATTTATAGTCAGTTAAAGTCATTTAAAAAATTATTTCCATGACTCCAAATCAGACGAGAAGCCAGTTTCTGTTCTATATAGTCCTTCGGCGAGATGGCCTAATTTGATATTTTGATATCAGAGAGGTGGCAAATTATATTATTTCTTTTTCAAATGAGTAGCTTATTTTCTATCATAAGGCTCTTAACTCGTATTTAATGTCATTTTGACAAGAATGTGGTAAAAGGAAATAAGGTTAGGGAAACGAATACTGACAACAGATTAACTTTCGCTGGTCCCATATTAACAGGTAGTGCGGTATAATGGCACAGAGAGTATAGTTAGTTTTTAAAGTTATTTCACGTTTCGTAAAATATATTAAGGCCAAATGACGTCAAAATACCAAATATCCATTTCGATTTGAAAAGTATTACTTGTGTGGCAGACATCAAAAGTTTTTTTTGTTTTAGAGGTTCCCCGTATGTATAAAATGTCCCCGATATTACTCCTCTCATTCGTCAACTAGATCATAAGACGTAACAAAAACGTGATGATAGACAATAATAAAGCGGAACATGACGTCATTTGCCATATCCATGAATGCTTAAAAGAAATTAATTTAGGGGTGGGGGGGGGGGGGCATAAACTACTATATCTTTTAATCTACTGATAACAAAATAATAAATTTTCACTTAAAATGTTTGCATTTTATATATTCAATATACATTGATATTATTAATATGCAAATTTATGCAATGATCACGAAACTAAGGCAAAACTCAAAATTTTATATCTTCAGGCATAATATTTAGGGTAGTTTTGGTATCTTGTATCTTAATTAACTAAAACAGTTTTGCAATAAAGCTTCTTATTTTACTGCAATTATGCAAAAAAAAAATTTGAAAAGAATTGTTTATGTCCATCTCTTTTGTAACCTTTATCCTCTAATATGTACCTGTCAGACTTTTAGAATGTAAGAAACAGTGAAGTCAGTCAAAGGGATGTTTCACAGGAACAGTGTTTGGCTTATTTTAAATGAACGTCTACCTGAATTCACCCACCTCTCACCCCTTCGCAATGGAAAATATTTGAGTTATAAATAAAACACTGCCATATACGTTTGTTCATATGATCTAAAATAAACATAACTGAATCCTATATTTAAGACAAAAGGTTTCAAAGAATCACAGCACGAGACTGATGTATACCTCATAAATGTTCTATGGGAAAGACATGGGAAATAAAAGCAAGATAATGAGTTTCAATATATTTTTGAGAATCTGAAAATCAAAATAATTTTATTATATCCCCAGATGTCAGGTATTTTGAGAGGCAGTTTTAACTAATTTAGATGAAAGTACTGGCACTGCATTTAGCAGCATCTTTGCCATGTGGTATAATCTCATGATGTAATCACTAAAGCAATCTGGATATAATTAACGCAGCTGACAACATTATACATGGATCCCCGATTTATAAGTACAATCAAATTATACATATATTAAGTTTGATCATATAGTACCAGGATAAAGCAAAGCCAATTTTTACTAAATGCAGTTCCCAATTATTTTTTTCAAAACAGATTGATACAAAACTGAATAACTAAATTTGCACAAAGGGAATAAAAAAGCACAACGTTTGTATACACATTATAATACAATTTTATCTGCCGTCAAATTATCAAATGCAACTTTAATATCTGTGTTACAATCTTAATTTTTTTTTCCATTGTAAAATAATATTATATATTTTAATCGATTTATTAACATAACTAAAAAGCAGGGTTTTATCCGCCTCTTATCATAAGAAATAAATTATAAATACCTCTACCAAAACGGTTGTTAATAAAATTTAGAAATACCTCAAAAACACACACAAACACACACAAATACGTTATTTATATTATAGGACCATAGAATGTTTTTTATTCATCAGGCATATTATTTTAAGGAATGTAACATTTCATACCTCACAAAATCGAAATGGACAAACAGCAGACAAATTTTCATTGTGTGTTTTTGTATATAATTACAATATACTCAAATTGATAAACTGACTTCAAATAATATACGTTTAAAACAATGGTATGCAGATTGTGTGTAGAATTTGCTGGGAGGGGCTCGGAGGTTTTTAAAGCACCCTATAGGGACCGAGCAACTGGGGTGTTCACACATGCACAGGCGGGTTCATGGTTGTTAATTGCCCTGGACGGTGAAGTGTAACACTTCCACACCCCAGACCCTTTTCCAATTGACAGATGACTGTGTTTGACCAAGGACACTTAACTGCTTTAGTTTTCACTCAAAAATGACTAGTGTTTCAGAATTTGTACAAATCAGTGAATGTATTGAGATTTCACATTTCTCGCCAAAGAATAGGGTGCATGAATTTGACTGTGTTACGTTTGACCCTGGATAATTGCATATATGAAGCTCACAACAGGATTTATTGGTCAACTTTTAAAGCTACAAGTATTGAATACATGAGTAAACAGAATAAAAGATTAATAACCTAGGAAACATAATATTTTTTATGTAAAACGTAATACCATCACTTAAAATTAATTTTTCAAGATTACGAAACAGGATACATTCAAATTGCTTGCTTTGTATGATTTTGTCATTAATATTTTTTTGCATAATGTCAGTAAAAAAGCACACTTAACTGCCTGTAAAAATTTAAAATTAATATCTTCTCTGATGATTGCATGTTTTTGCTGTGTAGATACAATAATTTGCATAGCTACCATACCCGTTATGTCTGAAGATCTGAAAATTTCCTCGGTTTTGTGACCTTTTGACCTGATTATTAAATTAACTTGTTTATTATTAATTCCAATGTATAGAGGACTTAATTACAAACATTGTAAGTGGTAATTTTTTTTGTTATGCTATCAGTAGATCAAAAGATATAGTAGTTTATGTTTCTCTACCCCTAATTTGCCTCTATTTAAGCAGCGAATGACGTCATTTGCCGATTTACTACCGGTTTGTTATTACGTCTTATGGTCTAGTTTACAAATGTCAGGAGTAATACGGAGGACATTTCATATAAATTGGTAATTATTGGTGTGTGTCGCACAAGTAAAACTTTTAAAATAGAATTGGTCAAAAGGTGTATTGACTTCACGAAGCCAAAATATATATTTATGTAAACCTGAATTAACTTAAAAAAACAAACTGTACTTTACTTTCTGTGGTTTCATTTCATTTCTTTTGACCGTGTTTTTGTCAAAATGACATTTTAGTTTTCCGAGTTTAAAATCATATTTTTGACAATAAGCTACCCATTTGGCACTGCTGAATTGCCATTTCACGCAGAAATGTCAAGAAGCGATAATTAGCTTCCCGAAAGGTAAGATAGATTTTGCCACTATTTTGATACCGAAAAAGTGTTCGGCCCATGGACCAATAGATGCAATTCTCCCATCACATAACAATCCCACGTTTGAATTCGTTGACCTGACCTCATCTTTTGTAGAATCTACTCTCTCATCATTGCGATCCTTGTGGTTCTCGCTAGTCTCCTGGACGCAGCCCGAAGGATTGTAAAACCAGAGACCGCTAAACAAAGCATCTCCGCCACTCTCCCAGGACCCCCCGCGCAAGCAAACGACAAATCTGTTTCCGGTTACGCAAACGGACCTGCAACACTGGGTGCTGTTGGCACTGGAACGACACCTGGCGGCGGTGTGATTCATTTTGTTGAGGTCAACCCAGATGAGTACAGAAGATATTCAATCACTACAGGCAATGTTTACGAAGAACTGGACTTCAATCCGAAAGGAGCCGCGGCCAGCGATATACCAGCAAAAACAAGTAAAGATACATATATATATATAACGTATTTATCCGTACTATCTTCCACAAATAAGACACATCAGTTTAAGTTTTAAACCACAAAAATGCCAAAAGCCTTTTCCAATTTGGAATGATTGTTATTATTAAGCCGAGCAACATTCATACTGCCAGTTCATAAGTTATCGCGATAATCAAAGAGGTCTACGATCTCTCGGCGGGTACCACCAACAAATGCTTAGCACGTTCATAGAGCCATTAATGAGTGCCGTCTTAGATATGGGCCGCTGGGCCCACGTCTAGGTATTTCCTTGGCTACAGCACAAGTGAGTTTTTCACCCTGCCAAGGGACAGCCTAAATGGCCGTAGGGGTATGAATGGGTCAGTCCACTGTCAGTTAAGAGGGGTGGTAGGTATATATCTGATGTCTTAAAATAAAACACACAAGGATAGTTATCAAGCATTTCACATATAACTTTTTGATGACCAATTAAGCTCTATACCTGAACAGCACGCCTGTTGTAGATTCATGTTGTCTCTAGGACAAGCCCGGGTTAGAGATGGAGATAATCTCGTCAGATCTGTCTTTACATCATTAGATTTCATGTCTTTCTCTTTCAGACAGGCCTGGGTTGGTGATGAGAATAGCTCTGTCGTTCTCGGCCATCAGGGCTCTGGAGTTTCTCGGCGACACTAATCTTCCTTACGACGACATCGGGTGTCTCCGTGGTATCCGCGTGCTTAGCCTCGCCTGGATCATGATCGGCCACACCTTCCTCCTCGGGATCTTCGTCGCAGTCACGTGGACGACAAGTACGTCATTTTCACCTTACACCAGAAAAGATGTCTTTACAAAAATCCAAAAAAGCCATTATTGGTGAATGTGTAAGCAATGTGGACGCTAACTCATCAACTTTCTGACATGGTCATATTAACCCAAATATATTAACCCTCTGGCAGCCTTGACTATGGGAACTCTCATTTTCACCCACAAGGTAACCTACTGACAACCATAATTATGTTAACTAATTATTTACGCACCAGGTATATTTTAATATATATATATGTATATTCTCCTATTTGCGCCCACCAGGTAACCTGGTTACAGCCGCTGACAAACTGTTCAAGGACTGGGGATTCCAGGCCATTATACAATTTGACTACGCTGCTGACTCCTTCCTCGTGGTCACGTAAATGCATATTTTTCCTTAAGACTAAAAATATAGGCTGTCTGACTCTTCACTAATTCATTCACTCGCAGTAAAAGATAATGTAGTATATGAAACCGTATTAAGGCTACAAAAGGTTAGTTCTGCACGGGCCTCGCCGGTCAATTCAGTTTAAATTTATAGATTTTGAATTCCAGCCACTGAGATTTTTCTAAAGAGAAAGTAAAATAATAAAATAGAAACAGTCATGTTATTATAGTGTTGTTGTTCCGTGATCAACTGATAGCTTTTATCGAAAACAAATGATAATTTAGTAAAATAATTTGTCCGTCCGCAGAGATTTCTGAAAAGTGCCTGAGAAACAACATACCATTCTTTGTGTGATTTCTTAGATATAATACCGGGGTATTACTCGGGGATGGGCAGATTATTACATGGTTTCAGATATCAAAATAACAAAAAAATAACCATGAATACACTTGTATTGGCAGTAAATACTACATAATTTTTTTTTATATTTCAGTGGCGTTCTCTCCTCTTTTCTCTTCCTGAAGCACGTAGAGAGAAATAATGGCAAAGTAAGCCCTCTGTACCTGTGTTACTCAATCGCCCACCGATACTGGAGGTAGGCCAAATTCTGTTTATTATTATCTCTACCGGAACTGGGGATGACTACATTCTATTAATAATATCTCCACCGCTATTAAAGGTAGGCCACACTGTGTTTATTATATCTCCACCGCTACTGGAGCTAGGCCATATTCTATTTTTTATATCTCCACCGCTACTGGAGGTAGGCCATATTCTGTTTATTATCAGATAAGATACAATAAGATAAAATAAGATAAGCCTTTATTCATCATGCAAGGCATGAAATTCAGTTCGCATTCATTTACAGCACATGAATAGACACTAATACATGTATTGACCATGAATCAAGTACAGACATTATAGTACATCACAGATATCTATAGCACATTGGCATTATATTAAGTATATCACAGGCATTATAGCACTTCACAGGTATTATACATTCACCTGATCTGTACAACATCAAATATATACAATGCGTATATCACTTACATCACAGTGCTATCTGTACCATTTAACATTCTAATACTAGTGGGTATGAAACTTTTCCTGTATATCTTGCTGTGCGGCAATGTCCAGCCCTTAGTCTTTTTCCTGACTTCAGGGCATCATATAACCAAAACAGTTCATGTGTAGAATCAGCCCTGATAGACTGTGTTACTCGTGGGACACAGCAGCAATAGAGATCATTCAGCAGCTTTACATTCTCGAGACTCAACTTTATCCCTGTAAAACAATTCTGCCCAGTTTATTTTTTAAGCTGTTTTGCAATTTCGGAACCAGCTTGAAATGAAGAAAAATAGCACTAACTGAATCTGTTTATTAATCTGAATTATGTTTATTATATCTCTACTGATACTGGAAGTAGGCCACATTCGGTTTATTATATTTCTGCCGATACTAGAAGTAGGCCACATTCTGTTTATTATATCTCTACTGATACTGGAGGTAGGCCACATTCTGTTTATTATATCTCTACTGATACTGGAGGTAGGCCACATTCTGTTTATTACATCTCTACTGATACTGGAGGTAGGCCACATTCTGTTTATTATATGTCAATCGCTACTGGAGCTTGCACACATCCTGTTCATTATATGACCATCGGTTCTAGAGGTAGGCCCCATTCTTTCCATAATATGTCCACCGCTACTGGAGGTAGGTCACTTTCTGCTGATTATAGCTCCACCAGGGGATTTTATGTTATTGTCTAGGTTTGCCTGTTATAACATTCACTCAGGGAATTATAGACGGATTGTGGAGATTTTATTTATTGGAGGATACCGGGAATCCCCATATGTGTGCAGGTTTCTATACTGACATACTGACACAAACAGTCAGAAAACACCCAGAGCTCCAGGGGATCTGGCAACATGCGCGTAATGAACGAGGGCATGCATCAAAGAAGGCCGCAGGACTATCTTTCAAGAAGACAACAGCTCTAAAGTCCAACCGGTGAAATAATCATCTACAACATCAGGCGGGGAACTGGTACAATCAACACTACCCATATCATACAGAGATTAGTCTGAATGCACTAAATATAACTAAATATTACAGAAAGTCTTCCTGTGAAGATCCCACCAACGATGACCCTACACGATCCACCCTTCTCATATCATACAGAGGTTATCATACACGGAGAACTCGGCAAGGCGTTTAACAATATCGAAAATGGCAAAGCTCCTGGAAATGAGTAAACTAAGCCTGACCAATCTCACCTAAGCCTATCATACTTGGGAAGGGACTGTTCTCAGTACAGTTACACAAACTTCATCCCTAATGCTGGTGTTAAAAAGGTTGGTCCTCAGGACATGAAAGATGTGAGAATGACCAGCCTATACAAGAACAAAGGACACAGTAGTGTTGTAATGACTAAATTGAAATATCACTCCTTAGCTTTGAAGGAAAGATCTTTTCTATAATGGCCCTGGCCAGACTTGGCCAAGGCAGAATGTATGTATCAAGAATTTCAACGTGGTTTACGTTCGGGCGCTATACTGTTGACAGACCCTTTTTATTCGCCATATCCAAGAAAAAGCCAAGAGGCAAAGAAGCCTCTTGTTTGTATTCTTAGTTAATCTCCCTTTGATATAGTCAGTAGGGAAGGACTGTTTCAGATTTAAGAGAAGATTCGGTGCCCCCGTCGCTACTATGCATCAATACGTTGTGCATCAAAATGGACTGAGTGATTTCCATGCTGTCAATCACTCTCAGTAAATGCTTGGACGTATATTAATACCAAGGCAGATAGCAAAACTCTACAGCTTAGCAAAGAGAGCAAAGACCAAGGTGACGGTAGCTTTTATCAGTTATCTTCTCTTCGCCGTTGTTGCAGCCCTCTTAGCCCGCTCGGAGGAACAGCTTCAAACGCTGACTAACAAGCTGTCAGATGCCTGCAGAGCGTTTGATCTCACATTCAGCATAAAAAACCAGGTACTCGCTCACGATATGGGACGTGTCGGCCGGCTGTCTAGCATTAAGGTAAACAACCAAGCGTCCGAATCTGTCAAGAATTTCACCTACCTGGGGTCTACAGTGTCCAGCAACCTATTACTTGGATTCAAAGTCGACATTCAAAACGCCCAAATTAATTTCTTTCTCCAAATAAACAAGAACGTTTAGACAAATAAGAACATGGCATCAACACAAAGGGTGCATCCATCCTACTGGCATCCATAAGGAAGACAGGGATCCAAAATAGTGAAGTCTTTTAGCGTACTTCTTACTGTGCAGTTGTTTTCTCATTTTCTCAGGTTGTTCGTCAAACTCGCGTTGTACAGAGATTTCCTTTTATGGTCGTCAACATGTTTTTCATTATTTTCTTCGCAGGTTGAATTTCGACAACATGTCATTTTAGCGTACCTGTGAGCTTCTGCGATGGATGGCCGTCGTCCGTCGTCTGAACGTTACCCCATACTATCTTAAAACGGCAAGAGCTAGCATCACCAAATGTTATGCAAAAAAATCAGTTATCTAAAAACTCTTTTAGATTTTGCCTATATTTGCTATCTGCATTTACTTAGATTGTATATTGGAAAAGCGAAAAAAAAACTTTCATAAAAATCTTCTACTCCGAAACTGTTCAGCCAAATTGTTAATAATCTCTGAAACAATCTCTTTCAAGTTTGTTCGAATGGTTCTAATTCGGTATATTTTGGCCCAGTTGAAGGAAGCTGAACTTAGTCATTTGGCCAAAAAAGTACATTAAATTGCAATATCAGAAACAGCTGGAGCTATCTTCACGGAATTTTATGCAAATATTGGTCTCATGACTCACATAATAATTTGAGGTATTGGTGGCACTACCTGCATCAATATTTTTTGTACGAGGGTCATCGGTCATCAGTTCATAAACCCATAATTTCTCAGGAATAGGATGGAGCTAGTATCCCATAATTTTATGCAAAATCTGTCACATATCAAATGTTGTGGGATTGAGTGTTTTGTGGCGCCACCTGCATTAACGTACGTTTTTACACGAGAAAAACAAAATAACCTTCTCTGAAATCAATCAGCTAAATTGTTCAATATTTCACAGAAATAATCCCTGAGATAAACTCTCTCTAGTTTGTTCAAATGGTTTGGGTTTGATGAATTTTGACTCAGCTACAGGAATATAGCAAACTGATATAACATTCTCAGAAACGACAGGAGCTAGCATCATCAAGTGTGCAAATGTTGGTCACATGACTTTTATTTGAATTGCAGTTTTTGTGGTGCCATAATTTTAGTAAACCTATTCCAAACTGAGGACTGCAATAGTCTTCTTCTGCAAAACTGTTGTTTCAACTTCTGTAACATTACACAAAAAAATGATTCTTAGGAGGCTTTTTTTCAAGATTATTGAACCTTTAGCAATGACAGGACTTCATCTTTAATTTTTTATTAAAAAAATCTTATGGATATGTCAGCTTGAAAAAAAAGCATTGTAGCCAAAGTCTCTCAGTATGTTTAAACAGATTTACCCAGAGGACAAGATTGAGTTTGTATCTATAAATAGCTTGGCAGACTGTCAGCTATTTCCGATTTGGCAACAGGCCAAAGGTCGATCTGGATCTATTTATAGCTTTTCAGACTGCCAACTGTGTCAGATTATGCAACTGGTCATGAGTTCACTAATTGCAGCCAGGTATAGGTCAAGAGTTCACTCAAAGCAGAAGCTGGAGCTAGCAGTTCGTTCCGTTTCACACGGGGCAACTGTCTTGAACCTGACTGAAGAGAAGTTGGATGTATTGGCCTGATATTTTGACCTGTCCATGCTCCTTTGATGACTTTCTCGTTCACAAGACTGGTAACGCCACCTACAATGACTTTTGCACAGTGTATGTGCCTGCTAATTTCTCAGGAGGGATTAGATATATCAGCCTGAAATGGTGCATATTTATACATATTAAATAGCTTTGTCGTAAACAAGTCTGGTGGCACCACCACAATAATCTTTGCAATGTGTATGTCCTTGCTTATTTCTCAGGAGGGGTTTGATATTTCAGCCTGAAATTGGGCGTATGTATATATCTCGGACAGTTTTGTCGTATACAAGACTACGATCATGTTTGTGTTGTGTGCACCCATGCCAGTATTTCGGCAATGATGTTTGTGTAATTGTTTTTTATTCAAAATGTTTAGTATTAGCATTGTTCATATACATGTTACACGTGTACTTGAAAAGTAATGGTCCGGCATTGAAGCATTATACCTGATGTATATCCTATTGCACAGGTTCCCATTAGGCCTGTAGGCATTGTTTAGTTTCTTCGCAGGTTGATTGTCGACTACATGGTGTTTATTGGTTTCATGCAGGTTGATTGTCGACTACATGGTGTTTGTTGGTTTCTTCGCAGGTTGATTGTCGACTACATGGTGTTTATTGGTTTCTTCGCAGGTTGATTGTCGACTACATGGTGTATATTGGTTTCTTCGCAGGTTGATTGTCGACTACATGGTGTTTATTGGTTTCTTCGCAGGTTGATTGTCGACTACTTGGTGTTTATAGGTTTCTTCGCAGGTTGATAGTCGACTACATGGTGTTTATAGGTTTCTTCGCAGGTTGATTGTCGACTACATGGTGTTTATAGGTTTCTTCGCAAGGTTGATTGTCGACTACATGGTGTTTATTGGTTTCTTCGCAAGGTTGATTGTCGACTACATGGTGTTTATTGGTTTCTTCGCAGGTTGATTGTCGACTACATGGTGTTTGTTGGTTTCTTCGCAGGTTGATTGTCGACTACATGGTGTTTGTTGGTTTCTTCGCAGGTTGATTGTCGACTACATGGTGTTTGTTGGTTTCTTCGCAGGTTGATTGTCGACTACATGGTGTTTGTTGGTTTCTTCGCAGGTTGATTGTCGACTACATGGTGTTTATTGGTTTCTTCGCAGGTTGATTGTCGACTACATGGTGTTTATTGGTTTCTTCGCAGGTTGATTGTCGACTACATGGTGTTTATTGGTTTCTTCGCAGGTTGATTGTCGACTACATGGTGTTTATTGGTTTCTTCGCAGGTTGATTGTCGACTACATGGTGTTTATTGGTTTCTTCGCAGGTTGATTGTCGACTACATGGTGTTTATTGGTTTCTTCGCAGGTTGATTGTCGACTACATGTTGTTTATTGGTTTCTTCGCAGGTTGATTGTCGACTACATGGTGTTTATTGGTTTCTTCGCAGGTTGATTGTCGACTGCATGTTGTTTATTAGTTTCTTTGCAGGTTGATTTTTGGCTACATATTGTTTATTTGTGTCTTAGCTGGGTGACTGCGTCTACATTTTGTTTAATGCTTTCGTTGCAGGTTGATCGTTCCCTACATGCTGTTTATTGGTTTCTTCGCCGGGTTTTACAAATATGTGGCTTCAGGTCCGTTTGTTCCTGAAGAAGTAAGCGATGGCGTCAACTGCCGGAAAAATTGGTGGGTCAATCTTCTGCTGCTGGTTGATCTTGTCCGTAATAATGAACCGGTAAGTGTAACAAGAAAGATATCGGGAAAGTAAGTAATAGGTTATAATATATCTTTAAAATAGTATTTATTATACGCCTGTCTTAGATGGGTCGTATAAAAGGTATTGGCGCCTTCCATTTGTTTACTTTTAGAGTAGCCTTGGTAATTTACCAGAGATTTAATGGATTCTCACAAAACCCACTATAACTACTTACTGATAGATTATCGTGCCCGAGTTCGATGCTCGGCAAAATCCACTCATATATAAATATTAGATTCTTTTTAATGTCGCCCTGATATCTTACTAGAAATATGATAGCTTTGCTTAAAATCGACAGAAAAACATGTTTTAACCAATATAATATCGCGTTTAAGTACGCTTCCTGGCAAAGTCCATGAATATTAGATTGAAACAGCAGTCACAGAAACCCAGTTGTATCATTAAAAAATTGATTTTCACCGAGAATTCAATTCTCGTCAAAACCTAAACATTAATTACAGGTATTCCTTTTGGTGTTTTGTGATAATTAGGTATTTTATGGGTTTTGCTGACTTTCATTATAAATTTTAAACCTTTAAAGTAACTCTCCCCGTAATCAACTGTCTAAAACAATATGTGCATATTTATTAAAGATCAAAGGTAAAAAGACATACGGCTAGTTTAAAGCATCCTTGTGGTGTTTTATTATTATTATTTGTTTATCTTATTTTATTTATTTTTTTTTATTTATAGGGCAAGTATCTTCTTCTTTAATATGTTAAACATTGAGAAATGATACATATACGTGTCGCCCTTTCAGTGCCTCACCTACACCTGGTATATCAGTATCATTATGAAGTTCCACATTGTCGGGCTCATCATCATGTTTTGTTATGTCAAGTAAGTGCAGTTGTGATTCTGTTTTCCAAGAGGTTCTGGTCAAAGGTCATTTAAAGATCTCCGGTTAACGTTCATGTGTGGACCTAGATACAATTGTGACCACAGACCAGATTAAGTCTATGAGGAAAATAATGATTCCTTATTCTTACGGTCATTTGCAAACGTTTTCTTACTGTACGGAACAGTGTCATTAGTTTTACTGTACGGAACAGTGTCATTAGTTTTACTGTACGGAACAGTGTCATTAGTTTTACTGTACGGAACAGTGTCATTAGTTTTACTGTACGGAACAGTGTCATTAGTTTTACTGTACGGAACAGTGTCCTTAGTTTTACTGTACGGAACAGTGTCCTTAGTTTTACTGTACGGAACAGTGTCATTAGTTTTACTGTACGGAACAGTGTCATTAGTTTTACTGCACGGAACAGTGTCATTAGTTTTACTGTACGGAACAGTGTCATTAGTTTTACTGTACGGAACAGTGTCATTAGTTTTACTGTACGGAACAGTGTCATTAGTCTTACTGTACGGAACAGTGTCATTAGTCTTACTGTACGGAACAGTGTCATTAGTTTTACTGTACGGAACAGTGTCATTGGTTTTACTGTACGGAACAGTGTCATTAGTTTTACTGTACGGAACAGTGTCATTAGTTTTACTGTACGGAACAGTGTCATTAGTTTTACTGTACGGAACAGTGTCATTAGTTTTACTGTACGGAACAGTGTCATTAGTTTTACTGTACGGAACAGTGTCAATAGTTTTACTGTACGGAACAGTGTCATTAGTTTTACTGTACGGAACAGTGTCATTAGTTTTACTGTACGGAACAGTGTCATTAGTTTTACTGCACGGAACAGTGTTATTAGTTTTACTGCACGGAACAGTGTCATTAGTCTTACTGTACGGAACAGTGTCATTAGTCTTACTGTACGGAACAGTGTCATTAGTCTTACTGTACGGAACAGTGTCATTAGTTTTACTGTACGGAACAGTGTCATTAGTTTTACTGTACGGAACAGTGTCATTAGTTTTACTGTACGGAACAGTGTCATTAGTCTTACTGTACGGAACAGTGTCATTAGTCTTACTGTACGGAACAGTGTCATTAGTCTTACTGTACGGAACAGTGTCATTAGTTTTACTGTACGGAACAGTGTCATTATTTTTACTGTACGGAACAGTGTCATTAGTTTTACTGTACGGAACAGTGTCATCAGTTTTACTGTACGCAACAGTGTCATCAGTCTTACTGTACGCAACAGTGTCATTAGTTTTACTGTACGGAACAGTGTCATTTGTTTTACTGTACGGAACAGTGTCATTAGTTTTACTGTACGGAACAGTGTCATTAGTTTTACTGTACGGAACAGTGTCATTAGTTTTACTGTACGGAACAGTGTCCTTAGTTTTACTGTACGGAACAGTGTCCTTAGTTTTACTGTACGGAACAGTGTCCTTAGTTTTACTGTACAACAGTGTCCTTAGTTTTACTGTACGGAACAGTGTCATTATTTTACTGTACGGAACAGTGTCATTATTTTACTGTACGGAACAGTGTCAATAGTTTTACTGTACGGAACAGTGTCATTAGTTTTACTGTACGGAACAGTGTCATTAGTTTTACTGTACGGAACAGTGTCATTAGTTTTACTGTACGGAACAGTGTCATTAGTTTTACTGTACGGAACAGTGTCATTAGTTTTACTGTACGGAACAGTGTCATTAGTTTTACTGTTCGGAACAGTGTCATTAGTTTTACTGTACGGAACAGTGTCATTAGTTTTAAATACATGTTGCACGACTTAGTGCTGGCACGTTCTGACCTGAGTGCTCTCAATAGGAAGAGTTACAAAATAATAAAATATTTTCGTAAACATTACAAATGTAGTAAAACTTTTTTCAAACAATCAGTATAAAGGATATCAATGTGGAAACGATTTATGTGGAAAATATAGTTGCTAAGAAAAATTGGTCATTGACTGTTTGTCTGTTGTGACACAATATGTATTTTTTTTTAATTATAAACACCATGAATAATGAAATAACCAAGAATGTCAGTTTCTGGTTTACATCTACATGAGGTTTGGTTTATCCAGAAAAGCCGCCGTGGGGGCCTTCCTGTTGGTTGGGTGTATAGCAGGCCATCTGGTGGCGAACATCGTGCTCACCAATCGCATGTGAGTAGAAAGCAGATTGTTAAGCAGATGTTAAAAATATTCCCCTCAATTTTTCGTTATGTTCTACACCCGGCGCATTATTTTAACCATGTAAAGCACTTCCTGCTCCGGTTTATACACTCGAAATGTATCGTGAACACATCTGGATAGGAAATGATCTGACAATCGTCAAACGCGTTATGATTGGCTGTCTGATCCGCTAGCGGAAGGCGCCCGTTATGTTTACCCATAAAGGCTTGTCTGTATATCTCTTTCATATATATTCCCCAACACTGTCGTTGTTGTGAGTAAAGAGGTTATTTATTTTAATTGACCGCCATTTGCATTTTAGTCATCTTGTCAAAGCTATCAATAGCCACTAAATATGACAGTGTATTGACAAAGCAAAATATGCAAGACTTTCAGCTGCCTCGGTCAACAAATTTGTGGTATATATAGCTGAATAGGATCGGTTTATACATCCTTGTATATATGGTCAATTAGAGTTTTGTATGATATATAGCCGTTTTGCTGATACGTTTAAATGTAGATATTAATTTCGCTCCATGCACTTCTGTCATTTTCTGCTATGTTAAGACGAGTAAGCTGGCTACAGAAATAGAATATCGGAGTTCTCATATTCCGTAAACCTGCTCATTTTATCAAGCATCGCTTGAAAGACTGTTAGTATATTAATAAACGTGATGGGATCCGTGGATATATTGTAATGAGGGGTATTTACACCTACAGCGGGGTCAATACACCGACTTACTGTTAACTGCTGTTACTTTAGGTTCAGAGTCTGTTACTTAAGTGGCTGCCACTGTTCTTTTCAGCATTGGTCGAGACGCCAACGAGTTTGGGGACTACTACACTAACATCATTATCGCCCCCTGGTGTCGAGCTGCGCCGTTCATAGAAGGCATGATCGTCGGAATAATCATTGCCAAGAAAAGGGACCTCAGAATTAACGTGGTGGGTGGGAAATGTGTTAAGAAATATCAACATTCTTTTATACATCGAACCTCATTTATCTATCAGAAGTATCCAGGGTAATTTATCTCGTTTCTCATTCCGTTTTCCCTTTACTAGGTTGTGAATTTTTTAATGTGGCTGGTTGCGCTGGCCATCGTGTTTGCCTTGGTCTACTCGCCGTTTGACCAGTTTCGTGATGGCGGCGTGGAGTGGTCTAAACCTCGCCTGGTCGCTTATGATTCCTTGTCCAGATTGGCGTTCGGGTTTTCTATATCATGGATGGTACTCTCGTGTGCCACTGGACACGGAGGTATTTAATTTTAATCTTTTTATCATTTGTCACAAGTTACCTAGAAGTGTTAAACGTGCCCCTCTACCTTTAGCTTAAATATTATACTTTAGATCCTATCTAATATGAGTACTGGGAAACCTCTATTTACGGATAACTTC
The DNA here is from genome assembly GCA_026874595.1 of Sipunculus nudus. Lineage (NCBI taxonomy): Eukaryota > Metazoa > Annelida > Sipuncula > Golfingiida > Sipunculidae > Sipunculus > Sipunculus nudus. The sequence continues at coordinate 1,725,653 of CM049320.1, read as the reverse complement.
ACATTATGGACTCCTCCCTTTCACAGACATCTTTGTTACGTACATCCTTCATTATAATGACACTTCATCCTAAAACAGGTGCTTCTCTATAATGGACACATATATCTGATACGGACACGTCTTTTACAAACGACTTTCTGTTACGGAAATAACTCAACATGGACATACTTTTGTCTCTCAGAAAAACACGCTCTACTACGCACACTTATTCATTACTTACACCTCGCTATTACGACAACTCTCTCTAAGATCACTGAATACATGAATTATGTAATATATATATAATAATAATTATAATAATAATAATAATAATATTCGTCACTACCTGATTTGTAGTTACACTTGTTACAACCTTCCCTCTCTTTACTTTTTACTGATCTTGGATTAAGTTTTATTTTTACGCTGTAGATGCGTAATTTTTTGTCGACCCCATGTTATCCATAAAACATCATTATATAGTTAGTATTGTGGTTCTTAATATGACCTTTATGATGATTGTACTAGATTTCTATGAAGTTTTTACGTATGTTAATTATGAAACCCGCAGGTATTGTTAACCGGATACTGTCGTGGAAGGCCTGGGTACCAGTGGACAGAGTGGGCTACATGTTATTCATCATCCACGGCGTGCTGATGTTCGGGTACACGTACAGCAGACAGTCCTTAATTGAAATATACGAATACGGTGTGGTAAGACTAGATTTCTTTTCTATTCATGTAGTGGTACATGTGTTAGTGTTTTATCACGATCGTGACAAGTACTGAAACAGCAGAATGCTATTTAAAATATACTTAGTTGAATCCAATATTTTTGCCGGAGGCTATCGCTTTCATCTGTTTGAAAGCCAACTCGCTAATCCGAAGAGGTCCGTTAATGCCTTGAATTACGTGAGAGGGTGGTAGTTTCACGCCCCGGTGTCACGTGATCCAATGTCTACATCCTGGTCCTGGGTGTTTATTCGTCCAGGTTGCTGGGTCGTAACAACGAGAATAGTCATAATTAACGTGATACATGGACATGGGGCTCAGCCTTCCCATAATGCTTATATATATATGTGCATATATCACATGAAGGAAAAACAAAACATACAACGTTTTCAAACTTGAAAAATAACATCACAAAGAAAATAAAAATGGAAAAGTAAACAAATGATAATTTATGATATATGCATTCCAAAATATTAACAAAAAATCATCCCGTAGAGGTCATTTCAACCATATATATAAATATACATAAATATACGGTACACATAAGATTAATAAATATACAAGTTAATAAATACACATTTATGTGCATACACATATTCTAAATAAATATACATATATAACTACATAAACAGCCATATGTTATCATAAAAATATATTTTATAAATACAAATATATCTATATATAATATAAATATATTTTATATTTTAAGTGAAATTTTGCTTATTTAACTCTCTTTATGAGCACAATTTACTTTAATTATAATATGCATATAATAATATTTAAAACATGTTCTTCTCAGCAATCCAAGGACTCGCATTGAACGCAGCTTCCGCAGATGGTCTGCTTGATAAGCTTGTCAAGCGGGTCCAGGTAGTGCCAAATAGCATTGTACCTCAATTGTTTTATACATATATATATATATATATATATATATATATATATATATATATATATATATATATATATATATATAAATACACATACATACATATATATACACACATTATTCCTTTGTTAGTTATCAAAGTCTACGTAGTTTTATTCATATTATTTTTTATAACCAAACTAGACAAGTGACCATTCAACTATTTCATATGGATATTCATTTAATTTAGTTATTAACTAATGAGTTTTTTCTCTTTTTGAAGGTAAAGTGTACAAATGCTGCTTAACTATTAAAAACATAATTATTTTTACTTGACATAAGACATATAAAAGAAAATCTGCCAAATGTAGAATTGTAAATATCTCTCAGTTCATTGTATAAAAGACATTTCATTATGAAATGGTATTCATTTTCAACTATAGATATTCTGTTTGTATTTCATAAATACTTTGTATATATGAACGACGCTGAGATATAACTGTTATCACTCATATCAGGGCAAAATTTTTTCTTTATCTTGGTCTTAATACGTTCAGATGTACCTGTTTTATCGCTCACTTATTATCGTTAACGTCATCACGAGCATTTTATATACGGGAACTTTAGACATTCATGTCGCTGCATTGTCGCTCATGTATCATCATTAACGTCATAAAGCGATATACTTGTCCTCGAACTTTATTATTTAATTTGTACCTGATTTATCACTCATATATCATGGCTGACGTCATCATGACCATTTTGTCTCGGGAAATTTTACACTTTCGTATGTACCTCTTTTATCGCTCACCTATCATCGTTTACGTCACCATGAACTATTTGTGTCCGGGAACTTTATATACACTTTTATATATACCTGTACTATGGCTCAAAAATCGTTAACATCTGTTGTACACGAAATATTTCTACTTCTAGATGTACCTGTTTATTGGCCATTACGGTTACATCTCCATGCTGGCCGTCATCATGAGCCTGATCTATCAACTGCCGTTCATGTTCCTGGAGAACGCCATCATCCCGCCGGCCGTCCGTTACGGCTCCCGGTCCGCAGCCAGCGAAGCTCAGGAAAACACCGAAATGTTCCAAAATGAGCAAAAGTTAAAACAGATTGACCATGGAAAAGACTATACTCCCGGCAACTTTAAAACGGTCGAAACCACAGCTATGTAAATCAATCTCAGTGACGTCATCAGTCAACCGGAAGTAGTATTAACGTGCACTTCATCATCCTTCCTCTTGATGAATATTGGTATACATTTTGGAAGTTACCATAGTAACAAATCAATCACGAATATTCGTTTTTATCTAGAGAAGATTATAATTTCTAAATGGCCTTCCTACTTTAATTATTTAATTTCACTAACTTCCTCACTTACTAGTATGTCCGATGTTAATTAGGATACGAAGTTTCACCTTCAAACGCTTAATTGGCGGATTTTGTTAATGCATGAAATCATGAAATTATACAGCTTTCATTAACAGAACAAATGAGTAAAAATTATATATACTTAGTATTTGAATTAAAGTTGAATGAGAACGTTATCACACGTGTTTTATATATATATATATATATATATATATATATATATATATATATATATATATATACAATAACGCACACTTATTCATTCGGCCACCATGCAGTTCTTCCTTCCAATTCGCCGTGCCGACACGTAGTGGATAGCACTCTGACGTCAATAGCGTGAAGTAAAAGTGTACTAATATATATATATATATATATATATATATATATATATAAACTGAGGGGTCAGGGATCTATCGTAGTATACATTGCAATAGAAATACTCAATAATTAACAAGAAATCCATATAAGATAGGAAAATTATAGAGAAGCAAAGGGTCAGAGGTCACCTCTGGTGTTCAAGTTATAAAGGGAAGACTGAGGTAAAATTTTGAAACATTGTATCTGAAGCAGTTTAAGGGGATACTCATCTAATGGACACCAACAAGAGAAGGAAAAATGTTATAGGAGTACCCGACGTATGGATACATGTTATTAACTATTTTATCCTGTATCTTCTGTAATGAGGATAATCATTCAAAGTCTGTATAAATGCAATGATATCAGGTCACTGTGCTGGCTTACGACCAACTGATAAAGTTCATGGACTGGCGTAAATCATTCGATGTTGTGTAGACTCTTAAATCATTCGATGCTATGTAGAGGGTAATTACGCCTTATATCAGGTGATTATACCAGCCTTATCATGTGGCCTGGATGGAACGCTAATATCTTCACTTTTTATCTGGTATCTATTATCATCCTATTATCATCTTGATGAAGCGAAGATTAAGACCTTGTTCACATAAAACATAAAAGTAGGCCGCCGTGACATTGACCCAGCAACTCGGTCATTCACCCGGGTTTTTCATTCTTTTTTACCTCAAATTTCTTAATTTGCGAAAAAATACATATTTACATTAATGATACATATATGCATGCCAGGACGACTCAGAAACACTTTAGATTGTCCTTTTAAAACAATCACATTTATTAAATATGAAATGAAAACTGAGCGAGATATAGGGTAAAGACAGCCGGTAAATGTTTGAAGTGTCAAATTATCTGAGCAGTTATTGGTTAAATGGCAAATTGTATCCTGTGAATCATGGCTGTTTATCAGAATCGATAATGTAGATGTACCAATGTTTTTGTGTTATAATTTAAGCCCTTAGTATACATAATAAAAAAATGTAGATAAATTGTCCCAAACTAAATGGTTTATTTATAATGATAATAGCATACCCTTCTTTACACGTGTATATATCATATCAACAAACTTTCCATTGTAAAGAAAATACGAATAAGGTTTCTTAAAATAATTTTTAATATGCAGATCGTTAGGTTGTCTCAGTGCCTGGTTTTAGCTTGTACATTTACTCACCTGTTGGTAAATTGTCTAGTCTGTAAATATACAAGTTGCCTATTAGTCTGTCAGTTGTCTGTCAACATGAACAGCGGCCTGACGGTCTGTCGACTTAAACAAAACCGTCCTTGTAAAGATTTGTTTAAATAGTATTATAGGTCCGTATTAAGTTTATATCATTTTTTTCCTAAAACGTGTGTATCTATGTCAGCTTGTACATATATATTTTTTTTCATTAGATCTGTCTATCTATATGTCTGTCTGGCTATCTGTCTATGTTTATACGTATCTTTCTAGCTTTCTATCTACCATCCATATCAATTTACCTATATCTCTAAATCTGTCTCTTATCACATCGCTTATCCATTGTACAGGAGAATTTAGGGTGAACAATTTTATTAATTAGATAAAAGTCTCCCCTTCCCCCCCCCCCACACACGTACATAATGTATACACGTTTTATATTATATATTCTCGTTTACTGAGTAACCATATCGCTGGTATGAGATTTGTTATGTAATTAACGGTGCCTCTCTTCGGGACCATATGTATAATATATACTCAGTGGTCCTGATCCCTACCGGAGTCATGCACGTTTTGCATATTGTATTAATATTATACCTTATAGGAAATCAATATATGGTCTTTGTTCGATTTTTTTAGGATTTTATAAATATATGGAAATACAATTTACACGCTGCAATGTTATCTTCTTTGTTTGCAAGTCTGTATTGAATCGAATTCGGCTGCATGTTGTGGGCAGGTGCTTCTGTTACTGAAATAATCGAATTTAATGATAACAAATTAAAACTAATATCGACCCAGATCCAACAAGAAATCATCATTAAGTAGGTATCGCCTTGGTTGTACAATGTAAAGTTTCTCCAAAACTTATAATTCATAACTATGGTAATACCTTTATAGTGGTGTTACCTAATTATTAAAAAAATGGTATTCTGAGGATATTACTCATGCCAAATATCACATAAAGCTTTCTGAGTAAAAAAATCACAAATCTTCAAAGGACTTGCCGTTTTCTTCAGTACAATATTCAATGTCCTATTCACAGCATAGATATGGTATCATAATGTTACTTAACTGGCATTGCTCTAGATTTTCTGGTGTTGAAAAGTAATCAAAATCGTCATAAAATCTTAATGTGCCTTCCTAAAATGGGTGTACGACCAATATAATAAATATTGCTTAATGTTTTCACCTTAAAGTATAGGCCCTTAAACATTTTTAATACAGATATAAAACAGCTGACCGTTTTTTAGAAAGATAGTTCTAAAAATATATACCAGGTCCATAAAAAGTCAGAGACGTCACAACGCTCTCGGACAGGTACTTGAATACTTTCACCGGCTTCAGTTAAGGTAATTTAAGGTGCACACGGGACCTATGTATATAAATATTAGAAGCGACCTGCGATAACTTTGATGTCACACCCAGGTCTGAGATAACGCCGTGGCCTGAAGTAACTTATCAATACTGTGTTTATAGAGACGCCTTAACTCTGTCGAATGATCTATCGGCGTCCATGACATTTAACGGGGAGAGCTTTAATCAAACCGTCATATCAGATTATGACACATATCAGACTATATTGAGTCAATTTCATATACGATGACAAGTTTCCGCTTGTAATTCTTAGCAGAGCATGTGTGCATGTGTATACCCATTACTTGCTGATCTAAATAACACAGGGATGGATCCAAGCATGGGGGTTTTAATGGTTTAAAGTCCCTTACTAGGAGAATCTTTTTGGGGGGGGGGGGGGGGTAATCTGAACTAAAAAGTGGCATTTGATGCAACATTGTCCTTGGTAGATTGGATGCCACATGGTCATAGATCAGTAAACGCATGCGTGAGAGAGAGAGGAGAGAGAGAGACAGACAGAGACGGGGAGGGAGGGAGGGGGCCAATAAATTACACTCTTTGTCTATAATATCAAGAATGATCAAGTATAGTGTTATGACTAAAACAGTGCATATACTATCACGGCTACATAGCCGTAAAACCTCAATCAGCAATAAAAAACCGTCTATCCGGTTTACGTGTCCATGTGTTTTTTGATGCACATTAATGTCCTGAAGCCCCAACGTCACTTTGAACAAAGCTTGGTCATTTACCTTCTCACTTTCCCCTGACAATGATGAAGTTGCTGTGATAATATGTAGACATGTTAGCCGTAGAGAATTTCGAAAATTAATATATATATATATATATATATATATATATATATTTGTACAGCCTGGGGACCAATCACGACATCTACAGCTCTAAAACATTTATGATTTTCTGAAAAAGGCTTAAAACTCGACCCTACGGTGAGTTAGTTAGGGATTTGGACAGTGACTGACAAGGACAAGTTGATTTTTTTCTTCCATTATCCTCACTCAATTTTTATGAGTTCATTTTAATTTAAACTAGAAATCTGCACTCATAAGAATGCCATTTGGGCGTTCACTTATTCGGCCCTTATTCCCAGGTTCATTCGTGCATACGTGACAGCACATTTGTGAATATTCATTAGTGCCGTTCCTGAACACGGATCAAGTGCATATTCATATTTAAATCTAATCGAATCTTTCTTGGCCCTTTCCCGAAATGCTCGTGAAATTCCTTGAGATTCCATTCATGACTGCGTGAGTTTTTTAGTGAACAAACAGACACACAAAAACAAATATGCATAAACACCAATGAACAGGTTGAACGCATCTTTCTCAAAATATATAACAAATGATGCTCAACTTTCCAACGAGGACTCACGACTAGTCATGGCAAAATTGAACCTTGACCTGAACTGAATTATTGTGTTTTAATAATCAACCTCCAGAAGAGATGAAGTAACCTCAAAACTCGTTTGGTGTTTGTCAGTGAATCTATAGTTTCCTTGACATGATAAAACTAATGACATTTCTGTCAGATTGTCCCTATAAGCAAATAATGCTGGAAAGAAAAACCACGTCTGCATGACAATCTGTAGTACCATTTTTAATTTGTTAACAGTATGTAAATACAAGTAGTGTGCCATTTAATCGATTATATCGATGATTGGTCGTTTTCTCTCGTAATCGATCAAATCTATTGTATTTTTGCATGTGCAAGTTTGTCTGAAGACACTCCTTCAATATTTCAGGTCTAATTCTATACAGCATATTTCACGTGTATATAGATGATACATAAAATATTCGATTAACAATCGATCGTCGGTTATTTTCTAACTTTCAGTTATGGAATATGAGTTTACGACCGATTGCTGTTACTAGTAAATACCACAGATGTTGGAAAAAAAAGTTTTATTGGTGATGAAGTTAAAACAATAACACACAGTAACTTGGCAACAAAATCACGTGAATGTTTTATCCTTAATTTTCTTGCGTTTTTCACAATATGTGCAACTTCGTCATCGAAGCATGTTTAATGACCCTTACGAACATATTCATTAGAAAATATGCATTTAAAAAAGGAATTTATTAGAAATCAAAATTACCTGGCCACGTGTGTTAAACCTATCAGTGCGTTAAGGGTACAGCGTTTGTCAGGACGCTGAGCGCGCCCTGTGAAATATCCAAGCTTATCTTATAATATCTTGACCACAATATCTAGTATCAGACGTTAATAATACGCGGCATTGAGCTGTCATACATATATGACCTCAAGTGGACCAGTCCACCCTGAACAGACATCGGGTTACAGGGGGTGGCAGCAGGGGACAACGTCACAAATAAATCAAATCTCACAACAATCTATAAACACAGCCTTTTGTAGTTTCCTCTTCGAGCAAATTATTGGAATAGTATATTTCTGTGGAAGGCATATAGGAATCTGATGGTAAAATATTTTTTTTTAATCTCACTCTATTTAACCTGCCTCCCCTTTAATTCATTTTTTCGGAGATATAAACAAGGTAGTTGGCTTGGGTCAGACGGGGTCACGCTTGTCCAGCGTCCTTGACCTTGAGAAACATCTCACCATTTGGCTTTCCATTTGCGTCCGGTAGACATTCGAAAGTGGTAGCACGGGCAACACATACCTAATTATTATTGTCTGAACATTTCGGGAAAGTTCAGTAAGAGACTGAAATGGGCAGGGTCGGCTATATTTGTACGGCAATATGCATTTTAACAGTTGCCGTGGCAACCAGTGCACTCGAATCTCAAGACATTAAAGGTGCCGGTGCAGGAATTCTCCGTAAAATATCTCAGCCATATCTGACTTCGGAAACTTTAGATTTTACAGATGTTCAAACATCATTTGATGATAAACTACGAATGGCGCTCTTTAGAGCTCCAGCGTCTAAATCTCCTCTGGCCGGACTCAGTAATAACAAACGGAAGTTAACGGAGGCCGTCAAGAAGTTAAGCGACCTCTCTGGTTCGTGGAGCTTGAAATTACGTCATGAGCTACAGAAATTACGTCCCGACCTCGCGAGCCGCAAGAGGGCAGCACGGTATGACGAGTGCCAGAAGGACTACTCGAGTTACGTGGACAGTCTCGCTGGGTGGCTTCTAGGGATTATCCTGGACGATCCAAATCCTCCAGAACTACCCGATTATGCAGGGTCACGTGAGTATTTAATAAAAAAGTCCCATTAATTATTCGACTGACCAAACCAGTATTGGTTACCGATTACGGAAAGTTCATTGAATCATGGTTATCGATTATGGAAACCCTGGGAATATTAAAATAGATAATGAAAATCAAGGTTCACCATTCATGCAGAATTTATATTAAATAATTATATGTAAGTTTTGATAAAAAGTTATAGGATGTTTATTAATATTTAAAAATTCATTTGGCTTTATTTTGGGGTTTTCATTAAAATTAATACAGCTGTTTTTTCCTCCAATTTTGTTTGCATCGTTCTCTTTTCACCTACTGGTCTTAGTTAGGACAGGTGATTGTCTTTTCTTTTCCCAAATGTTGCTTAATTAGTGTCATTTCGGAAAATTTCAAAATGAATCACAGGGAAAGGCCTGAAAGCCATATGTGTTTTAAATTTTGATGAAACTCCATATATATATATATATATATATATATATATATATATCGCAATATTAATATATTCTAATACAGATATCTTCGCCATCATCATAAGATTCCTGTCAGGACGAACCACTGCTCGGAAATTACACATCCCTCGAGTGATCCTTGCTTTTTGCCTTAAACGGGTCATATAAATAGAAAATGCTGAGGTACTTCCTGCTCCACCATTTATTTATAATTCTTGAAACAAATCCCACATTACCTTTATTATTTATAAATTAATTGTCCTTTGTTGGATACAATCGCTATTCTGTCGGTTTCCGATCACGTGACAGGGTGGTCGCAAACTATTATTTTAGAATCAACCAGGCACGGTGCAACGCACCTGCGGGTCCTGGGTGCGTAATCAACCCCCGTGCTAGGTCATCCAGAGCACCGGGTGCTTCCGAAAGGCGTACAGCCAACATTCACTTGTGCAATATTTACAAGAAAAAAAAATTCGTTTGTCCGTTAAAAGTGGTCTACTATTTTGGAGTCAGACTTTTATTTTTATCTTATCGCCACTGTAATTTGTATTATCTACATCGCTGGCACATGTGGACCAAAAATTCCCGTACAGAAAGGCAGGCATGACTAATTACAGGTTCATGTAGGAGAGTGTTAGAGCAATGCGTTATATTCACATACAATATTTTGTATCAGGGTCCGTCTAAGCCGGTCCTAAGCAGGGCAACGGTGCATAGATACAGAGACAGTGCCCCACTCTGATACTGATAGCAGATAAGAATGATGAACATACGCTCCTTATTATATTAGTGGGCCGCATTCTAGGGCATGCACAGATAAGGTTTATTGATGCCCTGTTGACTTATGACTACATGGTATAAATATATTATTTATGTTAGCTTAGGCTCGCTGTTCGTGTTTACATATGTAATTTATGTTTAGTATGGTACGAGTCAGATCAGTTTTTATTTGGTCTTGTCTTTGTTGACTATAGCATCTACCTGACCTCTAATTTAACGCCTGTGCTGTGGGTTATGATGCATTGGGTCTGACACATAGAGGTTTTGCTCATTAATGTAACGAATCCATTGTAAATTGCAAAATTCATTTTCTTAGAAGACTAGTGGTTCTCTCTGTGATGTTGAGACTGACATCCAAGAGTCATGTGAGAGTTTTAGCTCTGCACCTTGTATATATTATATTATATATATATATATATATATATATATATATATATATATATATATATATATATATATGTGTGTGTGTGTGTGTGCTAGTAATTTATTGATAATCTGACGGGGATTTAACTGAAACAATCAATATTTGTGTACACAATCTCAGACCCTCCCTTCCCACACTCCTTGGAAATTTCTCCTCCTTAATTACACGGTAAATGGAATATATCAATACAGCACAGCATCAATACAGCACAGCATCAATACAGCACAGCATCAATACAGCACAGGCATTCCGCTGACCTGTCATCTGATGAGACATACTGACCAGGATGATGTTCTCTCGTAGATTTTCAGGATCAATATTTAATAAAAAATAAATAATACCATAAGGATTACATGGTGGAGCTTGTTGGGCAAACGTGTACCTGAAACCTTGTGCAATTCTATTTTGAAACTAAAATCTAAGGAATATCAGCATCCGCCATGCAGGGGGTTCCTCTTGTCTGATGCTTACAAAACTGTTTACGCCCATTCGGCCCATGTTCCCATGCAGGTTCATTCGTGCATAAGTGACGGTACATTTGTGAATATTCCTTGATGACTTTCCTCGACCCGGATCATGTTTAAGACCCACACCAAAACACATCACAACGACATGTCAGCTCGTTTTGTCTCCTTTTTCTTGCAGTTCTGGATGCGATGGGTAAGATCCCCACCGGGCTTGCAGAGGGTAAACTACACTGGGTTGGGAGTTACGAGTACTGCGGGACCCTCAAAGTCAACTACACTTACGATGACCCTCTGGAAGGTCCAATAGAGAGGAACTACACGGGAAAGTACTGTCGACTGGAGCTGGGGCCCACCGATGATAAGGTTCGTAAAATTAGTCAGAAAAAAATGCTCTAATGTTGTCTTACTCTGCATTCGTTACAACTGGGATTTATGGTAATCCCCAGATGTCACGTGATGCCAACGACTTACAACCTTTTGGTTCTCTGTCAACCAAAAGACCAATGGCCGGATGTCAAGGTTGTCATAGTAACAAAACATTAACTGATTTACAATATAGGTTTAACGTCATATCTTTTCAATTTTATTATGTTATGTCCGTAACGTTTACCTCTATATTACTTTCTCTAGAAAACCCAAAGATCTACTGCATCTCAATTCTCCTTGTTGAACAACCTTGAAATGATACCTAGTGAACTTCGAAATGGAGACTTATTATTCAGAGTATTATATTTTTATTCCTATGCAAATTAAAGTTAATTTATAACAAAAGTGCAAAATACTATAAGCATGCTGACTGCATATTGGAGTGTAAATTCAGCATGCATATTGTGTATATCTCTAGCATAGTAGAGAGACATCTGGCGGAGACTGGCAACACCATATTCGCTCATTTAGATGTTTTATTGTTACAGAACCTGACTCTCCTGTCGTTAGGAGTCTGTGTGCCGGATACGTGTAATACGCAAAACGTCACGTATTTTCTTCAGAACGGTAAATACCTAATATCTTTATGATATCAATTATAATAATAACAATAATTATAAAAATAATAAAAATAAGTATTATTTATAATAATAATAATAATAATAATATGTTTATATGATCACATTTGCTAACCAGCTAGTATTATTTATAATAATAATAATAATAATATGTGTATATGATTACATTTGCTAACCAGCTATTTGAGTGTCCACATATTAAAGAAAAATGCTTGAATTGACTAACATTATCAAAAGTCATGGAAGTGACGGCCTGAAGACGAGACGTGTCCAGACATGCCACACCCATGATCTCCTATTTTCTCCTGTCAACACTGACCTTGACCGTCAATGACAGAACCTGTCTTTCTACTACTCAGTGAGCGGGCTAGACTCTAAGCCCAATTCATGTCACTGCAATGCTCGACCGCCAAACTTCTTATTCAGATCAGATCAATATAAGTTAAGATTATGTTTAAAATTTATAATTGAATATATAACTACTAGGAGATCTAGCGCAAACTAGACGAAAATGACAGGAGAAAGAAGCAAAAATAAAAAAAATGAAATCGTTGGTAATGCACCAGAGGGGGGGGGGGGGGGGGGTATATTGGGTCCACCCAATAAAATTTTTACCCAAACATGTATGTAGACATAATCCTTTCAACTCTCATACCCTCCCTATTACTGGGAAGAGGCTTAAAAAAATCAGTCTCACCTGGCAGAATGGCTAGAGCGAACCAGGGCTAGCCAAACCGCTGACCTTGTTCTCATGAATATTAAAAGGGACACTAAGCTCATTAGATTGCTTTGGTTATTTATTTGTTTCTTTTGCTCGGGCCTGGCTAGTTAAATCTACGCACCTTTCTGGAGAAACCCCTATGAATTTATATTAGTAAAGAACGACGTTACTTTTTTAATGTATCTGTACTTATAATAAGCCTTTAACTTGGTATTTTTCAGATTTCATCATCAGGGTATTTTCGGCCGTTTTTGGTCTTGAAGTTCGGAGTGCGTTTTGTGGTCAATCTGGAGGGGTCACCGACGAGCCCAGAGGAAGAGCAGTGCTGTAAGTAGACATGACTAGTCACGTGACATGATGTCCCGCCCTATCAGCCATTCACTCCCAAACAACCAATCATGTAGCAGTTGCTGAAACAGTCGCTTTATTTCGGTATTCTGTTATAAATTTAATTATTTTCTAAGGAAACACACACGCTCTCAGTGAATGGCGCGTACACAAGACGTTTAAGATGAACAAACCAATAGATTGCTTTAGTACATTACATATTTATAATTTACGAAACTTTCATTGAAAATGAGTTCGTGAAGAGCGACTTTTGCCACGAATACTTTTTGAACGATGAGCGTCGATTTCCTGTATTGAACGTGTGAAATCTCAGTGTCTTTATTGACCCTATTTCTCCCAATCTGGCGTCTGTCTCATGTTTGATTGGTCTGAGATGCGACAGTTGACATGATGAATTTATTAAAACGAAGATCACTCTAAGTGAATACTACTTATTAAACCTCCGCCAGGAATTATATTATTTTGTGTTTGTTATACTATTTTGTCATCAGTGTGAGAGAGGGCAGTTTATTCATTGCTGTGAGCTAGGGTCATTCACATGTTGAAGAGACCGCCGTTTTGTCTGCTTGACTGGAAGAGGTGATCTTGGATGCAACCATTGGGTTGATGAACCTTAACACTTCTCTCTTTTAATTTGTATTGACATATTTCCTGAACCTGTTTAGCTCCCCTGGCGGAGGTATATATGGAGTTTCGAACTACTTTTGTAGTTATAAATATAAAGCTTTTTATAAAATAATATTTTTAATACCCGGGATCATATTTAAAGGGATAAAAATAAATTTCGTATTTACTTTATAAAACTTTCTCTTTCTCTTCAGCGGATATACTCTGGCGATTGTAGCCTTGCTGGTACTTGGAACTTTGTTTGATGGAGTGCGGAGAATCGTCAGACCAGACACAGCAAAGCAAAGCATTTCGGCCGTGATACCTGAATTCCCCGCTTCAGCAGACGACAAACACAACGCCGACTACGTCAATGTTCCCGTCAAGTTCGGTAGTAACCCCGGCGTACCGCCTGGGGGTGTTGTTCACTATATTGAAGTACATCCGAACGATTTCCGGCGCTATTCGATCGGAAGTGGGAATGTCTACGAACAAATCAATGTCAAACCAATGCCAGGGATACCACGGCAAACTCATCACGAGAATGTACAAGGTAAATACAAGCTGAGCTAGACGGAATTTTTTTGCGTTGGTGTGTTTCATTGGTATATGGAGATGACACTAACAAGAAGGCGTCAGTACTAATACGCACAGAGCCCATATGACACGCGCGCACACACACACACACACACACACACACACACACCTATCCATAAAGAAAGTGTTATAACACGTCGTGGAAAAACGGCCATTACAAAATAAAAATAATCCTTTATATCGTGAATGAAGTCTTTTACAAATAATTGCAATGTTAAAGTGCGCTAAATCGTTTTTCTGTTTGTAGAGAGACCAGGAATATTCACCAGGATCATCCTGTCCTTCTCGGCGCTCAGAGCGTTAGAGCACGTGGTCAATACGGACCTTCCCGAAGATGACCTCGGCTGTCTCCGTGGCATCCGGGTTGTCAGCTTGGCCTGGCTGATGTTAGGGCACACTTTCCTGCTCGGTGTGGTGTATGCAGAAACATGGACCACGAGTAAGATTACCTTCCTCACGTGATAATCTGTTAACGCTCTAGGTCTCCCTCGTTATATATTAACCGCTTCTTTGTACAGCAAGTTTTAACACCAGGGCTGGCACACTTAGTGGTCGTTATTTAGAGGTGGTCGCTAAACATAGGTGGCCGTTAAACAAGGTTTTACTGTATATATAATGCCAATAATATAAACTGTCCAGTAAACGTAATATAATACACCTTTTATTTGTTACAGGTAACTTGGTGACGGCGTTGGACTCCCTGTTTAAGGACGGCACGTTCCAGCTCGTTGTCAATTTCCATTTTCAGGCTGACTCTTTCTTTGTTGTAAGGTTAGAGATGTTCACGTAATTATAAGTTTGCTCTACTGATTTTCGACGATATTAATAGTAGAGAGCACTCATAGAGCGCATACCGTCAAAAACGCAGGAGATGATCGTAAGATTCAGCATGCTGGTGTATGCATTGGCAAAGATAAAAATAACATTATGTAAATAACATTACAAAACACATTATGTAAATAACATTACAAAACATTATGTTATCTAAGCCTGTTTTACTTCATCATTATATCATATTTTCTAAATTCGTTCATCAGAAGGACCAGATGCACCGATATTTTCTTCAAATTGCTCAGCTATTTTAGAGCAAACTGATCTGGTAATTATTAGCGGCAGCCAGTGCGTCTTTTAAACATAAGAATGGTTGTCAGTTTTTCCACCAGATAGCGCTTACGATCAATGGATAGAAGCAGACATGCCAAACGGAGTCCATTTTCCAGATTCGCCTCTTATTAGGGCAAAGTTAAGAACGGTGAAGTAAATCGTGCGTTTTATTTATTCTCAGCGGCATCCTTGCCTCCTATCTCTTCTTAAAGAAAGCGGAGAAAAACGGAGGAAAGATGAGTCCCCTGTACGTGTGCTACTCGATCGTCCATCGTTATTACAGGTAACGTCAATGTTGTAATCACAAAGATTGATACTGTAAAGATTGAAATCGTAAAGACTTCAATCGTTAAAAGTGTAAAATGTAAGTTGTAATCTAATGAGAGCAACGTAAAATGTAATTTTAAACCTTGCGATCCAAGGAATGTAATCCTAATGAGAGTTAAAGCAAATAATGTAGCGTAAATATTGTAATTGTAAAAGCGTAATCGTAAAGATTGTTATCACGAGCTTAAGTTATACATGATTCTAATGTTTAAACGAAATGGTAAATATAGTGTTAGCACTTAGTTTTACGAATAACTTAGAATATGAAAATAGCTCCTATAAGAACATATTACAAGGTAATATTAATAGCTCCTATAAGAACATAATACAAGGTAATATTAATGATGTGGCTATATGCATTAAGAGTAGATGAAGGTGCAGTATTACAAATGTGAATTATTTAAATTGTAATCAGAATGACACGCAGATTAAAGAAATATTATTTATGGTTAATTAGAAACAGCACAAGGGTAGATAGATTGCCTCCTTATGGCTATATGGTATTGTTTATGTGATCATACAGTCTCCTTTTGGGATCGATTTTACGTCTTGTTTAACGCAAATTATGGCATTGATCACTTAACAACTGCCAACTGTTGAGCTGATTATAATGAAACTGCTGACATTGACAGATAAGTTGTATAGTATTATTACAAGTATATTAGTTGTATATTAATGTTATTTAATTTGTACTGATGCTAACAGGTTGGTGGTGCCGTATCTTCTGTTTATTGGTTTCTACACGGCCTTTTACCGGTACCTGACGGAAGGACCGCTGGCGCCCTCTGACGTCCAGGACGCAACTAACTGTAAGGTCAACTGGTGGGTCAACCTACTCCTACAGACAGACCTGGTCCGTAATGGGTCACCCGTAAGTCAACATTTCCCCCCCCCCCCTTTTTTTCGAAAATGCAGATTGCTAGTAATATCATGAGTGTTTATCTGTATTAGTGAGAAAAAACTCAGGCTGGGCGAAACCTTCGTGTTACCAGATTGGAAGAAAAAAAAGAGTCCTGTGACACAATACAACATTAAATTACACCTTACAGGACTGTACAATATAATAACGTTCTAAACTAGGCTAGAGTCACCTAGACTGTACTAGATTGTAAATAGTAGACTAAATTACTCTAGACCAGGCTCGACTAGATAAAGCTAATCTAGACTGGACTAGATTCTGCTATAGGCCTAAACTAGACACAATTCTTCTAGATTGAATTCCTAACCCCCTGGATCGGCCCTGATATCTACCAACAATATCCTTCCAACTCAATATCTTTACAATCATTACTGGCAATGTTAAATCATTGTACCCGTAATTAATATTAGCTGTTTCAAACCCTTGAATCAAAACGAATGTTAACCCTTTCATTTAATTGTATCTACGACCAATGTTTACCTGTTTATTTAATTGTATATACAATCAATATTAACCCATTCATTTCGTTGTTTCTACGATCAGTGTTAACCCTTTCAGTGCCTGACGTACACCTGGTTCATCAGCACCATCTTCAAGTTCCACATCCTCGGTCTCATCATCATGGTCATCTATCTGATGTGAGTAGCGCCACCTGGTGGCCTATAATAAGCGTTTCCGGTAGTTGTACTGTACTGATATCGAAAGACCTTCTCAACGAGCGTGTGCATGGCTGTGGCTACATGACAATATCTAAAGACTGTTTTCCCTTTACTGTAATTTTAGTTTAAAGTTTTAAGGTAGATGGGAACATGAAAGAGGAAAAACAAACATAAAAAGTTTTGGGATATTGTCATAGTCAAAGAAAACGTGTGTTGCTTACACTGATTGCTTAAAATAGCGTACAATTGTAAAATGTTATCTGTTAAACATAATTATCTCAAACAATGTCACAAATTATATTTACCATAAGAAAGAACTCTGTACCAAGGTTTAAAATAATTAAACTTCATGGAGCTTTTGACAGATAAACAGATTTTGGATTTATTTCAGATATACGGGTTTTTTTTGCTAGGTGTCCTACTTTAACGTGTGTTCAACTGAAATATAACTGTGAACACTGGGTTCAGTGTTTTACATCTGTGTAATAATCTTTCAAGCGCAATCTAAATGTAATAATAAATTGATGCCGGTTTTGATATTGACATGCGACTTATATAGAGTAAGCCCTAAATTTGATTAATAATATCACTTAAAACTAATTTTTTCAAATTTTCAATAAGAAAATCAAAATTTGATTATTTTTTATTTGGAAACATAATACAATAAAAATATGCTGGTTTTAAATGTTGTCATGTGGTTTGATATTAGGTCACTTAAAAGTGGTTTGGTGTTACTGGTTTGCTTAAAATCGTTGTTGCATTAAAACATTTTAAATTGTAGAAAAAAAGTTTAAATATCATATAAAAATGAACGTGAATTTCATGAATTTATACACATGTACCATTAGAAATAACTCTATACCAGGCTTGCAATCACATTTTCTTTATCGGGTCTATATGCATTTCAAACAATTTTTAATTGATTTTAAATTTAAGGGTTTTTGACAGGGATGCTACCTTACAAAAAGCAGCCGCTAATTGATCAAGCACTGGATTACGTTTTCAAGTGAACCTGGATATTCTAACGTACAAAATGCAATATCACAATCAATATCACATTTGTAAGGTAACAGGAGGCATCCTGGAGTTGACAAGCTTCCCTGAGCCTGAATTCTTCTTAAGAATTAAAACCCAAATGTCGTCAATGTCCTAGCACAGACTGATGCATATATAGTACAAAGCGTGTCATGAATGAAATAAGGAAGGTATTTTGTATTTGCAGGAAACCCCTTATCGCAGCATTAATCATGGCTGGTTGTGTCGCAGCTCACATGGTCGCTACTGGTATCCTCGCCAATAGGATGTAAGTTCATGAATTAGATGTGCTTCTCTCAGTATAAATATCTTGGATCATATTCTTCTTTAAGCCAATAGGATTCACTGGTTCATTATTAATTGATGACTTTTCTACGTGTAGAAGTAGATTGAAATAAAATATTATAAATTCATGATATGTACATGCTAGGACTAAGATTGCTTTCTTGGCAAACAAATGTTTATGAATATACACATCGTTACCGCGTATATACCAGAGACGGTACAATTACTGCATTCTCCGAAAGTATTTATTAATATATATTTTCATGGAAAGTTTTGTGATATATGAATAGTAAAAAAGGTATGAATTAAAAAAAAAACACAGGCTATCAGGTAAAGTGTACATGATCCATACAAAAGAATCTAAAAAATTATGGCCACAACAGCAGACACTTCCCGATATATCAACTTCTCAGACCGACGCACGTAATAACATATTGTATGTCCATGACCCTGTTATAGGCTCCTATGTATGTATTAAAATACTGCAAACCCCTTTTAACATTATCTTCTTGTGTGTCGATAAACAGTAACGTTTAGTATCATCACCCGCAATAAATGTAAAGATTTTTTTTTTTTCAAAACATTGACTCACGCCTTGCGTCGGGTTTCTGTAAAAATAATAAATACCTATTGATATCTGCGTTTATAATGGCTCCTTTATACATGTAATTTACATGTAATTACACTTATCATTTAAATTTGACGACCTGTGTATTGCATTTCGTGCATTGCCTAACCAATTGAATAAACAGAAATACATATTTTATCATTTTTCATAATTCGTATATGGATTATTTAAAGGATACAAGACCCATTGCTACATACTTTTGAAAGATGTTCTCAACTGAGTGTCTGGTCATTTCAGAATAGATAGAGACAGCGGGGAATTGGGTGACTACTACACCAACGTCATTATCGCCCCCTGGTGTCGGGTTGCACCATTTATCATTGGGATGGTCGTAGGAATAATTATTTTCAAGAGACCGAACCAAAAAATAAATCTGGTATGTATGTTTCACAACATATATTGACTTTTAATAGACTTTAATTGCATAGACCCCGGACGATCTGTTCATGTCTTTTTTCTTATCACAGTTAGACACCTGTATACATCATATAATAATATTTGGCTGATCGGAAAAATAATCGTAATCATTATTATTAACATAGAACGTATTTCATAAAATACCGAAAATGTTTACATTATTATTATTATTATTATTATGATTATTATGATTATTATTATCATTATCATTATTATTATTATTTTTATCACGTAACTTTTCTTCCCTGTACAGTTTGTGAATGTGGCCACGTGGTTGGTGGCTCTAACCGTCCTTATAGCCATCGTGTACACGCCTTACGACCAGTTCCGTGATGGCGGCTCGGAGTGGCCCAAAGCGAGGCTCGTCGCCTACGATACCATATCCAGGGTCGCGTTCGCGTGCGGTGTTGCCTGGGTAGCTTATGCTTGTATTATTGGTCACGGAGGTAAACATGTTTAAAATGCCCATTGTTAATAAAAATATAATTGATGTTAAAGCTGTATCATAAGGGATCATGATTTTGTTCTATACAATATTTGGTCTGCCCGTCCGACATAACCATAAGACATATTTTGATTCATCTCATTGATATTTTTTTTATCAAATTTCATTCTATTCTCAAGCAAGACACCTGGTCAAAGTATTACTGCTTCAAAAATTAAGTAATATTGGAATTCGCGGAAGATTCCTTGTGCAATAATAAATATTCGTAAAATTTAATTTTCATTTTATCTTAAAACATTCTTTATAATTCAGCATGTATGTTTTTGGCAGATATTGTTAGGTTTTGGCATGTATTGATACTCTTTTTTATATTTTTGGTGGAGGCAACCGCCTGCATTTTACTGCAGAATTAACTCGTGTATACAAATCTGCAGAATTCCATTCCGGTTTCGGACTGCGTGACTGGGCTGTATAACATGCTTCCTATCAGTTTATATCCTGACCGTAACCAGGCCCGTAGACTACCGCACCTGCGGGCCCTGGGTGCGTGATCGTCACCATTGCTGGCTAATACCACCGAGGAACCCCCTAAAGGCGCATTCGTTTGAGATTGAAACACGGCCGTGGGGCACGCCCTTCCAATGAAGCCTTCAGAGCTCTCATTCTGAGATTCGGCTGAGATTCGGCTCACAATCTCCCGGCTTCGAGTCCTGTGCTCTACCCCTGCGCCACAGGAGACGGTCTATTGATACATTCCATTCACTGACAAGAATTTTTCCCAATATCTCTTGATTTTAAATTTTTTTACCATTTTATCGAACAGGGTTTATTTTGATGTCAGGTATTGTGAACCGAGCATTGAGCTGGAAGGCCTGGGTCCCTCTGGACAGACTGGGTTACGTTGCCTTCATCGTTCATGGTGTCGTCGTGTTCAGGTTCGCTTACAATAAACAGACGCTGATACACGTCGACGACTACAGCATGGTGAGATAACCATTAGTGTCCGCGTTCGTTTCGTATTTATTCAGAAAGATTGGACCATTATTGTCTGAAATTTGTGTTAAAGAATGAATTTGCCTAAATAGCTATATATATATATATATATATATATATATATATATATATATATATATATATATATACTGATCTTCATGGGTGGACCATTATTGTCTATAAAGAATGAATTTGCCTAAATAGACCGGTAGTCAAGCCCACCCGTTCTGTAGCATGTAAGTCATTAGTCACACACACACACACACGTATACATATATATATATATATATAATATGGATATTTACTTAAATAATTACCGTAAATATTAAACCTTGAAATAAATAAAGTTGAGATTTAAGTATGGATTGCCCCACGTAATATTTTAAACATTTTAATTGTTTCCTTCTTGAAGTGCTCAGTATCGAGGTGATTTGGATGTTAGCTGTACTTTTTTTTCCAGGCTTACCTGTTTATCAGCCATCTTGGCGCCATGTACCTGTTCACTGTCGTCTACTCAGTGTTGTATCAGTGGCCGTTTTATTTCCTGGAGGACGCCATTGTTCCTCCTTCGGTCAGGCACTGGCCGCTTACATCACAGAGCAATGGAGAGAAATCGGCCCCAATGTTCAAGAATGAACATGGAATGAAGAAAATGGACAACGCCTATGATAAAACTGACGGGAGCTTCAAGAAAGTTGACAATACCGCCATGTAAGATTTATGAAAGTGACAAACACTATTTCGTGAAACTCACTTAAATTGCTAGAAAGTAGTCAGCGACAACACGGATACCTCCTCCCGGATTGTGCCACAAAAAAGCAGGGAATGTGTTGAAAACATTGCGGGTACCCCCATGTAAACTTTCTTCATTGTGCAAATGGACTCTATAGTGGAGATATCCTGCATGCTGGGTTGGCGTTAATGTAATGTCAAAGTTTAAGTTCAATTAAATTTTAAATTTCACCGGTATTTGGTCGCAAAATATTTTGCAAATATGTCCCAAAAATGACATATCTGTATTATCTGCTCACATAGAATTTAGTTGTGGTCTTCATGAGCAAACCTGCACTCGTGTCGTCAATATAAGAAGAATGGACCTGGATAACATTGAAAAACTGTTTCAACATTGATGCGTGTTCTGAAGAGTTACAACTGTATTTGATAAAAATAATGACATGGTGATTTATATCTGCTATGTCAAGCAAACTGATACATAACTGGTCAACAATACACATTAAATAAAATAAGGTTATGATATTAAACTTGTTTATTTGCTTTTGTTCACCAGCAATTATTACTTGTATTATGTGAAGGGACTCCATTGTCTCGGTAAGTCTGGATAAGGAGCCTTAACATCGAATATTGAATACTAATCTTCCCAGATTACTGCCTTTTATATGTGAGGACGGGGTCCTGTGCACTACTCAGTCTGTTTTTTTTCTTTACAAATAAAATATACGCTATCTAGTTATCTCTTTCAGTGACCGACAAACATGAGTCTTTCGTAGTGGAAAGCGGATAAAATTTCCAAAATGGGGTTTCTGATGCATTAATTTTCGATCTCTCGAGTGCAATTTATACATATATGTTTAATAGTATATATATATATATATATATATATATATATATATATATATATATACATATATATATATATATAATATATATATACCGATAATCTATGTTCCTCAATGGTTGTATAGCAGATTACATCCTATGACACGCAATATCTTTTTGATATCTAACTGCTACGTAAATATGTTTGGCATGCATGAGTGCTGAGTACTGAAGTAGATAGACGTCCATTATAGAAGAACAACGGCTTAACAAGTGACAATTATTCAGACGTTCATGTAGTGAAGCAGTGAAAGCTAAAAAAGAGTCATATTTGAGGAGATACCCCTACCTGAGGTATAACTAGCTGAATGTGGTATCATTTTAACCGTCAGGGTGTCTAGTTTTTATTTGTGATGCTGTGGTTGCCGCAAATGTGCATAATACACTGGTTCAACCCTTTCTCTGCCAACACATGGGAGAAATAAAGTTTATCGACCAAGGTTGTATCGACTGTATTTGATAGAAAAGGCACAAACCAATAAAATTCATAACTATTTAGTTATGGGTTTTAAGGCCATATATCAACGCCTTAATATGACAGCTCATGTATTTTTTTTTTCAAAATAAGTATCATTTCTCAATACTGAACAAAACGAACATAAAAAAGTGATACGGTATTTCCAATTTATAATTCAGGATAAAAATCGGGACTTGGGTACAACATGGTCTACAATAACCCTTTTATTTTGACCATACCAAATTCCAAATTTTTAAATATCTATCATTCCTCCCCCCCCCCCCCCGAAAAAAAAATCCTGGCATGCCAACTTTATTGGAATTTCTCACTCTGGTGAAATCATATGGCCAGCTTTAAACGCTGATGATCACGTCAACTTTATATAATGGAAAAAGAATATATTTCGATTATGGTGGATTGGTTAATGAATTAAATGACCAATACTAAACCCAAAATTTGACAATTTCTCTGTTGTTTCAATTATTTAACATTTTCTCAATCAGTGCTTTATTTATAAGCTTCGTCAAGGCCATTCCTGGGTCATTAATTCTTCTTCATATATTTAAAAAAGCATCATTGCTTTAGGGCTCCATTTAACATTTTTAAAGAAGTGAAATACGAGTCGTTAACACCTTCGCTGACAATAAAATAAAATATATATATATTATTATATAAAATAATACATTTCACAGTGTAAAACAAAATATTTTTAGTTTAACATTGTTGGACCAAGTACTACCTGCACTTTAACAGCTTGCGCATCACCAAAATTAAATTCTGTATATATCATGAACCCAATTATTATGCTCTTTCCATCAGGGTGATATTTCGTCTAACATTTGTGACAAAGTTAATATGTTCATGTTTTACATTTAGTAACATTCCTCAACGATGTCGTGTACTTCATATGGTGTTTGTCACGAATATTCAGTCATTCCTAAAAGTCATCATTTATTAAGTATCTTATACTTACATAACCAAATATGAATCAAAGGTCACTATCCCATGGAGTAAAGGCCATCCACCTCTGACCCATACCTAGTTACATGGATATCTGGAAAAAATCTTTCTTTCAGGTCTGTGCTACATCAGTCTGCTTTCCGTACGTTAGCTGTGAGCATTTTATTTCTGAATGTATATGTGTTTATCAACGTATATTCCGATTAAGGTTAGATTAGTTTAGAAGAAAAGCAGATATGCTGCAGCTTTGTATCATCTGATATGCAAGCCGACGTTCCCAGGTGTTAATAGCGCAGGGGTTAGGTAATGTTACATGTATAGAACCAATGATTATTGGAATTCGTAGACCCTAAGGAACTGTCCTTCACTTTTTCTTTATCTGTGAAGATGGATCCCTCCCTGCTCTTCACTGACATGGGTTGAGATGTTTATTTCCAAATAGAGAGTTGGATGTGATAATTAGACAGACGTCCATTAGACGGGCGCTGAGAGAATGCAGAGAGAATGACGATTAGACAAATGTGTACAATAGAAAAACGATGAATAGAAAATCGTCTGTCAGAAGGATTACGATTAGACACGTAACGATTAGACAAACGCCCATAAGCCGCGTGACCGATAAGAGGGTTTAATAAGAAATATCAAATTGTAAGTTTATGTCTTTGTTCATTTACTTTGTGTATGATGATGAACAAACATCTGTAACAAAAAAGGAGGGAGAGACGGACAGACCAACAGACGTATAAAGACCAACAGACATATAAACCAACAGACATATAAAAAAGAGAGATGGAAAGATATAGATAGCAAATACCGCGTTGACAGTGGATTTAGAAACTCGAATTTAGACATGATGGTTCCACTTTTGACCAATTCACATGGACTAATGGACTCTCAGATCGATGATATAATTCATGTACAATATGCAAAAGCAACACCGACTCGCGTAAAACAGGTGCAACCAGTGATCTCTATCAGCTACGCTCTCGGTTTCTATGGGGACAAATGAGTATTTATGTCTAACATTCGTTGAAATTATTCCCACAACAGGAATATATACTATGCTAACCGCTACAGCTTGGCTGAAAACTTTATGTAGCTATAAAGTGTACTGGGCCGTCAGTTGACTATTCTCGCACCTGCCTGTGTTTTCTGATAACGACGACATGACGCGCGAGGTATATTGTGGGTGTGCAGCTTTTGATTGAATATAAACGCTCATTAACGATCCATAGTGTTCACATCGAGCAGTTTCCATATCGGTATGATTTACAACCAGCCAGATATTTGACCACAAGCAATAGGTGTTTCCTAGTATCTTGTTGTCTTGGGACAAAGAGATAGGACTGTATACATTCCCCGTGGTTTCTGGTGAAATCACCACTTTCACTACAGGTAAACTTGAAAGTAAAAATTTTATTTCTCTCAATTGTTTTGTTTTATATATTAACAGTGAGCCTCGAAATGTCGCCGGGACCTGTCAGATGTAAATGTCTCCTACAAATCATGATACCATGGTGTCAGTTAGAGATCTGTCGAAGAGCACAAACCACTGCCACCGCCTTGTGAGGTTTCGGCTATTTTATCTTTTAAATATAATAAATGTTTCCATCCTTTGATGTCTGTATTTACTCGAATCACATTAAATGTGCAACAGCAAACATGCAAACCGTTTAGACATTTGCAAATATCAAATTTTGCAGTTTTTTTTAAGTCTCGTTCAACTTTGAAGACCGAGCTTGAAATCTCCGACAAAACTAACATTATGTTATAATGCTTATAATCATATACACAAAGCCAAGATTATGTTATAATTCATTATAATCATATACATGTAACTTTATGTTATCCAGGTATGGACAAGAGAGTTTGCAGACCCTATCTCCGCCATCTTGCTTTAATAATAATTTTCAGTTCCTTCGGTACGCTGAGTGTACTTTTATCATCTTTTGGTGAGTTTTATCTAACTTAATTATTTTTTAATTATGTATTTTCATATGCACATATTTGAATATTTTTTTTCTGGAAATGAAGGCCGCAGGCCCATAGAAATATATATATATATATATATATATATATATATATATATATATATATATATATATACAAAATACATGAAAAATGGTCACATGAAAACCAATAATAAATGATAAAACTAAATAATGAATAAATAAACAATAAAATTTTTAAAGTTTTCAACAATATACAGTTATTATTTACAAAATATTAACATAAATAACCTTATCATCAACTATTCAAATAAAGACTGTAACAAGGTAACTTATATATATATATATATATATATATATATATATATATATATATATAAGTTACCTTGTTACAGCTTGGATTATACGGTCAATATGATTATATAATGCATAAATCAAAAGTTTTCCTTGGAATTCTTGTTGAACAGAATAAATACAAAATGTATTTGAATATGCAAATAAAAAAATGAAAAAAAAAAACTTATCAGAAATAATACTATTTTGCCAATAATAATAATTTCGCGTGCGAATTTTATACTTTAAATATGTCATAAGAAATAGCTTTCATTCATATATTTAAAAATGTTTTAGGGTTTAACTGATTTAGACTATAAGTAAAATACATGATTGACAAATTAAACAGTTTCACTAGTATTAACTAGTATAATGCAACATTTACAGGTTATTGTGGTTACAATTTCTTCTTAAGAACATTGAAAATGCCAATTTTAATCGTGTTTATTTTTCACAAAGCTGATTAATTTCAATGGTAATTGCATAGAATAAAATTTCATGACAACATAAAACAGATGATGCACAGAAAACATTCATCATTACTAGTTAATATAGCATTCTCTAGAAATGACTCTTTCTTTAACAAATGCAAGACATACAAAAGCTGCAAGCTTGTTAATTGTTACATCATTTGTAGTAGACATTAATGAAATGAGAGACATATCTTTTACTTTAGACAGGCATGTTTTTTTTTCTAAATGGAATCTATAATGGACATTCCGTCACAAAGTGGTTCTTATCCTCGGTATACGATTCTCCATGTTCAAGACAAAATTTACAACATCTGTCTTCCAAAGCTGTTTTCTTGCGATAACCTTTTCTATTTCTATAGACTAAGTGATGATGTTCTAAATCTTTCATATTTCATAAGTTTAATTAGTAATCTTTGCTTGGAATTAATTTTGAAGATGTTAGAAAAATAAAAAAAAATGTTCGAAAAAAAAAGATCATATTCCTCTATACAAAGTGAAGAATCTGTAAACAAAAAAGGGAATCACAATATTCACACTCAAATCTAATATTAATGCCCACAGAACCCCCTTGCGTTTAACTCTGTGCATGTCTCTTGTAGTTCTGAAGGGCTCTCCGGTAAGTAAAGAAGGGCATACAGCTTGGATTATACGGTCAAATTCAAATCACCTTGAAGACGTCAGAAATGTAAATCTGCCAATCAAACTGCCTCGGAAGTTGATTATTGTGGCGTACATGCGCAGTGGGTCCACATTTGTGGGGGGTCTGTTTGATAACAACCCGGATGCTTGCTACTGGTTTGAACCGCTTCTCGGTATTATGCAGCATATTTACGGTACCCTCACCAACGTAAAGACGCTCGATATGGCGTTCAACATAGACGGCACGAGGAGGTAGGGGAAATGAAACAGACATAACATATGTTAACCATAAAATTGATTACTTAGTATAAGAAGTAAAAAAGTAACGTTTTCAAAAATTAAATATCTTATGCCATATGGGGCCCGAGTCCAGCCTCGAAAAAAGATTTATAATTCTCGATCGTTCTGTTATCAGGGTTACCAGCAGCAAATTCTGAAAAAAAGAATCCCTGACTTTTCCAAAACTATTCCCTTATTATCAGTTGATAAGATGAAACAACTACACCAATGTCGGTCTCAAAATCATCGTTTTACAGCGAACTAATCATTTATTAGAAACCATACAATTACAAAATAACAAAACTTTGCAGATTTATCGTGACATGTGTCCGGGCATCGCCGTGTGCATCAACAATAATATCACATGACTTTTTGGGACTTGAAATCATTTCATGTCATCTGATTAAAAAAGAAAAAAAATGTCAAGTTTATCATGTTAGACATAACACATTTAACTTCCAGAACACCACCAGTGACTGAGCTAGAGAACTATCAATACTATTTGGACCGGATACTCTCAGACCTTCACCCCAGTGTTCTGCCAATGGAAATACTCTTCAACAGATTCACAGTTGTTGGATCTTGGACCAGAGAGATGGTTAAATGTGCCGCCGACAGGTCAAATCTTAAAAAGTTTAAGCAGCGCATTCTCAAGTGGCTCAGCTGTAGAACATGTTACCCGGAGCAAAGCTATGCAAATTTGACATCGTGCTACGCAAATCAAACCTACGCACAAACCAATTTGAGAAAACATCAGTTTTCAGGTTGTTATCCTAGGTCGACAGCTTGCCATAGAAAATGCATGAGGAAGTTGAGAAGCATTTTGTCTGATTGTCTAAAACTTGCTGACAACAGATGTGGGAAACGTAACATTACCGCCATGAAAACAGTACGAGTAAGCATCGCGATGGTGGAGGGAATGATAAAAAAAAGACCCGGAGGTGAAAGTTGTCCACTACGTCAGAGATCCTCGTGGTGTGTTCTCGTCACGCAAAAAGGTTGGACAATGGATTCTTTCTCAGGCTTCCCTTACTGATTGGTTCACCGAAATAAAATTCCATTGCTTAAATGTAATGCAGAATTTACGTGATGCAAAAAGGATTTTATCTAAATATCCTGGAAGTATTATTACAGTACGGTATGAAGACTTCGCTGCAGATCCAATAAAATATGCAAATGAAATATACCAACATTTGAACCTTCCGCTACCTGACGTTATAAAGACATGGGTGTCAGAATCAACTCACGCAACGAGAGATAATGGCATGTTCGGGACAAACAGGAGAGATTCCAACAAAACAGCTTTTAAATGGAAAGACGAACTATTGGACTGGGAGGTTGAGCAAATCAATATTTGTTGCCGGAAGGTAATAGATGAGCTAGGTTATTCACTAATGACATGAACATTTAAACCAGTCACTGTCATAACATTTACGTGCCTTCTCACACTGCCAGACGGGGCTGAAGGATCTCTTTCTGTTCACCATGTCTTATACTGATGTAAATTTATGTATTTGTGACTACTCCATTGCTTAATACAACATCCTAGTTTCATTTATATATTTAATAATGTATATATATTTACAGATAAACAACACTTATTGACAGTATTTTTTAACTTGAGCAGACCTTACAACAAATACATTGTATTTATTTCCTTAATTCTTGATTTCCGTTTTGTGTGTGGCTGTGTTTCAATCATACATGATACATGTAAGTTAATATCTTAAAATAAAATATATCTTTTCCTAATATATCTTCTCCCATATATTAGTGAAAAATATGGAATTACTCTGGTACACACTTAAGATGATCGAAAGTTATATTTAAAGTGGTATCCCTTTTCATAATTTAAGATATATATATATATATATATATATATATATATATATATATATATATATATATATATAAAACATTCGATTGTTCAGACACTTTTATGATCTTCGAGTCCCCCCCCCCCCATTTACTACCGAAACGTCCACCCCTGTCGTTCATGTATCGGGTGTTTTAAGCGTGTAGGCTTTGGTGACTCAATGTCCTCCCCCTCTTTGCGAAGCTTCTTGTAGAACGATACATGTATACCGTGTTACGGGGATGACATAAAAGCGGACCGAACTGTCTCGCTAGTGAAGCTTTCTTTGCCAGCGAAGCGGTTGGTACGCCGGACTTGTGCGCCACCGACATGAGTTCGAAAACCGGGATCGGCCCAATGTTTTCCCCTGAGCAATTTGTCTTCGTAACAAAATGGGGGCTCCTCCAACGTGACGGTAAACTTTGTGGCCCAGGGAATAAGCTCACCAAAGTGTGACTCCTGGGATAATTAGTCTTGTTTTGATAGCAGAACGCTCTTAAGAGGGGGTGTATTTCGGGGTGACCGAAATTTCTCGCTAGTTAAGCTTGCTTTGCTTTGCAAGCCGGAATTGTGCGCCACCGTTATGGGTTCGAATCCGGGATCGGCCCTATGTGTTCCCCTGAGCAATTTGTCTTCGTAACTAAAGACGGATAAAAGTCTTAAGTTCAATATGGTCACTGACAATTGATGGTTAAAAGGTTGTTTATCTGTGAACTTATCTGGATTAAATACTGTTACTTTGATTAACTCTATTGAATCAGGATCCATATGGCTAAGATAAGAATAATATCATCATTTTAATATTGACGAAGTCATGAATTATGTCATCATTAAGATGATTATGAAACAAATAACCAATCATTAAGTATTTAAGACCAGCTGACTGACTGGTCTAAGTTATAGTGAAAACCCTTACCTATTCTTGTTTACATCAGTGATGTCGTCTGGGTGCTAGCCCTGCCGTAAGTAAGGTGTGAATCGTAACAATTCGATTTAACGAGTAAAAAATTATATATGGACCATGAAGGAAAATAGAATATATGTGTGTGTGTGTGTGATTGCGTGTGTGTGTATTTATGTAAACGGTCGGTCGAACTCGTCTTGTTTGTTTTCCTTAGTTCCCATTTGGGATTTGCCTAATTTTTCGCTCATTCCAGGCCAGAGTTCCCGCTTCAGTTTTGCCTTGTATAATTTTACATAACGATAGAGAATGTATAAGCGGGAAATATTGTCATGGAGACGGCATCCCGCCTTTACCGTTGACCATGGCAGCTGGCCACTGCAACACTATTTGTCTTTATTGTTGTTAGTCCATGGGCCTGAGCAGATATTGGTACTACCCAGGGTGGCAAAACATAGGTCTTTGTATATAGATGATATATTGATATGATAACTGATCCAGAGTGGTAGCTTAGTCATAGTTAACCGCTACTGAATGTAGTGACCCTGCATGAAAATTTAAACGAAGCTGCATCGACTTTTCCACAGTATTTTGTTAATAACTTCATGAATACAAAAATTTTTATAACAAATGTGGTCTCAATGGATAAGCTAAAATCCAGGGTTTTTGATGGTATGTCAAATGTAGCAGTTTCATCCATTTATCATCAGTGGCAGATACAAATATTTACCCCTACCCCTTAACACTGTCGAAAGTTCTGTTTTTTTTTGTCAATTCTTTATATGGAACTACGGTGGCTGATTTAGGACACAGACAAAAAATATTTATCTCGAGACCTCGACATAGAATTCCGCAAAAAAAAATTTTAGGAAGCAAAAAAAATTTAGGAAGCAAAAAAAAAAAAAAAAATTAGGAAGCCCCCAAAAAAACTTTTAGGAAGCAAAACAAAAATTTAGGAAGCAAAATACCAGGCATATTGCTTAAATGCATGATCACATGCTTGACCATTATTGGAGAAGTAATTTCTTACTTTTCAAATGTATGACACGTACAAAGCGAGTACTAAAACATTTTGAACCCGAGTACAAAATTATAAGCGTGCAATAAAACAAAAGATCTATTCAAAGATATCTGTTTTGCATGTTTCAATGGTATGCGATGCGAGGAATGAATAGAGTACAGATATGTAATATGACATAAATCCCAAATATGCTAATTAACGGTGTAGTTAACTCCAGATCCTGCTTAAAAAACATTTTTTACTCCCTACCTGACGACTTCTTTGCGGACCAATGTTAGCCCAAACACAGAATTTAGCTACCCTGACTATACGTCAACAGTTCATACTTTTGGTCCATTGTCCAAAATTCGGCATACTGTTAGATATCCCCAATATCTCCTGTCGAACCGATAACTGGAACATTGCGATTTCGTTCCTTTGAGAAATAAAAGAAAGAAACTCAATTTTCCATTAAAACATATCATCACACTTCAAGACTACCTAATATCAGCTTATCCCTTTGTCTTAGTATATACCATAATTATTTTCCTTTATATTTCCTATATACCGGCCATAAATTAAGACACTTTGTGTTATTTCTTTAAGTTATGGGCCTATAAAATAGCGCACTTTGTAAAATAACTGGAAAGATATTAACTCACTTAAAATGATAATTCTTTAAGCTAGAGACTCTTTTATGTATATAACTTTGTTTAATCAAGATTCAATTGGTTACCCAAAATTATATCTGAACTTTGTAAATGTTTTCATCATTTGCATAAAAGTAAAATCAGTACCTTAACTTTTGCCCACCTTTGACCATGGCATTTATTTTAGTGTTGATTTAATTTTCACGTAAACGTGTATAATATGTTTAAATCTGAAATTTGAAAGTAAAAGCAATAACATTAGGCCAGTTATTGGATTTGTTTAGTCTGTTTTTTATTCACTTGCATGTTCATGTTGCAGGCAGGCCACTTCTGTTCATTGGAGGTCAGCTGTGGCGGGGTACCTGATTTGTAATGGGTCACTGGGGGAGATCCCCTGCTGTGATAGGTGCACGGTTATTCTCGTATCAACCCCCATCCCCACTTTTCCCCCCACCGCTCCACCCCTAGTGTTAAGTAGTGACTGTATTGTTTGCCCTGTGTTTCCTTAACTGTTATGCTGGGTCCACTTTAATATACAAAACTTTGCTTGAACTAAAAAATGGTCAAAGACCTGGATATCTCGTTAAACGAGAATGTGAGAAATTTGTACAAACACACCTTCATATAATTGACCGAAAACAATTTAGGTCCACTTCGTGCAAGCTGAATCAGAAAACATATCTACTTCCAATACGGGCAGTGACTTATGTGAAATGTTAAACATCCACAAATCATTCAAGCATGTCCAAAACCTAATGAACTCCGCAGACCCATAATATGCACCTGCTACCAAATTAAATAGATCTGACTATCATTCTCTGAGATATCTCGTTGCATTACAATTGTTTACGGACGGATGGACAGAGAGACAGACGGGGCTGATCACTAAACCCCCCTTCCCCGCTCCGCTGAGGCGGGGAATAAATAGTAATTCAAATAAACAGTAAAAAATGATCTAATAAAAATGAAGCTGTAATGAACATTTATTCATTGTTTCCCTCCCCCAGCAGGATGTAAATACGGCTTTGCTTGTCGTGTATGTATCTTCAGTGGTGTTGCAATTCCCACCATTCCCCCCTTCCCTGCCATTTATTACTTACATCTGTGCATGGCGACGTTAGTTTTGTTTCAAATGTGTAAATTTTATTATTATTTTGTTTAAATGAGTATTAGAAAACAATAATATAATTGAAATATATTCTTGCCTTAGGAGAATGGGACAAAAAGTGATCAGCTCTGTGATTAAGTGAATATTCTGTATGTATATACAGAGATGTTGTAACCCCATCAGCCCCCCCCCCCCCCCACCACAACAACCACCAAAACCACGAAGGCCTTGCACCTGTGGACTGGGGATCAGTTAGACTGCAACTGTTTACATTTTATGAGATAAAGTATATATATATATTTAATAATTTATTAATAAAGAAATAGATCCATTTGAACAAATGGGTAAACTGCTGAACTGTCAACAATTTATCAAAAAGGCAACCAATAATCATGGTTATAATATCGATCCCATGTTCAAAAACTGCTCACATGCTTCAGTTTTAACATTAGGAAACACATGGTCAGGTCACAAAATATCATTTGCAACCAGCTCAGCACAGTGACCCATGGGTTCCTTGTTTAAGGATAGTCAAAAGTGTAAGCCTGTATGTAAAGATAAAGTAATTAAAAAGAGACAAGGAACACCAAGCTAGTACCTTATTCAATCATACAATTAAAGCCAATAGCGAATCTGTCATAAGTTCACGCGATATTAGGTAAAGTAAATAAAAATACCGAATTTTCGACAGTTTTAAGGGGTGGGGGTAAATATTAGTAACTGCTACAGTTGACACACCATCAGAAAGCCCTGGGTCTAACTTATCTATTGAGATCAAATTTGTAATGATATATTTTGTATACACGTTATTAACTAAAGACTTCGGAAAAGTAGATGCAGATTAAAGTTTAAACTTTAATGCAGGGTCACTACATTCAGTAGTGGATAACTATGACTAAGCTACCACTCTGGATCAGTTATCATACCAAAATATCATCTATAGGTATACTTAAGTTTTGCCACTCTCGGTGGAACCAATATGTGGAAAATGAGCTTCGGCCCCATGGACTATGTAGGTGAGTTACCGTTTTTCTTATCTTCAGCCACCGTTAAAACTTTTATCTCATACTTTAATTGTCTCTAGTGAGAGTATGCTTTAACATTATGTCTCCTTTTTGCTCTCGAGCATATAAGTAAATTTTACTTTGTCTCAACATAAAACGTACCTCTTGACTTTTCATTGATCTAGTGCATAAAATAAACGCATAAAATCAGTTGTAACTATGTATATATCCGTTTGTCTTTTTGTATTGAAAAACGCGCAAAATTCCGCTCTTACCGCCGACCGTTGCATCATCATATAGGCGGGGAACTGTCGGTTTTTCCCTGTTGAAGCATGAGTATCTGGCAAACTTGCGCGAGTTTCTATCAAAGTTTGAATCCTCATTGCAAAACTTGCTATACGCAATTATTGCAAACTTGCTAGCGATTTGCTTTCAATTTAGCAACTTTGCAATCCTCCATGTAACAGCCGTCCCCATAACGCAATTTGCTCGCAATTTTGCAACTTTCTCGCCGTACCTGTGATGGCCGGCCTCATCAGGCAATTTGCTAGCAATTTGCACGCAATTTTGCAACTTACTCACTCATCCTTTTTTGACCGTTCCCATCTCGCAATTTGCTAGCAATTTGGCAACTTTGCCATCCTCCATGTAACAGCCGTCCTCATCACGCAATTTGCTAGCAATTCGCTCGCAATTTTGCAACTTTCTCGCCCTCCCTGTGATGGCCGGCCCCATCACGCAATTTGCTAGCAATTTGCTCGCAATTTGCAACTTTCTCGCCCTCCATGTAACAGCCGTCCCCATAACGCAATTTGCTAGCAATTTGCTCGCAATTTTGCAACTTTCTGGCCGTACTTGTGATGGCCGGCCCCATAACGCAATTTGCTAGCAATGTGCACGCAATTTTGCAACTTACTCACTCATCCTGTTTTGACCGTCCCCTTCACGCAATTTGCTAGCAATTTAGCAACTTTGCCATCCTCCATGTAACAGCCGTCCCCATAGCGCAATTTGCTAGCAATTTGCTCGCAATTTTCAGCTTTCTCGCCCTCCCTCTGATGGCCGGCCCCATCACGCAATTTGCTAGCAATTTAGCAACTTTGCCATCCTTCTTTTAACAGCCATCCCCATCACGCAATTTGCTAGCAATTTGCTCGCAATTTTACAACTTTCTTACCCTCCCTGTGATGGCCGTCCCCATCACGCAATTTCCTAGCAATTTAGCAACTTTGCCATCCTCCATGTAACAGCCGTCCCCATAACGCAATTTGCTAGCAATTTGCTCGCAATTTTGCACCTTTCTCGCCCTCCCTGTGATGGCCGGCCCCATCACGCAATTTGCTAGCAATTTCCACGCAATTTTGCAATTTTCTCACTCCTCCTGTAATGACCGTCCCCATCACGCAATTTGCTAGCAATTGAGCAACTTTGCCATCCTCCATGTAACAGCCGTCCCCATAACGCAATTTGCTAGCAATTTGTCGGCACCAACACTGCTATATGTGGACTTGCTCTTTATCTCATATTTTCTCGCTAAAAGTCGTAGGTAAAGGCCATTTTGCCCAGCTAATTTTTGATTGTTCGTCTATAAGAATGTCATCATTTTAAAAAAATAACCGTGCGGCAGAACATCCGTGCGGCAGACTTAACCTAATTATGCCCCGGCTTGGTGATAAGTTACGGTCAGTTGAGCACTGTTATGAGCTGGAGCCTAGTGTAACTGTAGTCTCTTTCCCGGGATCTGCAATCAACTAAGGGTTCAAACTGAACGAACGACATACCAAGAAGTGTTAACTCTTTTAATTAATGAATATGCAGAATATAAATATTGACATCCGTTTGTTCTAATAATTCATAAAATCACAACCAGTATGTCAGTTAATCGGAGGATTTGTTCTCACGATCGCAGACCAAATCGGACCGGACAATTTGCCCGGGGGGGGGGGGGGGGGCTAATTTCTACGGGGAAGTTGAGGAGTCTGGCACCCCATGCTTGGTAAGGGCCATAATAGTGCAGGGTACCAGTCTAGGAAGCGGAGATCAAAAGCCGATCACCGCCGGGACAATACGACTGGGCAATAAAATTCCGAGGACAGCTTGTCGGACTGTCCTTGATTTCAGAGTAGTCACTCTTTTTCTTCGCCCAACAAATTTCAGATAAGTCAGCCGATATATTTGTAATTTGTGTCATTGAGCCTTTCGCTTGTACCGGGACTGCGTATTTTTTTAACATAAGCAAAACACTGATCTTTTGCTCAATTTCACGTCTGTTCACGGCATATTAATTTTGAATACATTGCCTGACTAGGAACTATTAATCCAATAAATTCTAAATAAATTCAACGAATCGTGTTTCAGGTCAAAACCACGAAATTTCAAAACCACGATATTTTCTGAATCCACAGTATAATATACTGCATGATACTAATGAAAGGGTAACCCTATATATTAACGCGACCCTGGTTTCAAATTTCTGTATAGGCAGCTGCGGAACCTCAGGTAACATGATAATTATTATAGTAATGTATCAGCATCAACAAACCAGTTGAAGGCCAGCTGGGATATGTTTATTAATGTTTACGTCATCTTTTTAGTGTAAACAAGCTGCACAAATACTGATTTTTTTTAATGAAATGTTCTAGTCCTATGTGCACTCAGGTTGTGTATAACTGTGATCATGTATGTAAGTTCCGTCGCAAATGTATTATTAAGATGCTCATGCAGCCATGTTGCTGGTGCTCCATATACAATGCATGTATTGTATTAGGCCAATACATTTTATTGTATTATATTTGCTGATATTTGGCGCTTTGTTTTGGAAAATGCCGCTTTTTATTTCTTTTTTTTTCGGGAAAAACAGCTAAAAATGTCATACATTATTTCTCAGGCACTGACATGGAAATGACAAGTGACGCTAAAATATGAGATAATGTCAAAATTGAGGAAGAATGCTTGAAATATGTAACGTTTAATATCTTTACGTGTAATGTCAACATTCAAAGCATATTACAAAACATAATTTATGGGGGGTAAAATATCGCACTGGAAGCCGGAAAATGCGGGGCCCGCCGATAGCTAGCCGTTACATCAGGGGATTCCCCATCGGAATGCATTATGATTATGCGTTACCAGAACAAGATCCGAGATCGTTTAATAAATAATGACACAAGATATTTCTTTAAGTCCAATATAATCTTTGTTGATATTTCTTATTTCAATTTTAATGCATAAGAAGTACAACTTGAGTTTGATTAAAAATCCATTTTTGCCGACCGGCCCCGTTTCAGCCATGTTTTTAATCTGGCCGAACGGTCACGTAGCATGGCAATAGGGGAAATACGCATATAATTTCTTTTTTTTTTGGGGGGGGGGGGAAGAAAATTTAACATTTGAATTCTATCACAAAGAAATTAGAGCAATTCCAGGTATTGTTTAAAGATTTATAGGCCTAAACGCTTCTACGGAAAACCGAGCGACGCATCGTCAGCTATGAAGACTGGCGCCGCGTAGCGGCCGTTAAAGAAAAGAGTCCACATAGACGGAAATATACGAGTGAAACATAAATGATTGTGGTGGTCTCGTTGGTGAAAAGGTTTTGGGAAAAATTTTAATGTTTTAAGTATTTTCATTGGTAAACTTGCCGACGCGAGAGTCATGGTTTTTTGTTAGTAGGGATCAAGTATGTCACCAGATTACCATGTGACCCTTGGGTAATAAAAACGTTTGAGGGGGGGGGGGGGTTTAAAGTGACGCGGGGGGTGACAGAGTTGCTGAATTGCTGGCAATTTGATAGCAAATTGCCAGATGCGGACGGCTGTGTGTGTGTGTGTAGGGGGGGGGGGGTTAACAAAGTTGCAAAAATGCTAGCGAATTGTAAGATGGAACGGCTGTGGGGTGGGGGCAATTTTCTAAAATGCTAGCAATTTAGGTGATGGGTTTCGCCTATAAAAATAAATAGGACAAAGTTGCAAAATTGCACGTAATTTATGACGTAAATTGATAGCAAATTGCGAGATTGAGACGGTAACGTTGTTCGGGGAGGATGAGCAAATTGCTAGCAAAAGGCGTCATGGCGACGGTCGTTACAAGGAGGATGGCAAAGTTGCTAAATTGTTAGAGAATTGAGTGATGAGGGCGACCATCACAGGAAGGGTGAGAAAGTTGCAAAATTGCGAGAAAATGCGTGATGGGTAGACTGGTGGGTGTTCATGTGTAGACGGATATAACATTAATATTTCTTCAAAATGTGGATATTAACTGGAAATTCTAAACATTCAATCTGTATATGGTAAAAATGCCCATCCATGCTTATAACCTGCAAAATATCTCAAGTTAAATGTACTCCTCACCGTAATATCATGTTCGATCAAGTGGCATATAAACGGTGCATTTTGTAGGGGGGGGGAGCTCGGTGTTTTGACCAAGCAGAGCAGATTTAAGATTCATTCACTCCCTCAGTGTAGAAACATACAGAAGCTATCGTAATCACAGGTCTGTTCATTAATATCATCAACTTGTGATCTACAATGTATGAAACAATTGTGGATAATTACTTTACTTGTTAGGGGAAAAAATATCTAAAAATGACAATTCCTAACGAATATCTAGGAACATATATAAATAACGAGACATGTAACAGTTCACTCGAGGAGGGGGGGGGGGGCACACCTAGAAACGTTACTACTGCCCCGGCCAACTACCAGTTCTAGTCTTAATTGTGCCTAGTCAGGTCAGGGTACAAATATTTAGCTTCACACCATTCTCAACCGTCTCCTCTCATCAGGGTTGTATTGTAAATGACTAATTCATCTACGTGCATGTACATTTTTGAATTCAAGTGTCCAAATAGCCTTTGGTTGTGCCTAGGTGCAAACACATCACCGCACCATCCACAGCATCTCAACAAAGTAACAATGACATTGATTAACAGATCTTTTATTCTTCCATTAGCATGCTTTGTTAACATGTACTAATCCAACTTTTTTCTTAAAAATGTACACAAACACTATATACATGTATTTATACTCACATGTACATACAACAGGAATGAGCGTTGCCTGTACTTGTCAATCTGCGGCTTAATTGTTATGTTACAGTTTTCACTGTTATTTATAAAACTATAAATAATCAGAAATCATGGGGCAACTGATATTTTACATATGATTACATATAACTTTTAGTCATGATGGATAAGCGCTCCATAAAATGAAATATGAACATGCAATGTTGGTCACTACTCTGTCAAATTCAAACAGTCTATTTTCGTTCTTAACTTGCTTGCTAACTGGAATGATTTTTTAAAATATATATTAATAACATTTACCCACTGCAGCTTCGGTATAACTTTATCTACTGCTTTTCTACTAACAGCCACCTGTCAGCATCAAGGGAAACCGTAATAATGCACAATGAATAAAATATAAATTTATACATGAACTAATTATTACAGATCAGTACATTTACGGCTCCCTTGCTTTTTTCTCATATGAACAGGTCAGTCAACAAAATATTACCAACATTACCACTGCCTGCAAATTGGGGGGATACTAAAGCATTTCCAACAATAGTGCTAGTCATTAAATGAAAAGTAAAATTACTCCATTCAGGCATTATCAAATGAAATACTATGAATTTCTTTGATACAACTTGTTCCCAACTGTCCTATAAGTAATTATTCATGATCATCATTTCTGATTCATTACTCAGCTTTCCACTAACAAAACTGATTGTTCGTGAACATTGGCCTAAACTACCTTCACACATACTGATTCATCTGTTCTTTTTTATGCCTACACAATGACCATAATATGCAAAATCTTTTCTCCAACAACCAAGACAAAAATTTTACACTATTCCATAAACAATTTGACATATAAGTACAAATCCAACATATTCACAAATAAAAAACATGAAGTTGCCACGTACAAAATATAACTCATCATCCTGACTTCCAGTACATTATGCAATAGGGCCCAACATTTGCCAAACACAGGTAAGCTCAATACACAAAAGTAAAGATTTCCCCATTCCATAAACCACAGCTGCCTCAGTAACGTTCCAGTTGCAGGCGTTCACGCACTGATTCAGGAATTGAATCAAAATCAACACGCTTCATTTTAATTACAGTTCTCACACCATTTTGATCTTCAACAACATTTCCGAGACCTGCACTGGCTACAAGTGTAAAAAAAGCCTTTGCGTCTTCCTTTCGATAACTTGCCTTACCAT
This sequence comes from Sipunculus nudus, assembly GCA_026874595.1. Taxonomy (NCBI): domain Eukaryota; kingdom Metazoa; phylum Annelida; class Sipuncula; order Golfingiida; family Sipunculidae; genus Sipunculus; species Sipunculus nudus. The sequence goes on along the minus strand of CM049320.1, from coordinate 1,684,941 downwards.
TTCTCCTAACTGAGGGAATCATTTTTCTGGCACATGCCTCAGATGTAGTCCATATGTCTACATATTGTTTAAAAACACAAATATGTATATACTATAAGTGGTGAAACTTTTACTGGAAGAATTAAATATTACTGTCATCACGTTAGGTGGTATCATGATCATATTAAAGCAATATATGCCGCATCTCTGGGTGTAATACTATATATATATTATATTTGAAAAAAAAATTTCTTTTCAGTTTTAGCTTAATATATTGACTAGTAGTTATTATTTTCCTGACTTACAGTCATACTCGATGTATATATCCAACCCATAAATGTCAGGATAAAAAAGGATGTTTCATCAGAAACCACCTAAGGTCAACTTGAAGCTGGATGATGGTTGGCAATAAATGTAAGGTTCAATTTTAATGCTGTTCATTACCCTGTGTTTGTATATGTCTAACAGGATTATATTCTTTGCATGTGCTTACATAATCATTTTTAATCGTTTGTGCAAAAATGCAATCGATTTTGAAAGAAAACGACCAATCATCGATTTAATCGATTAATCGGCACACCACTATAGGTAATAGGTCCATTAATGCGTTAGCTCTGTGTGCAGCCTCATAACAGATATAAGCACAGCCCTAGAGCTTTTAAGTCCAAACAAAAACTCCTCTAAAAAAGAAAAAGTCTTTCTCAGTGACTTCCGGTACTGAAACCCATATGCCCAATAGGCCGCCATCACAAGGGCAATCCCCATCGTAGAGTATAGGGAGCCGTCATCACAGGTGAGATTACAGCTACTGCCACCACGTGCAACTCGTCATCATGGAGTACATCCTGGCTACCAGTGAACTTTAGTATTGGCATTGCGACGTTTCTTCCTGTAACAGAAAATACACATTCCAATATAAATAAAAGCAGCCATTATATACAGATTATTTTGAAGTAACCCTGACGTTGTCTATAGGTTAAAGAAAAAGTAAGTCTATTTACATTAATTTTGTTATTTGTATATTAAACGTATATGTTAAAACAGTCCCAGTGTTAGCGGCCCTGAGTATTTATCTTTTGCATTATAAAGACGGACAAAACCTGTTTTTCTAGCTCAGCATTGCAGAAAGTTTGGTGTGCCAAAATACAGGAAAATATCCCCACAAACAATAGATAGATAAATAGATAGATAGATAGATAGATTGATAGCTAAATTTCAAATGTAAAGAGGCATGTTTCACTGAACCTCTGCCCCATGAAGTTAGTAATATTTATATTTCTTATTTAAAACAAAGTAACAACATAATTACCTTTTTATGGAGGAACAGGTGGTCTTCATTTTCCCAAAAAAGACCCGGAATCGTTTATATTGCAGCATTATTCTTCAAACCTGAAAAAATAACAACTGAATTTAGAGTTACAAGAATAACATGTTTGGTGTTGGATATACAGTATGACCCCAAACAGTGAAAAACTGAGCATGCTGAAGCCCAGTGTTTTGCCTTTCAGGGCACCGCGTGACCAGTGACTGTTTCTGTGGTTTCACAATCGAACGTATCTATGTACAGCCTAGCACTCAGGCACTGTAAGACTAACGTGTATACCCCATGCTGTGACCAGCTCCCACTGATGGGCCGATGGCCACCTAATGGCTACTCATTTATCATTCCACATGTGCATGGTGTACACATTGCAACCTACATCTGGTATTACCATCGATATCAACTGACCTTTATAAATGAACACATTTTAAAACGTACTTCCCCTAACCATAATAATATAATAGAACATCGGTTATAGAACCTCTTGAATACACAGAACAAATGCACGCACACACGCACACTCACACACATATGTATTTATATACATTATAACATATATATATATATATATTATACATATATATATATATGTTTACATATATATATGCACAAACATATTAACATAATTGCGCACACGAATATATGTTAATATACACTTCACATACATACACCCAACTTGTATATCCCCAAGCATTGGCCTACAAACGACGTGTTGGACAGGTTTGATAATTACACTGTCAAAAGGAAATCTATGCCCGGGCCATGTTGGAAACTTGCCTGGGGTTCAGTAATACATCCACGATACTATAGTGCTGACACAAGCTGTGTATATACCCCTTATATATATATATATACTAATCCTGTATATTATCCATGCTCTGTATACAAGTACTCTGTACACTTAAATGACACTTTTTTTCTGGAAAATCCGCAAGTTGCTAGCAAATTGCTACTTTGACAACCAGGCCCCATTTCTCCTGGTCGCGGAAACCCCCGGCCAATTTTTTTTTTCTGGTAAATCCGCAAATTGCTAGCAAATTGCTACTTTGACAACCAGGCCCCCTGTCTCCTGGGCGCCCAGGTCGCAAATCGCAAGCAGTTTGCCGATACCCCCCGGCCAATTTTTTTTTTTTCTGGTAAATCCGCAAATTGCTAGCAAATTGCTACTTTGACAGCCAGGCCCCTTCACTCCTTGTCGTTTAGGTTGCAAATTGCTAGCAATTTGCGCATACCCCCCGGCCAATTTTTTTTTCTAGTAAATCCGCAAATTGCTAGCAAATTGCTATACAATGACAGCCAGGCCCCTTCTTTTCTGGTCGTTTAGGTCGCAAATTGCTAGCAATTTGCTGATACCCCCCGGCCAATTTTTTTTTTTTCTGGTAAATCCGCAAATTGCTAGCAAATTGCTACTTTGACAGCCAGGCCCCTTCTTTCCTGGTCGTTTAGGTCGCAAATTGCTAACAATATGCGAATACCCCCGGCCGATTTTTTTTTCTGGTAAATCCGCAAATTGTTGGCAATTTGCTACTTTGACAACGAGGCCCCTTCTCTCCTGGTCGCTCAGGTCGCAAATTGCTAGCAATTTGCGGTTACCCCCGGCCATCTTTTTTTTCTGTTAAATCCGCAAATTGCTAGCAAATTGCTACTTTGACAACAAGGCCCCCTGTCTCCTGGGCGCCAAGGTCGCAAATTGCTAGCAATTTGCGGATATCCCCCGTCCTATTTTTTTTTCTGTTAAATCCGCAAATTGCTAGCAAATTGCTACTTTGACAACCAGGCCCCCTCTCTCCTTGTCGCTCAGGGCGCAAATTGCTAGCAATTTGCGGATACCCCCCGGCCAATTTTTTTTTCTGGTAAATCCGCAAATTGCTAGCAAATTGCTACTTTGACAACCAGGCCCCCTCTCTCCTTCGCGCCTAGGTCGGAAATTGCAAGCAATTTGCCGATAACCCCGGGCCATTTTTTTTTTTCTGGTAAATCCGCAAATTGCTAGCAATTTGCTACCCCCCGGCCAATTTTTTTTTCTGGCAAATCCGCAAATTGCTAGCAATTTGCTACCCCCATGCCAATTTTTTTTTTCTGGCAAATCCGCAAATTGCTAGCAAATTGCTACTTTGACAGCCAGGCCCCCTCTCCCCTGGTCTCCCAGTTCGCAAATTGCTAGCAATTGGCTAGCACCTCCCGCTTTTTTTTCTCAGGGAAACGTCTCCGCGGAAATCCAAAAAATTCCATAAGCTTAAGTACAGGGAATACAAGTAAACCGACAGTTCCCCGCCTCCCTCTGCATCATGTCATTGCAACTCTATTTGTCTAAATTGTTGTAGTTGTATTAAACCATGGAAACACCGTTTGGTGTCACCTTGTCTTTGTGAGCTCATCTCCCCTACAACTCAGATACCTCCCCGTTATAAATGGAGCCCCTATGGGGAGGAGATGTCTTTGAGTGTGTTATTATGCGCATAAATAATGTGACGGCAGGTTGCACAAGGTATGCAACCTGCCGTCTTGGAAAAAGGGTTCAAAGTTCGAGGGTTGAATAAACATGTATGAATATAGTTGCTAACTGATCTGTGATTGGGTGTGGACTTCTTCATATTCATATCGATTCTGGGCCTCATTAGCATATCATGTGCATACATAAAACTGACCCAGAAGCATTATTTCCGCTTTTCTGAATTCCAAGTGTAAGTCACAGACGTTTGATCTAAACGGAAGCTCCTAAGAACTCCGCACTGATGTGCCCTCGAATGCAGAGTCGCTGTCTAGAATGTTAACATCTGAGCACGTGCTCGGGAATATCCTTGATACTGACAGTCAAATGCAAATTTATGGCGGTTTAACAATGATTTGTTTATTCATATAAACCTCTGGTGCAAAATTTAACCGAAAGGCCAATGGATTGCGCCTGTTTATAATGTTTTCCTATTTTTTATGTAATTTATTTTTTTTTTTGGGGGGGGGGGGGTTAAGGTTTATTTAAAATTGGAACGACAGGTTTATCCTGGTAGTTTACATCTAATACTTATGAAAGGAATTTGCTGCACCTTTGTCCTCAATGTTATCGGAAACCGCATTGCGAATGACTCTGTACCTTACCTTGTTTTAAAGGTAATTGTCCCCGCAGTGACATAGGCGATATGAGAATAAATAATTTATAATGTACATATAATTTTGAGTGATTTTTACCGTTTTTACTGACCGAGCACAGCCGAACTGCCTTCAGGATTGACCGGAATGCGTGCATCGTGGTCACTAAAACTAAAACACACGATTAAGGACTATTGTACAAATGAATAACGGTAGCTTTCAGTGAGGGATTTGAGCATGTCTAGCCTTTCATTTGATCCATGCTCTCACCCAATAGTGGGGTCGGTAAAAGTGAAAAACACACGTTTCTCGCTTCATACAATGGAGGATTCAACCAAGGAGGATTAATGACAAAAGCTTACTCAAGGTCCAAATTTCAGGAAAAGGGGTGGGGTTGGGTATGGTGGTTGAAACAAAAAAGTTGCAGCCCCTGAAAATGGGATACGGCCCTCTTCATGGAGTCCCATTGGGTCCACTTCTGCTACTTTTTTTTCTTCTTCCTTTTTTAGCTCAGCTGACTGAAAGTCATCTGAGCTATAGCGATCACTCTTTGTCCGTCGTCCGTCTGTCCGTCTCTCCGTCTGTCCGTCCGTTAACCAGGCACAAATCGTAACCGCTGGACCTAGAACCTTGTAACTTGGGATTCTGAGAGGTCCATAAAAAATCTCCTTGGAAACCAGAAATTAGGTCTCTGTTACCCATATCCTTTGAGCTATGTGGCCCCAAAGTACCCCCCAGAAAAGTCAAAAATTTCATACAAAACTTCAATATCTCATTAACTACTTGACTGATGGCCTTTTTTTTTGGCATACATATTGATCATGAGATGTTACATCACTTCCTGCAGACTGGTGGCGCCATCTGTATTTTTCGATTTTTTACGAATTTTTTCCTCTATTTTTGAGACCTTTAAAAATGTGAACATCTGTTAACAAGGCACAAATCATAAAGACTGGACTTAGAATCTTAATTCTTGACACACTGAGAGGTCCATGAAAAATCTCCTTAGAAACCAGAAATTAGGTCTCTGTTACCCATATCCTTTGAGCTATGGGGCCCCAAAGTACCCCCCAGAATAGTAAAAAATTTCATACAAAAACTTCAATATCTCAATAACTACATCACTGATGGTCATGATTTTTGGCATACATATTGATCATGAGATGTTCGATCAGTTCCTGCAGACTGGTGGCGCCACCTCTACTGTTTGATTTTTTACGAGTTTTTCCTCTATTTTTGAGACCTTTGAGGATGCTGTCATCTGTTAGCGTGGCACAAATCGTAATGACTGGACCTAGAATCTTCATTTTCAACACACTGAGAGACCTATGAAAAGTCTCCATGAAAACCAGAAATTAGTTCTCTGTTACCCATATCCTTCGAGCTATGGGGCCCAAAATTACCCCCCAGAATAGTCAAAAATTTCATACAAAAACTTCAATATCTCATTAACTACATCACTGATGGTCATGATTTTCGACATACATATTGATCATGAGATGTTTCATCAGTTTGTGCAGACTGGTGGCGCCACCTGTATTTTTCAATGTTCACGAATTGTTTTCTCCATTTTTGAGACCTTTAAGGATGTAGTTATCTGTCAACAGGGTACAAATCGTAACGACTGGACCTAGAATCTTCGTTCTTGACACACAGGGAGACCCATGATAAGTCTCCATGGAAACCTGAAATTTGGTCTCTGTTACCCATATCCTTTGAGCTATGGCACTCCAAAGTACAGCTCAGAATAATGGAAAATTTGATACAAAAGCTAAAGTATCTGAACAACTAATGCAGAGATAACCATAATTGTTTGCATGGATATTGTTCATGGAGTGTTTCATAAGTTTCTGCAGACTGGTGGCACCACCTGTATTTGTTCGGTTTTTTTTTACGAAATTTTTCTGTATTTTTGAGACCTTTAAAGATATGAAGATCTGTTAACAGGGCACAAATCATAAAAACTGGACCAAGAATCTTCATTCTTGACACACAGGGAGACCCATGAAAAGTCTCCATGGAAACTTGAAATTAGGTCTCTGTTACCCATATTCTTTAAGCTGTATGGGTCCAAAATACCCCCCCCCCCCCCAGAATAATGGAAAATTTGATACAAAAACTGCAGTATTTCAATAACTAAAACACTGATGGTCATGATTTTCGGCATACATATTGATCATGAGCTGTTCCATCAGTTTCTGCAGACTGGGTGTGCCACCTCTATTTTTTTCAAATTTTTACGATTTTTTTTCTTTTTTTTGAGACCTTTAAAGATGTGGTTATCTGTCAACAGGGTACAAATCGCAAAAACTGGACCTAGAATCTTCATTCTTGTCATGCAAGGAGGCCCATGAAAGGTGCCTGTGGAAACTTGAAATTAGGTCTCTGTTACCCATATCCTTCAAGCTATAGGACTCCGAAGTATCCCTCAGAATAATGGACAATTTGATACAAAAACTGAAGTATCTGAACAACTAATGCAGAGATCACCATGATTTTTTGCATGGATATTGACCATTAAGTGTTTTTATTATTTTCTGCAGACTGGTGGAGCCACCTGTATTTTTGTATCCGCCAAAACGAAGTTTTGCGGATACTATGTTTTTGACCGAGTTCCTCCGCCACGGCGGCGTTCGTTTCCAGAGAGCTCCTCGGAGACTAATGGACCGATTTTTCCCAAACTTACACCTATTATCGGGTCACATGTGAACTGGTGCCTAACCAATTAGCATTGACCTCTGACCTTTCCTCTCTATATCCAGTGTCCATTTGTGGGTCTGTTTCCACTCATAAACCCTCATATCTCGGGAACCGTTTGACCGATCAGGAAATAAAATTGATACAAATGTAGCCCTTGGATTGCTTTAAAACATACAAAAAAATGGTGGCGCCACCTGTAACCATGTTTGCACAGTGTCCATCTGTTCATCTGCCTTGGGTTAAAATCACTCATATCTCTGCAGTGAATTGACTAATTCACCTGAAATTCGTCATGTGTATACATCCAGGATAGCTTTCTTGATTTTATGACAGGTGGCGCCACCTACGTTCACGTTCACGCTGATGACATCCAAGCTTATATCTCGGGAACCGTTTGACCGATCAGGAAATAAAATTTATACAAATGTAGCCCTTTGATAGCTCTGTAACATACACAAAAAATGGTGGCGCCACCTGTAACAATGTTTGCACAGCGTCTGTCTGTTAGTCTGCCGTGGCCTAAAATTACTCATTTCTCTGTAGTGGTTCGACATAACTGCCTAAAATTTTGCAGGTTTATACATCGTGGACAGCTTTCTTGATTTTATGACAGGTGGCGCCACCTACATTCTAGTTAACGCTGGACACATCCAAGCTCATATCTCAGGAACCATTTGACCGATTGTGCCAAAATTGTGCATGTGTTTAGATCTCACTTAGGTCTTTATCATACACAAAACTGGAGGGGTTACCTGCAAAGATTTTTGCACAGTGTTTGTCTGTTTGTCTGCCATGGGCAAAAATCGCTCATATACATGTAGTGGTTTGACTTTTCTGCCTAAAATTTGCAGGTGTATACAACTTGGACAGCTTTCTCGATTTGTGGTAGGTGGCACAACCTACATACACATTTAGGCTGCAGACATCCATGCTAATATGCAACAGACCTCACTCTATTTCCCCTTGCCACTCAATCCATGCCTCACTATCCGATTTTGGCAGATACATGTAGTCACTTGTCGGTTACCCGTATTCTAGTTTTAAAAGTTTACACATTTTTCTCTATTTTTGAGATATATAAATACAGACTAAATCTTGGCCTGTTGGTTAATCTGTTTGATGCTTCAGTTGAATGGGTATATACTACCATTCTGATGATAAAATTTCCTTTTGCGAATCTCTTCCCAGTCAGCTGAGCGTCATGACCCATGGGTCACTTGTTGACGTCTCAGACTGGTTTATGTAGCAAATGTAATATATTTCATCATCGACGTCTCGTTTTATTGGAAAAGGTGACGCTTGATTGATAACAATGACAGAACAAGAATAAGAGTGTAGATAAGTATATACTGTAATAATTTATAATGTGTAAACTGTGATATGTTTTAAGTAATTATATAATTAGTTCATTTATGACACAAAGTTCCAGCTTGTACCAAGGTAAGACAAAATAAAACAGTATTGATCGATCAAAAAGGCTGTCAACATGCGCAATAGTAACATGCATGAAAGCGTACCACTTCTGCTATTTACGATGTATGCATATTTCTGTTCCTTTCTTCAGGAACAGTTTCCTTGCAACGTACATTACTTAATCTTTCATGTGTTCCTCATATTAAACTATTCTTTACACGTCCAACGATAGAAACGAGTCAAATATCATCGAAAACCTGAATGCCCCAATCTCAATCTCATGCTGTACACCAGGCCCTAGCTGATGATAACCATTATCCCTTTCTTTTTTATGAAGTTTTATGACTTTTCTAAACTGAATGTCAGCAGTGTTTAGATATTTACTAGTTACTTTAACAAACAATTCTTCTACACCTTTTCTGGTATATTTAAAAGCCATTTGAACTTCCTCTGTTTCATCTGTGCACAGCTCAGGCCTCAAAGGAACAGGATCCATGCTCTCATGCTGTTCCTGAACAGTGCTTCCCTTTGTTTTTTTTAGTTCTTCATTTTATATAATTATTCTCTGATGTGTACCAAACATGGCTCTTGTCACTGGCGTAACGATCTACTGATAAGAGTTAAACCCTGTTGCATTCTACGTATTCGATATATCCAACTGCATCCTCAATAATATATGTAAGGCCCTGATTTGAATTTTGCTTTCTCCTGGGATCTTCTAAGCTATCAGGAGAAGCAGATAACAGCTAAATTTCTTGCTGGTTGCTTTTTTAATGTGAAAACAAAGTCTTATTTCCATTACAGGCAAAGAAATCAAGTGACTAGACATTTATTATGCTTTTCGTTGAACTTAGCTATGCATCAACCACCCAGATACCTTACTTTCCCACGGGCTGCAGTCCCAAGATTAGCTTATGCACTTGTAGTGGATATTTCTCTTTGTTACCTTTTCAGCACTCTATGAATTTTCTTCAGCATGGAATTTCACCAATTCTTCTCTTTCTGCCACAAGAAGGTTAGCACAAACATGGCTTTGTAAATCAGTCATCAATGGGGCATTATCAAATAAGCCTCTGCAGTTCATTTTGTACTCTACTTCGCCAAAAATATGATGAATACTGGTATTGAATTTCTTAGTGTCCCTTGATTTTTGTAGAAAAAATGTGTGAACTTCTTCCAATAACAGCTAAGAGAGTTCTCTGTGTCTATCTGAGTCGATCTACCGCCCTGTTTATGTTATGCTGTTATCAGTCTCAGCTTTCTCAATCAACGGTCTGCTGATCACCTCAGCTTTATCCAGATCCTAGCCATATCGGATCATCAATCATCACGGCATAAGTATGTTCAATACATCTGCCTGTTTTCACAACACCACATGTTGCCTGCATCATCTTGTCTGATAACGTTCGTCCACAGTGAAGTCAGAAGCTTCATCTTTATTGTCTTGGTTAGGGGTGACAGGGTCTAAAGTAGCAGGGTCTACATGTTCTTCCTGCACTCTTTGTGTGCAGCATCATATCATGTGAATAAGGTTCTCCTTCTTGTTTCATGTAAGTTATGACGCCTACAGATGGAAGAACATATGAGGATGATCTATAGTTTATCAACCAACTTTTTCTTTTCTATTGTCATATACACTGAAAAAAAACTGACCCCAGAGTTGGAGTCAGCCTACAAGATGGAAAAAAAGCTTTTACCGCATCAAGGGCACATATGGCCTCAAACTTGCCAATAAGCCCATTTACAAGCTTTTGAGATATATTTTTTTTGCCAGCATTACAGGGCATCCAGCTTTCAAGTGCAGAACCTTGGGAACTCGTATTTGCCTCAGGCTTGACCTACCCTAACATGTATATTCAGCAGTGAAACTCCGCATTTAATCAGGAATGCCCATTTACATGTTTCTTTTCTCAATGTCAGTTGAGAAGTTGTCAGCTAAGAGTGTCACAGGAGTATCATCAGGTGGCAGTTTTCGACCTAACATTTGCAAAAGCAAATTTGTCTCTTCTGACGGCTGCCCTTTTGAAAATTCACCAACAGCCCCGATTAGGTCTGGCTGATCATCACTTGGTTTAGAATTATCTTGTCAGGTGTACACTGTTGCCATGTCCTGAAAAGGAAGCAGTGCTGACCTCAGTCCTCTACAATGAAGTTTCCCACGGGAGGGAGCAGGTAAAAAATACCTTAAATAACAAAGATTTGTTTTCTGTATTGAATATAATATTTTGTATGGAGGAACACTAACAAAAAAAAATTATGAAGTGTGACACACATACTGTTTGCTGGAGTATGAACTATAGTGGCAAACTGACCCATGGCATCAAAGAAATAACAAATTCATATAGGAAAAACGGACCCCTGATATCATTAACAATTCTGCAAACTGATTTTTGTTCATAATACTTCTAAAACACAGGGTCACAGTTAAAATGTAGACAAACAAAATTAAACAAAAATAATAGAAAAGTACAAATAGCAACTGCACTCTATACAGCCTAATTAATGTTGTTTCATTTATTATTTTAACAAATAATTGTGTTTCTTTCTTTCCAAAATAATACATAAATAATATTATGTACTAATTATAGTTACCTGCATCCACTTATATATATATATATATATATATATATATATATATGAATGATAAACATTAGGCCTCACTCTAAATACAAAGTATCTGTAAAATTACATTCAACGGAAAAAAAAAACCATTTGAATCCTCCAAATGATGTATCTTTCCTCCGCACATGCCTGCATGCTTGTTCAAGATTCTCATGTTCCTGAGCACTAAACATGGACACCTGATGATAATTAAAAATTTACATTAGATGAAATATTTAAAGTAATTAAGTCATATACATTACCCTTATACACCTGTTTGACTAATGAGTTTATCATTTAATGTAATGAATGGTTAAGTGGAATCTCGTGGGAATGCTATTTTGCACAGGGTAAAGATGTATATATAATCCATCCTAACTGAACTGTCTGTTAGTGTAGAAAGATGTATGAGTGGCCATGCTGGTCCTTAGCATAGGGATATAGAACAAGAATACACAGAAAAAGTTGGATCACCCTGATGGGAACCCCGCCTGATTGGCGGTCATCTGCATTTCCACAAAGCTATCAGGTGTTAGAGCAGATGAGCGGCAAATGGACATACAATTTCTTTGAATATGACCCAGATCACCACAAAGAAAACATACCGAAGAGAATCCTACTTTCCTACTGATTTATTCTAGTGTCCAAATGTATTAAAAGTACTTTTTGGAATAGCCCCGGAATCAACACTTTGGTATCAAAATCCCATGGTAATTTTTCCAGATGTTTTAGCAGAAACGTATCTAAAGACATATATTCTATATTATGTTAGGTTAAAGTCTGATTTGCAACAAAATTTAATAATTATGTCTTACGGACCCTGGCGCACGGACCCCTTTACCCGTATATCCATTTCTTTGGTAGATATTTTCACACCACGGTTAGCCATATCATCCATGTGATTTATAATTGTGTTTTTATCTGTATTTTTACATTTTTGCATCATTATTTATTCATAATTTTATATTTGCTAGTTATTTCTTTCGTGTATCTTTTTTAATAATAATATTTAAAAAAAAAAATTTACAAAGTTGCCTGAAATGCAAGTAATTAACAATTCCTTTTGGTAATTATATAATTGCCAACATTAAATTGCATGTTTGCTATGAATGGAACACGAAACCTGTTGTTATGTGGAAGAGCTCTGATATATCAGTCTCAGGTCCACAAAGACTAGTAGTACACTTCAAATAAATCTTCCCTCAGTGTGCCCGCAGTATTATATTTTCATATCAAATAACAAATTATTGTAATTAATGTGTGACAGAGTGCTATTTATTTTCCTCTTTGCGTTTTTAAATAAAAATATGAGGTGTGGTTACTGGGGTCCGTCAAAATGGAACAGTCATCAAAGAAAGGTAAATGAGGTCCATCTTCATCGATATATTTTGGAAACTTAAATCTTTCAGTGAATCGGTCATTTACAAAGCTGCAACATTTAGGGATGTTGCTTTGTTCTTATATCAGCATTCGGGGCGTTTTTGTCGGTATAAATAAAGGAAAACGAGGAAATAGGTTTTTGGGGTCCGGGTTTTAAACTCTGCCCTGGATTCACTAGCTTTCGTAGAATTTAGAATCGTTTAAAGATCCCTCTTTCGGGCATTCTCTTTGTACAAAATAGACCTTATCCCTGTGCGAAGGTTGCTTTAAAGAAGGGATCACCAATGAGGATTATTTCAGCCCAGTGACAGCGAATGCACTTATTTGACAGAAACTATTGTGTTTAGGTTTCCTGCAATGTGGAGCCTGTCTAGACAAGTTTCGATCCTGTTGAGGCCACAAGGGACCTGGACAGCTTAATGGTAAGACGCTCGGCCTTCTCCGCTGGCGACCCGGGTTCGATTCCCTGTGTGGCTATGAGAGTGGGTTGTAGTGGCCCGTCCAAGGTCGGTGGTTTTCTCTGGGTCCTCACACAATTAGTCTTATTCCTGTGCGAAGGTTGCCTTTAAAGAAGGGATCACCAATGAGGATTATTTCAGGCCAGTGACAGCGAAATGCACGAAAACCCCGGGGAAAGCTCGGATTTGGTATCACTCACTCTATTGCCGTTGTGTTACAAGGCCCGAACGCACAATTACCCGTGCTACGCACGGATTGGGGCGAACACGACAAAAAAAATTCGTAATGATGGTATTTGAAATCCATCGAAGATATGGAAAATCACACAAATCGCGTTACGCTATTAATATATAAATCCATTATATGTATGGTATTGTTGATATAAAAACCTTACGGAACAGCGTTTGGAACATGTTTCGGAACAGCGTAAAGTCGCACACAGTAGCCCAAAGCCAGTGCCGAACAGGCGGTCGGGGTCTTTGACAAAAAGTCACCTAAACATGTACCATTTGACATGAGAAACTGATCAACAATATCACATATACATACAAAAGAAACCGTCCATGGATTAGACCTTTTAAGAAAATGAAAAAAAAACAGTTTTATTTGTGAAAATAGTAACAGTGATGGCCATGACAACGCACTTAGCATGCATACTGAATGAAAGAATAAAACAATTAAAAAAAAACAATGAGTATTACATAAACATTATTGAAAATGAGGTTGCAATTGCATGTAAAAACAAATACCAGTACAAACGTATTAAATTTACACATTTTACAGGAATTTAACATTTGCTACTGCACTCATGATAAAAAAAATCTCAATTTTCAAAACATCTTAAGTCAATATTATGTGTTTACAACTTTGGTGATGCCACTCCACACGTGTACACAGCACGTGTACTAACAACGACGTGAATTCGATTGACATTTATTTTTTTACATCTGTTACACAGTAGGCCTACATGTGCCGTTGAATATTTGTCAAGGAACTCAATCACATGCAAGGCCCTGGACTTCGTGCGACCGTGTGCGACTGTATAACCATCACGGATTCCTGCGACACAGTAGATGTGCACTCAAGCATACCAGGTCATGTAAGAAGGGTCGCAGGAAGGAGCCCTTTTCGTGCCGACCCCTGCAAAATAATTCTTTCAAAGATTTCCCTTGTAAGAAGAGATCGCTGATGGGGATTATTTCGGGCCGGTGACCGCAAAATGTACACATGTACACATTCTATGGCCATTGTGTTACCGGGCTCGGAGACACAAAGAAAAGAGGTGTCCGCAGGCTAGCAAATATTAAAATTATTAATTATGTCCCTAATACGCAACTATTGCAAATAAAAGTGGGATGGATCTCTTTGGACAAACCCAGAGCATATTCATATCGAAAATCACGGCAATCTGTACAGTGGTATCAGATGAGATACGGGAAATCATAAAAATCACCTTATGCTAGTCACATAAAGATAGCCAAATCTGATTCTTAAGTATGTTGTTGTATTTCAAATTGTGATTCTGTGATAGTACTTGGAGGAAGTATCCTAGGTTATGCGAATTTAAGGTTGACAGGGAGAAAAGTATTCCAAATAATAAAATAACCATGGTTGTTTACATAAGAATGTATATCAGTAATCAAAACCTGCGCAAGAAAGTCTATGGGAATCAGATTTATAAACAATTATAATGCCATGTGCAGTGGACCTTTTAGTAGTTAAGTCACAAATGCCTGCTGAAAGTATTATTATGATGTCCTGACTGTCGAAACCACTATTTAATTATTGGTACGAGCCACTAGGTTCATGTAACAATGTATTTAAGGTTGCCTCACCCCTACACACGTCAATAACGGTATCCTTGTAGAAGAGGCGTGTATTTGCACGAAAGAAGTCAGCCGAACCCTTCCCCCTAGAATCAGAGAGGAACAAAAACACTCATACAGCAAAAGGGAAACCAGACAGGAAAAGGGGAAACATATAAAAAAAAACGAAAACAGTCCTAAGAGGACAAACACAAATCGAAGGGAAAATGACAAAAATATACTCAGCACCAACCATTGGAAACCAGCGAGATAAAAGAAGTAAACACGAAGAGAGCATGCTCGGATATACCGGAAGCGAACAGGTGTTACCTCAGAAGTATATTGCAGCTCCAAGTGAGTCGACAGCTGGTGACGTTTGGCGCCGTTCATGTAGTTGTGTTCTCTCTCACACATGCATTCAGAAACGGACTCCAGCAAAACATAGACGGTTAAAAATAGCAAAAAAAAAAAAAAAAAAAAAAAAAAAAGCCAAGCCCCATACTATTGCAAAAAATTGTTTTAAGGTATTTCTTGTATTATAGGATCCTCTCAATAACATATAAAAGGTTTACCAAAATTTGAGTCCGGGGAAAATGTTGAAATATGACCTAGAAAAACGACCTTTAAATAAAAAGTTATTGTATTTGAAAAGGCATATATACACTAATATGTAACAATATTCTCAACTGTTTTGTATTCGAACACGAAAAGATTGATTCGAAGGGCCTTTATTATAGATGGTAATGTGTATTTTGAAGGGAAAATATAATCACCCTATATGACATCGTACCACGTGACATAATAACGTCACATTAAGGCATATGACTTCAGGACATCACAGTATACCCATAGACGTGTCAAATAAAGTAAACAGTAGATGATCTTTCAATAAATTGCCAGAAATTGTTTTATGATTGTTTATTTTGTATTATAGGATCCCCTTAATAACATATCAATAGTTTACCAAAATTGGTGCCCGGGAAATTGTAAAAATGTGATATAGAAAAATGACTATGATATCGTATTAGGAAAAGCATATATACATTGATTTGTAACAATATTCTCAATAGTTTTGTATTTGAACACTGTAAGATCCATTTTAAGGGCCTTTATTATAGATTATAATAGATATTTTTAAGGAAAAAAATAAAATCATCCGATTGGATATCATCCCTCGTCATGGCGTCACATTAAGGTAAATGACTTTAGTACTTCACACCATACCAATCTGCATTTAAGTTTGTCTTCGTCAGTATATCCGATAAGTTTTTATTATAAATGAGGCGATCACAATGAGACACGCGAAAATGTTTCAAGTTGTTCAATGGTTTTCTTATACAGATTCATAAGATATTTTAAAGAGCTGTCTCATATTGGAGCATCATAATATATGTCCATAATGCCCCCCCCCCCTCCATAGTGAAGACAGTAGTTATTGATGAAAAAGGATCTCTAGGTATAAACAATGCAAGCATTAAGAGGTGTGATGACACCAAAGTAGGGGCTGGGATGTCAGTTCATAAATCTTGTCATATGTGTAACATAAACAAAAATTATATATTCAGAAATCCAAAATAGGTACATCAGATGTCACTTCAACTGTTAAAAGAGGGTTTTTTATCGGTCCTTACAATAGTAGAATTGACTGCTTACTCTGTGGGAACAAAATTGTTAAATTAGATTCAAAAAGGAGTAATTGCTCAGGAAGACTAGCTTTGTGAAAACTGATTCCTTTGTGGATAAGCTGTAAGGACGCACTGAATATTCTGGTGGAGATCTACACGCGGCAGATTGTGATAACCACCATTCTTGTGACATTAATGTTCGCACTTTCCGGGAAATGTCCACTTTTCACTGTGAAGCCAAAGTGATGGTAAGCGGAAGAAGGTTGGAAGACCTAAAGACGAGGATCAGAAACAAGCATTTCTCAGGTTGTGCAGTTTCTTTCAGGACAATGATGAGGAAAAATTTACCACACCTGATTTGGCAAACAAATTTAATGGGGAATTACTTGATAGTCAGTCTGTTCCCTATGGCAACTATTACTTGAAGAGTAAGCTTATAAAACACTATGGGGACTCATTGTTACTGGAGTTCAGGGAGTGCAAGAAATAGTGACTTTTCACGAAAAGACTGGACAGATCCTTCGAGATCTTTTTTTCAACATTCCGAGAGAAAATGATGAGAAAATTCAAAAGGACTCATAATAGAAACCGTAGCAAGACTAATTTAAAGTGATATCAAAACTATTGTCAAACCTTTTGGCGATGAATACCGATAAACTTCAGACCTCACTCTGGGGTCCTCTTTACGGTACATTCCTGTCAGTTTACGCCACATGCTTGAGCTTTTCTTTGCTAGGAAGGATACCAGGAGGCAAGTGGCATGTATCGGGCAGGCATTCATACAGGATGTACGTCCTACGACTGTTATCTCTCCTCTGCAGCTCGGGCTGGCCGTACAATCGCACCGCCTATTTCGATCAAGGTTTTTAATAGACAGTCTTACTACTATGGGTTTTGATAGACAGTCCTACTACTATGGGTTTTTCCTTATCATAAGCAGAAGTGATGAGGGTTGAGGAAAATGCTGCTTCTTCAGCTGATCCCGACTTGTTAGGTAGTGATGTAGACGGACCTGACACGACATTATTGTTTGCAGCGGATAATGTTGATCACAATGCAATAACCATGGACGGGAAAGGTACATTCCATTGGATGGGTATGATAGCAGCCCTAACCCCCGTTAGAAATGTCAGTCCATCAATTCCAAGATAAAAAAAATGGCAGACATTATAGTTCGTGAACAGGCAAAGATTCTCATTACTGACTACCAATTCAGAGAAAAACTTCGTCGCTCAATCAATTTTTAGCCTCTCCCAGTCTTCCCTTCTTGTGATGGTAAGTTGTTTTACTTTGGGAAATGATGTTTCGCAATGGAGAAATTGTACCTAATTGGCAAGGCATGATGCATGGGTTGCACAAATATTGTGTTCATCCTGGTCAAACTTCTATTTTTTTTATCAATGATTGACATGTACCCCGTAGACAAAATATGTATCTTTTTCAACATTGAATATTCTATTCAAGCTTGCTTTTAAGCATCCCATATCTCAAGTCATCACTTTCGACGAGCCGCTTTTTTGGAAAGCCTCAGGGATACTAAATGAAGTGCCATAAAACAGTCCACGTCGTAAAGTGGTGTTATTACTCGGTAGCTTCCACACGTTCATGAATTTACTGGATGCCATTGGTACACTAATGGATGGGAGTGGATTTCAAGAGATCCTGGAGACAATATATGGAGAAAATGCTGCGGTGCACATGATGAGTAGAAAATCTGTGCGGCGAGCATTTCGGGTACATATATTGATTGACCAATGTCTTACGCGAATGATCACTGCCAAAGTGACTGAAGATAACCCTGGTTTCTCAGCCTACTTGAATACACAAGAAAAATTACACATTCAGAGGCAAATTGGCGAGACAGACCTAGACTCATTAATTAAATCAGAATGCCTGGAAATATAGGTAATGTACTCAAAAATAAAATATATGAACTGTCAAATCGTTCGAAGACCAGGAAACTTTGGATTTTTTTATCAAAGTATGGTTGAAGTTGCCTGACAGCTCCTGTCAGCTGATCGAACAGGGACATGGAAAATGCATCATCATGCAATAGCTGATGTCTTCCAATATTCGTGGCTGCAGGTCATGCAAACTATCTGAAGTCCGCGTATCTCTACTTGCAGAAAATGAACGCCCTTGGTAAAGAAAACCCCACCATGTACAAACCAGTACTGGGCCGGCCTTCCTTCTGATCTGTTAATTGAACAGACTCCGATGCCGTCTTTGAAGACCACCCGTGGTATAACTAGAGGCAGTGGCACTTCAGAACATCAGAGAGCACTATGGACTTTTTCATAGCCAGTGTCTTCTGTGTACAATGCTGCTATGCAGGATTCCATCCAGCTGGCATTCACAAATAGTGAGCAACAAAGGGAAGCCACAGCATCAAGGATACAGAGAGATCATGGCGATCTGGAGAAACTCTTCTCAACATTTGAAAGCTTCTCTCCATTTACGACTGACGAGAAACTGAGAAACGTAACCACTGGAGTCACTGCAGATGACGATGTGAATTTACATGAGCTGTTAGTAGTAGGGAAGGGAACGGTCAAGAAATAGAAGGACAATCTGTATTTCCATACTCCCATAAGCGAAAGACTAAAATTATGACACTGGCATCGACCAGAGCCGCAAAAGTCAGTGAATATCAAACAATAGACCCAGCTTTATTGTTTGAAAGGTTTCTCGTGGTCTTCCAGTCTATTGATCTTAATCTGGATCAGATTATTGACTATGAACTTAGCCCCTATCCTTTTTCGTTATTTTAAGGTAATCACCTAATGCGTAAACCAGATAAACCGCAGTTAGCTCAGGCGATAAGGAACCATGTCAATTCTTTATCTAATGATGCTTTGCATCAGTCTGCGCCGAAGACTGACCACTACGTTTCTGATAGAAGTTCACATGTGCATCGGCTAAAGTGGACTACAGAATGCACATACAATACGATTGCGGAGGAAAATGCTTCAGTTACTCTCAGTTACTATGGACTTGTGACCGTCCTCTTTGATGGATTTGATGATTTACGGCAAAAGGGCTGCGAAGTCATACAAGCCGAAGCAGACGCAGATGTGGACATAGTGAAAGCGACGGTTGCCATGTCTACCCTCTAAGTCTTTAACTCTCATGGGGGGGGGGGGAGGAAGAAACTAACTTGTTGATTTTTATTATGTATTATGTGACTGAAATGGAATGTAAGGACATCTACTTCCGCTATGACAAATCCAGAGCAGTTGCGTATAATTTGAAAGCTATGAAGCAGCTGTTGGGTGATGATGTGTGTGCTGATCTGCTGTTTGTCCATGCTTTCACTGGATGCGTCACAACATTAAGAATCTTTGGGGCGGGAGAAGGTCGGGATTTCAAAAGCTCATCAAGGGTGATTCTTATTTTGGTAGTTGTTCCAAAATCTTCTGTACACTAAAGGTTGATACGATCACCGTAGAAAGCACCACCTGCAAGGCAATGACTTTTTTTTATCAGTGGAAAAGAAGCTGACTCTCTGGCGTCTGTTAGGTATAGTATGATGTGTAAGAAAGTTGAGAAACTCATTGGTGAGGTGGATGAGTGTTGGAATGACATTTTTTTTCAATCAGCCAATAGACACAAGGTTTTAGTTATGGTATATGGTCAAAGGATATTCTGATCAATAAATGCAGATCTCAAGGAGATAATGATACGATCTAATGCCAAATACATTAGGTGACGTCAAAACCTTCCGAGATGATATTTTGACCCTACTCTTTCATTTGCATGCCAACCTACGAACTGCCAGTCCGATTAGATACCGAGTTGTTACGCGGTCAGTATAATATCAACAGTTGTCATTTTCAAACATATACTTTGACCCTTACTTGTGAAATATGATATCCAATGGAACCGTTAATACCTAAAATTACCTAAAGGTAAGTCCTCGCATCACAGAGGGGATGAATTATTTTGCATAGCTTTACACATCCAACTTTTTTGTGAGCGTCATGTTCCTTGGGTCATTTAGTAAATCAAAAGTTGGCCAGTTGCTGTTTGGATTTCGTGAGTGAAGTTGGATAAAAAATCATAAAATTGTTCTTATTGACCATTTTGTTTAACTCATCTGTAGTAACAATAAAATCTTATTGGCTTTATTGACGAAATATCAGATGTGTATAATCGCTGAGCCATCTGTGGAAGCCTCTCCTCCCAAATGACCACAACCGAGCGATAATGTTTATTCCGCCCCGCCTCGGGTACCAACTGACTAAATTTTTCCAGTTGCATTTAGACAACTACGCACATGCGCCCTGGATACTTTTAATAATAATTAAAACATGCAACATTTAATCAAGGTGTTGTCCTACCAGTTCTGAACACCGTCCAACAAAACATAAAATGTCGTTACTCGGCCTACAGGTGTAGTTACCTTCGGAATATACACAGTAAGTCATGACGCTACAATCACCACAGGACTCCTAGGCACTTCCGGTTTGATCATTAGTCCGCAGAGCCACCGGCTCCAATCCAGGCGGGTGTTGCGTATATATTTTGGGCCGTACTATTTACAAAGCACATCTTACTCATCTGATTATTATTTGACATAATTTATGTGAAATGTGCGTTTACAAACATTCAAGACGATAGTTTAAGGGAATTTCTACTTTGACCCCTCGTTCAAAGATGGCAGCTTTCATACCTTGTGGTTGTAAGTAGTAAGTCATAAGAGTAAAATAGACTGAAAATTCCAAATAATGTTTTGTGAGGACCAGATGGTTTTTATTTAAGGTGTGATACCCACAAAGCGACAATAAACGAGTTGAATTAATAATATCCTGACTCAAAGGCCGGCGTGGGCCGGAGACCTGTTTCCCTCTTATTATCGCCCAGGCTAATATTTGTTGATATTGTGTCAAGCGCCTGTGATCAATACTGGCCCGTATTTTATTAATTATCTTTTGAGACAGTAAAACGTCGCTTAAAACTTTGAGGACGCCTCGAATTTCGCGTGCCACATTGTGTCATGACATGCATGAATACGTCGAGGATCACCGTGCTCTGTTCACTGTTGTGTAAACTGAAAGCTGCTTGCAATTATAAAACTGTGCGCCACTTAGGAAATCAAAGGTGCTTGGTTTTCGGAGTGTCAAAGGAATACACCAAAACAGGTACTATTCGCCGCTGAATTGTTTAATGTCGACGGGCCGACCATAGTTATTTATTTCAGTTGAACACGCGTCTTTGACGTTGTAATGTTCATTATGAACTTTGACTATTTTGCAAAGAACATTTTTGCAGGAGTTTCTGCTGATATTATTGTTTTTACACATGAACGTGATGGGGTCATATTTAATGTGTACACTTATGCCAAAGGTAACCATACATTTTGGTAGTGACTGGTAGCAGGCGTTAGGAATCAACTTTTCAAATTCTTCTTCATTCTTCTCTTCTGTCTATCATTTCCCACTTCATTATCGTTCAGGTGAGTTCTTTCGATTTGAGAACTTTTCCAGGTTTTGTTTTGTAACGGAACCTAATATCAACAAATCACTAATGTGTGATGAACATAAATTTTGTCAAGGAGATAAAAAAATCAGATTCTATAACTCTAGGTAGCGTGAAATATCTAGGGGAATGAATAAAGAAGTCAGTGTTTTTTTGTTAACAAATAACTAAAATCTATTCTTAAAACAACCCTTACATTACAATACACCAAATTAATAAAATGACACAGTATAACAGGAAATCAACACAATCACACATTTCACAAACGCACAAACAAAGTGCACAGAACCTGGATACCACCACTTTCACAACGATAAGTCCTTTAAAATGTTAAAGCCGGCTAACAGTTCACACGAATTCTCTCGGAGAATAACAGTCCAATGTAAAGCTCTTGTAACAATCCAGATAGTAAACTTGGGGCAGGCAGCATTGAATTGTATAGAGCTGGTAGAATCCCTGAAATTACTGGATAATCGGATAGGTCCCACTGACATACATACGTCTGTGTCCGCTGGAATATTCTCTCACCTCTCTCTCTCGGCTCTAAAACACAGCCTCTTTATACAACTTTTCACCTCAAGCGGAGAACTTTCCACTTCTCGAACCATCTAAAGAATCTAACACGGTATACACGTTCAAAGAAGATACTAGAAAAACGAACGCCGCGTCTCAACATATTAGGGTTCACACGTGAGCTCGCTCCGTTCAGGCGAGAGAGCCCCAAGCTAGCGTGACAACCAGAGTTCAACCAGTACGGATTAAACTGAGAGTGCAACACGCGGCCAGACGCAGGCGCTACATCACGAGTTACGTCCGTGTCACACAATACAAAGGGCACCTGCAACAGTTTTTACCTGGATATTTCTGTCAAAGTTGCCTTCGTTGAGTTGGGTATTTTCCCAGTGTTTTGACTTGTTCTCTCATTTGAGTTCACGCTTCTTGCCTTGTATCTGTGGTTTTACTTTTGCACTGGATCATGTCATTGTACTATCACCTATAGGTGGAGATATTTGTTTTCGGCATTATTATTATTTTTATTATTATTATTATTATCATTATACTTGTCATTATTATTCTGCAACTTTTTTTCGTCCGTTTTCATTCATTATTACACAGGATTTACCCTAACACAGTCAAATTAATTTGACCAATTTCAGTGGCCTTGGCCTATTTTTCAGGGTCACAGGGTTCGAAAAATGGACGATCGTCGATTTTCTCCGTAATCTATATGAAGTACAGGCAAATGGGATGAAAAATCTCCTAAAATGTTCGATTCCTAACTTTACTGTGGGTTTTCCATTGAATGCACGCATGCAAAACCATTTGATATAGATGACTCGGCACTTTTCAGTTAAGCGCTGTTTTCGGATAACCAAAATGACTAAGAAAGTTGATCCTTTACAGGCATGTGCCCTTTACAACAAAAGAGCGCAGTGGCAAGTTTGGTAGCGATATCTGTAAAAGTTTATGAATAGTATGCAAATTACAAAACTGTGACGTCAGCAGTTTAGATCATCTATGAAAACACAAGAAAAAAACGGCCTAATTTCATTTGTTTTACAAATCATAGTTGTTCCTAAACTGATAAAGGTGGGGGGGGGGGGGATGGATAGGTGATTGCGGAAGAGGGGGACAGGTGGAGAGACATGACTGTCCTATGACAGTTATAGAAGTCTAGTTAACTTTTGTTTTTGAACATATTCGTGATAGCTCGTACGGGTAACACATTTAGGATAATTTTTGCATTATACTGCAAAATGGTAGACATAATATGTCTGGTATCCATTCATGGGTCCCACCGGATGTTGATTATAATGATTTGCCGACCCAGTTTGGTAACATAAGGAAAGTTAATAACTTGTATATAATATATTAATATATATACATAGAAACATTTAGAAAAAGGGTATTATAATTTTCCCAATCGGGACCTGATAGCCCGTTAAGTTTTACTAAAAAACAGTTAATCCCGGCCGTTCTGCGATATTGGTTCTCATTAGATTCCGTTAGTATGATGTTATACTAGTAACGGGATTATTGTTTATTGATTCCTGGTCAGCAGGGCGCAACCTTTGGGGAGGCTGGTGTATCCGGGATTCGAGCTCATGCGCCCAAACAGTTTCCTAACCATGCTCTAACGTATTGAGACATTTAAAATAACCGTGGATGTCGGTGAATCTGCTCCCCTTTAGGCTGTGAGAAGCCTATTTTACAATTAGATTGTAAGGGAAAAAGCTGAGTGTGGAGCTAAAACTTAGCCATCAAGACCACGAGATACACTAATGAAACAAGAGCAAAATATAACATTAAAGTCGGCCCATTTAAGTTCTTGATTAAAATACATTCGAAAATATTCACGGTTAACAGGGTTGACAGCTGTGGCCTGAAGTATGTGTCTTGCGTCTGATTTATGCAGTTTGAACAGTTGTTGAGAATGTGACCTGTTTGACTTCAGTCCTTTATCTTGATAACATAGAGCATGTAGGCTGTAAATTTTATGTTATCGTACATCTGAATGAATGTAGTCATTTAATTTGTTGTAATCATTTTAATATATATTGGTTTCTACTCTCTTCCTCTCTAAGCTTCCTCTTCCTCTCAACTTTTTCAAGATGAGTCAGTCTATCTGTCTGTCCGTCCGTCTCTCTCGTTCATCCGTTTCCCTTTCTCTGTTTTTTCCGCCGTTTCTATTTTCCCTGTCTCACTGTCTATCTGAGTATATCTGTCTGTCTCTGATTTTCTCTGTCTCTCTCTCCGAATCTCTTAATCAACCAGTTTGTCTGTTAGGCTCTTATTCTCAGTGTGCCTGTCTCTCTAATTCTTAGTGTTTTTGTCTCTGTATTTTCAGTGTGACTGTTTTTATAATTCTCAGTGTGCCTGTCTCTTTAATTCTCAGTGTGCCTGTCTTTCTAATTGTCAGTGTGTTATTTATTTATTTATTAATATACTATTGTTCAGGGTGGCTTGTTCAGAATATACTGATCTTCCACAAGGCCCTGAGAGTAATTGGAATTTTAAATATGATAAAATAGCATGACAGTAATATACAAGCAAACATGTATGTGCAGAATATTGTAACTGAATATAACATATATTGTTATTTCCTGTACTAGTATGATCATTATAAGGAGTTTATTATAGAATATTATTTAGATAATCATAGGATATTCAGGTTATTAACAATGTTGCTAACATTGTATGAAATAAGTGCAAAGAATAATATAAACCACAAGTGCAATGTATGTAAAGTTATGTTAGTGTCAATTCACTTATTGGTATTCGTAAAGCATAAAATATCAACATGCATGCATAACATGTAAAAGTGGTATAATAGATTTATTGTAATTATGTCAAGTGTTTAGTGAATATTGCTTAAGATCTTTTTTGAACTTATCTAAATTATCTATCTTACGAAGAGCTTCCGGTAACAAATTCCATAATTTCGGTCCCTGATAAATAAAAGATTTTCACATCAATTCAGTTCTAACTGTTGGTACTTTCACTTGACAAGAGTATCTCGTGTTATAAGAGTGTATTTCAGATCGGGTTTCTGATAGATAATTGAGATAACAAGGTGCTAGGCCATTAAGGCATTTAAACATGAATATATTAGAGAGCAACAATAATCGTTGATTGATTTTTTGCCATTTTTAGGCTGATATCAATATTGAACTAGCTGTATTCCTATCATAATTCCCAGAAATTATACGGGCAGCCCTATTCTGGAATTTCTGGAGAACGTTCATATTAGTTTGGCTTTGATGGCCCCAAATGATTAAACCGTAATCAATATAGGGTTGTATGGTGGTCATATAAATATGAACGAGATCCTGTGAAGGTGAAACTTTACTCAGACGAGCGAGAGCGCCTAGTTTAGGTTTTAATTTGGAAGCAAGTTCATTGATATGTGCTCTCCATGTAAGGCAACTGTCAAGTGTTAGTCCGAGATATTGAGCCTTATCAGTATACCGTAGGACTGTATCATTTAACAAAATAGGTGGATATGATGATGTAATTTTAGATAATTTTTGTCTACTTCCAGTGACCATTAGGTAGGATTTTTCTGTATTTATCGTGAGTTTATTCACTCGAAACCATTCAGATATTCTATTAATATCAACTTGAATTTTCTGTGTAACGGACTCAATAGTGGGACCAGAAACATATAAGCATGTATCATCAGCAAATAGGCTAATGTTACTAAATGTTGGTATGTTACAAACATCATTAAGATAAATTAAGAATACAAGTGGTCCGAGAACAGAACATGGAGGGACTCCCATAGAAATCTGCGAACAGTCAGATATTGATCCATTATATTTAGTAGCTTGAGTTCGATTACTTAGATACGATTTAAACCACTCTAATTCTCGATTCCGTATTCCATATTTATAAAGCTTGTCAAGTAGCCTAGTGTGACATATTGAATCAAAAAATTTACAAATATCAAGAAAGCAAACTACTGTTCTATGTCCTTTGTCGCATGCCCAATCCCATACCCAATCAGATGTACTGCTAAGTAGTGACGTAATGGTCGAGTGTTGTTTTATGAATGCCGATTGTGATGGATCTAAAAGTTTGTTATCATGAATAAATTAATATAACTGCTGGTGAATCACTTTTTCCATTATTTTAGCTACATGTGAAATTACAGAAATCGGGCGATAGTTACATGGATCATCTGCAGGTCCTTTCCCTTTATAAATTGGCTTAACTCTTGCCTGTTTTAAATCTGTAGGAACTAAACTTTCCTCTAAACTCATGTTAACTATGGTGCATATGTAAGGCGTGAGCTCTTCTGCAGTTAGTTTTAACAAATACGCATCTACACCTAAAATATCTATATTAAAAGAATTCGGCATATTTTTAAGTTGCCATTATATTTCATTTTCTTGGATAGAAGTAAATTTAAATATGCAATTTTGTGATTTAAGCTCCGGAATGTGATTTTCAGACGAATTATTAATTTTAGATGCAAGTTTAGGACCAATGTCGACAAAATACTCGTTAATTGTGATGCCGTTATTGTGTTAGAAGAGCTAGAATTGTTTTTATTAAGGGCGAAGCGTATTACTTTCCACATTTGTTTTTGGTTACCTTTAGCGTCTGCAATTTTATTAAAGAAGAATTCACGTTTAGCGTTCCGAGTAAAAGTAGTTACTTGATTACGTAAGGAGCGGTATACCGTCATGAGGTAGGGGTCATTGTACTTACATGCAAGTTTATGTGCAGCATCCCGTTCATGCATTAAGTGGATCAGATCGTCAGTCAGCCATGGACATTTTTTCGATTTTACTCTGTTCGTGCGCAATGGAGCGTGCATATTAGAAACAAATAAGGTTACATCATATAAGTACCTCCAAGCAGTTAGTACATCAACGTGTTTAATATTATTAGCGTTAGTCATTAGCTGTGAAATGTCATTTCTAAAACATGAATCATCAAATTTACTGTAATATCTTCTTTCGACATAATTATGTGTTTATTTGTTTACAGTTTGTTTTCAAGGTGGTATATGTTATATAATGATCACTTAACGAGTATTGTAATACTCCACTTGAAATATGCAATTTAGGTAGAGTTGAGTAAATATGATCTTTAAATGTGCTACATGTGTAAGTATAACTCTTGTTGGTTCACGTATTTGTCTCTCTATTTTCAGTGTGACTGTCTCTCTAATTCTCATCATGCCTGTCTCTCTAATTCTCAGTGTGCCTGTCTCTCTGTTACTCAGTGTGCCCGTCTCTCTTATTCTCTATGTGCCTGTCTCTCTAATTCTCAGTGTGCCTTTCTCTCTAATTCTTTATTTACTGCTATCACTCATACCCTCTCCTTATCTGTATCTATCTGTGTGTCCCTGTCTGTCTGTTTAGAATGTACTGCAGATATAATTGTAAAATTCAAGAAACCGGTTAAGGGTCAACCTGACAGCGAAGTAGATGATACTAGTAGGAATCATTAGTAAAAATCCATCCTACAACTTGTACCAAGTACACTTTTCTGCTATTTGTACTACTCGTACTGCTACTACTACTACAAGCATACCAATCTGAGTAACACGCTGTACAAACCACTGAAACGATTATGCCTTTCAAGATAAAAGAACAGCATTATAGAACGATAACAAATCCCAATGAACGTTAATACATAGCAAGCCTTAAACGTGATCAGCAATGTCAGAACAATGATTGTTTAAATACTTCCTCAAAAGGGAATATCTTAAGCTTCACTTTAGAAACGTGTCTATTCAATTAACTCAATATGTCTTTCTTCAACCTTTATTTCGAATATATATAATTACAAGTGTTAACATTACTGACAAGGTGTTTATAGATGTTGCATGAATTTGATCATGTATATGTCTATTTTGAAAATGATATAACTCATAGGTTGTTTGTTTTAGTTCGAACAAGTATCACAAGGTTGTTTAGGTTATAGTAGGCACCAGCGGCACTGCGCCCACAGAGGTCCGTCACCAACGAGTCAGTAGACGATACACGGTCATGTGATTACCCGGCCATCGCTGATTGGTCGAGTAGGCATATGTCTGATTGGTTAATTATTGGAGAGAGTCGCAAGCAAGGGATAGTCTAGTGCGTTAATTACCTCCCTGCAACGTTTATTGATGAGTTTTAACTCTTTGTCTGATATTATTTCCTTCCATTTTAAAGCCGTGTGACTTGAATTAACTCTTTTTGTTCCGAATGCACCGATATTACTTGTTGCGTGAGTAGATTCTAACACCCATGTTTTTATGACGTCAGGTAGGGGAAGGTTCACGTGATGATACAACTCATTCGCATATTTTATAGGATCTGCAGCGAAGTCTTCATACCGTACTGTAAT
This sequence comes from Sipunculus nudus, assembly GCA_026874595.1. NCBI lineage: Eukaryota > Metazoa > Annelida > Sipuncula > Golfingiida > Sipunculidae > Sipunculus > Sipunculus nudus. Next base: position 1,656,247 of record CM049320.1, on the reverse strand, counting down.
AATACTTCCAGGATATTTAGATAAAATCCATTTTGCATCACGTAAATTCTGCATTACATTCAAACAATGAAATTTTATTTCGGTGAACAAATCAGTAAAAGAGGCCTGAGAAAGAATCCATTTTCCAGCCTTTTTGCGTGACGTGTACACACCACGAGGATCTCTGACGTAGTGCACAATTTTTACCTCCGGGTCTTTTTTTATCAGTCCCTCCACCATCGCGATGCTTACTCGTACTGTTTTCATGGCGGTTATGTTACGTTTCCCACACCTGTTGTCAGCAAGTTTCAGACAATCAAATAAAATGCTTCTCAAATACTTCATGCATTTCCGATGACAGTCCGTAGCGCTTGGGTAACAACCTGTAAGGTGGCGTTTTTGCAAAAACTGGTTGGTCTGTGTGATATTTTGATTCATATAGCAAAGCGATAAGTTAGCGTAGGTCGCCTGAGGGTAGCATGTCTTGCATTTCCTACTCTTAAAAGAAATAAGATGAAATGTGTTCATATGAGACCTCTTAGCCGCACACTTAAATATGTCTTTGGTCCAGGATCCCACTCTTGTGAAGATGCTTAGTATATGCTCCAGAGGAAGTTCACTTGGCTGAAGGTCTGAGAGTGTACGGTAGATATGGTACTGATAGTTCTCCAGCTCAGTCGGTGGAGGGATTCTGCAAACGTGCGTGATTAAAATCAAATGACACAATCATGGTAACATCAATTATGTAATTTTAGGGACTGTTTGAATAGTCTTAAAAGATATGTACTTACTATTATAAAAAAAGAAGGGGGGGGGGCGTCGGTGTAATAGTAAATTTGTGGTTTTATGAGCATTTATGTGCTATGATTAAAAGCAAATTCGTAAAAAAAAATAAAAAATAACGAGCTCACAATTTTTCACCGAAGAAAACTGGAATCTTCTAATAACTTTCAATTATTTACTCGCAGGTATAAAAATAGTTCTCAGTACGTGACTGAAAAATAACCTTGCATTTTAGAACGGCACAAACAGCTTCATATATGCCGATCTTAAACGCAGAAACAGGGCTCAAACTCCTTTAAACCTATTAAGTTCCCTGTTAAACAGAATGTGACGTGAAGAGGTACGAATTATATTTTTTGTAAAAATTAAAATGGTGATTTGCTCCAAACCTTTTAGTGCCGTCCATGTTAAAAGACATATCAAGCGTCTTCACTCTCTCGAGAAAGCCTTACACGTGTTCCATAATGCCATGAAGTGGTTCAAACAAATAACATGCGGCCGGGTTGTTGTCAAACAGACCCCCCACAAAGGTGGACCCTCCGCGCATGTACGACACAATAATCAACTTCCGGGGCAATTTGGTTGGCACGTGTATAGGCCTGACGTCATCAGTTGTCTTAACAATATTTCTCCCTTAAAAGGTGGAGAGTCTCTTGATGAAATTAGATGACAAAAACGTCGTAGTATAAAGTCACAAATTTATTAATAAAATCTTTATAGTAGTTAAACAAGGCTGATTCTTCCTTAAAATTAAAAGAAAAACTTGTTGCAATGTATACGAATACAAAGAATAAATTTTACACAAACTTATTAAAAGAGCATCCTTGTAAATTATTTAACATCACTAAAAATTACCCCTCATATTGTAATGAAACGAATAATAATAACTGAGTAGTGATTTATAGAGACTTAACGTTCCAAGGGAACCAAAAGTAACAATAATTGCAAAAAACAGGAGTGCTGGTCTGCGTGTTGTCTGGATCATGAAGGAATTCGCCATGAATCCGAACTAATACGTGAACCGGGATGAGGTAGGAAGAAAATAAAAGAGGAATTTATATCCAGTGAAGATTATCGCGAGGTATCGTGTACATAGACCAAAGGTACGCATGTACTTTCTACCCAAAAACAGTGGAGACGCGACATAAATCAAGAAAATTGACTCGTGTGCTAGGCAAAACGGCCAAACCCGTATGCAGTTGACCTGGTTGGAAACGGCAGGTTGAGACAGACGAACAAACATATAACAACTAAAAATAGATAATGAGGGCGCTCGTGTTATGGGAAGTCAGGGACCCCAGCCCTATGCGCTCCCTAAGCAATGATAAAGCTGACAGCTCAGTGTATAACTATCAGGCCCAAAGATAAGGAGAAATTACCATAAGAAACAAAAACTACCATCTTCAACTTTAGTTGATAGTACGCCATATTAAGCTGACTTAACATATCTGCTAGCTTAAACTTTAAACTTTATTTATTTTACATAGATTGTACAAAGAGTAATTACAACTAATCAAGGCAATCTCCGCGGCTCGAATAGCGGCGTTCTGTAGTGCCTGAAGGAGGAAAACGTAGGACCCAGAGATAACCACCGAACTTAAACGGGCAAATACAACCAACACTCATATCCACGCCGGATATCGAACCTGGATCGCCATCGGAAATAGTTTCACGACTCTACTTTTCCATTATTGAATATGAAGTTAGTTTCGTTCATTTATGAAGACTTTTCGTTACTCGAAAATGGTTGATATTATATTTAAAAAAAATAGATTCTTGTTTTATCTCGTTTATTTATTTGTGGAAAATCAAAATCTGAAATGTGTATGGATACAATTTTATTTGTCCCCCGCTTCCTCGGAACAGAGGACATTGATTTGGGCTTGTCTGTCTTTCCCTCTGTCTGTCTGTCTTTCCGTCCGTTAGGTTTTCGTTTCTGTGCCATAACTTCCCTAAATATTATCTGATTTCATTGAAATTTGGATCAGTGTTTGCTCAGATGCTAAACTTTGTTTGTATAGGTTTTGGAGTTTCTATCTCACAAGATAATAATACAATATGATATTTCGTTTTTGATATAATGAATCAACAGATTTAGTTTCACTAATCACCAACAGGTATCGCTAGCGGTGGACATAAATTACTTGAATTTTTGCAGTAACTGCCAGGTCCTGCCATCTGTTGAGCGTGATTAAAATTATAATAACATAGTCACCACTTGAAGGCGGGATCTGCGGAATTTGAATTTGCCATCTGTTGAGCGTGATTAAAATTATAATTACATAGTCACCACTTAAAGGCGGGAATTGCGGAATTTGAATTTGCTTGTTATATTTTTATCAATCAAATATTCCAATTAACAAAAACATAAAAAAAAAGTTTTTATCGGAGATTTTTATAAATAATGATTCGTTTGTACTTGATTTTGTAGGTCTTACGGGGAATTACTCAACTCAATACATGCATATGTCCAATAACGCTTTATTGTGGTAGAATGTCGGTATAGGAGCCTACGTATGACCCAGTGCATGCCAGCTTCATAAGTGACCACAAGTGGCCGAGCTATCCACCGAGGTAGGGGCAGCAGGCTACACCAACCGTATCATTTCATAGTTCCCATGCTGGTACGTGTAGCATATATGTAGAATTACCGATTGAAACTGTATGCTACACTAAAACATACTGAAATAAAGAAATATATAGACACATAGATATTTTACTATAGAATAACACCGTCGGGATAAATTAAAATAATTTAGATACTAGTTAACGGTTCTCATGCACAGCTACTATCAACTTACATGGTGCTGTGACAGTTTCGTTTGTTTACGTCAAAGGACTTCGACAGGCTGGTAACTTACTACCGCTGGACACTAGGTGGCGCTACCAGTGCGAGTAGCGAGTCGAAGAGATGTGGCAGGCCAGCGGTAGAACCCAAACCACTTCAGTACAAAAGCAAGTTTTATAAGCGAGACAGTTCGCCTTTATATGCACCCTTTTATATAAAAAAATAAACATTGAATGAAGGAAGTAGGTCTATTTTAAGTCTGCACATAGCATATTGATGAGGTAAATGTACCCAGCATGAATCATAACGTTACCATAAAACATTCTATCTGTCTGTTTTTTTTGTTAACACAGTTTATATCAGTAATCCTCAGCAGTGTGCCACCAGAATACTGATACATATGACATGGTTTTAAACAGACACCTATCTGGCCTACCACGTGATCAGGGTAAGCAGGGCGAGCTTTCATTCATAAATGAAGTTCATCGGTGACATGTAGAGCATAGACCACCATATTTGTCATGAGCTTTAAAATCTCTGGCAGGTAGAGATAGAAAAAAAGATGGATCCCTCGTCTTAGCCTGTAATTGAATGCTCTAGTTTCTCGATATGTTTATACTTTTGACATACTTAGTTTCTTGTAACGTTCAAGTTAAAACAATACCAAGTTCCTCAGCAACAGTTCACAGTATTTTTCTCCTTTCATTTTACATCTTATTTTGTAATTGTATAGAGCACATACCAAGAAAGACATATTCATTTCTACAAAGCCAGTAAAGTCATTCCAATATTGATATACAAAAAAAATCAGTCTCCACTAGAGTCTACATCCAAACGTTTTCTCAAATATATCCGACAGAAATTTATTTATCGCCTTGAAACTATAAAAATAAGGCTTAAATATTTCTTTGGCCGGCACAATAAACAAAGAAGTAAAAATGCTACTATCATTTCCACTCAACACACTGTTTGTTAGGAACAATTTATACAATTAATAAATTAAATTATGTAATAAAATTCTGATATTCGACTTCTTTTTTTAGCGCTCTGTGTTTTCTTATATAGGACCTTGAAATCAAGTCCAATAACTTGTATTTCTTTTTTCCATTTTTTTCAGCTGTTGAAATGTTTGTTTTATTAATTTGGAATGAAACAATTTACACTTTAGTTTTGATAAATTATATATCTTATGGTCTATCTGAAAGTTACGGTCTTGCTGGTTGTTTTTAACATGGCCACCAATAAGGTCATTTTTGTACATGGCTCCTTTTTTTAATTGCACTTATTGTTCAATTTCAAAGAAATAATCCCAGACACAATTTCTCTCAAGTGTGTTCAAATGGTCTCTGTTCAGTGACTTTTGGCCGAGTGATGGAAGCTAATTTAGTCATATGGCATAACAGCCCATTTTTGCTGAGTGGCTACAAAAAATCTTCTAAAAAACAACTGGGCCAAATTCTTTAATCTCATATATTAATGATCCTAAGATGTTGATAATTCAAGTTTTTATCAAATGGTTTTAGTTCAGTAATTTTTGGCTGAGTTACGGGAAGCTAAACCTAGTCTGGAGTTTGCTGAATTTTCCTTAATGAGTTATAAACCTGGGTTCATATTTTTAACTTACGCAACTGAAGCCAATTCGTCTAAAATTTCACAAGAATAATCCCAAGAATAATTCTTATAATAATTGACTTTAATGGTTACACATGAATGATTTTTGGCTGAATGATGGATAATGAATTAAATCATTTTATCATATACTAGCTGATAAACCCGGTATACTGTGCTTATAACCGGGGTTGTGGAGATCTTTTAACTGAGATGTGGAATGTTGGCTCATTTTTATTCTAAAAGTTAAGAGAAAATATAGGTTTTCAGTAGGAAACTCACTCAATAAGATATGTATAATTTTTTACATTTATTTTGTGGGGCTGTTCTTATGGCAAGAAATTAATACTCCGGTAGGCCTATGGTTACCTTGAAGACCTTGTCAGTGATGATGTTAACATTGAGAACCGGAATGAGACGCGAGGGCATTCAGGTTTTCGATGATATTTGACTGGGTTCTATCGTTGGACGTCTAGAGATTAGGTTGGTGTGAGGAGTACATGAAAAATTTATTAAATATACGTTGCAAGGAAACTGTTCCTGAAGAAAGAAACAGAAATATGCATACCTCATAAGTAGCAGAACGGGACTCCATGCAGAGGGTCGTATCCCATTTTCAGCCACCGCAACCTTATTTTTTTTTCATCGTAACAGACATATGTTGGGGCCTGAAACTCCACCCCATCCCAACGCACCCAACATCTGTTCCTGAAATCGGGACTTTGAATTAGGTTTTGTCATTAATCCTCCTGAGTTGGACTCTCAATTTCATAAAGCGCGAAACGTGTTTTTCTCTTTTAAAGACCAAGCACGTGGGTGAGAGCCTCGTTCAAATGAAATAAGGTCCGACAGGCTCAAATCCCTCACTGAAAGGAAGCGTTATTCATAAGAAAAATAGAAGTGTTTATGTTGAGTGACCACGATGCACGCATTCCGGTCATTGCCGAGGGCAGTTCGGCAGTGGTCGGTCTAACCTCCGTGCGAGTCAGTAAAAACGGAAAAATCACTCAAAATTATATGTGCATCAAAAATTATTTATTCTCATATCGCCTATGTCAATGCGGAGATAATAACCTGGAAAATGATGTATGGCACACTATTGTATGGCGAACAGACGTGAACCGAATTCCCTGAATAAGCATTAGATGCTAGCTGTGTGAAGCAGTTACATCTAGCATGGCACCAGTTTATCAACATATAGTACATCATGCTACTAGACATTTAGCTTTCAGGTTATCTATGGTTAACATTGACAAGAATGATTTCAAAAGCTTTTAAAAATTTAGAATTATGATTTAAATTACTCATCATACCAGGTAGGTGTTAACAACCACGAGCATTCAGCCCTCTGTGGCTATATAAAGATGGTTGTAATTGGATTATGAATAATACGTATCCATACTCAACTTAATTCAAGATTTTGCTATCAGTGGGATGCATCTGTAGTAATTTTTCAAATATTCATATTTTAAAAAGTCAGCTGAAAAAACATTTTTAAAGCATTGGAAAATTTATAACTTCTGTATGCAGATGGCAGCGCTTGGTTTACCATTGGCAGATTGCCAAGATTTGCCAATGCCTGGATGTTGGCCATTTGCCAAGATTATGTCGGCTTTATAAACAGCTTTGGCCCAGTGCCAGGATTGGAAAAGGCCTATGTGCTGCTGTCTGATTGCTATAACAGCTTGGTGTGATGTTTTCACGGTAAGTTCATTAATTATTAAACAAGTCAATGCAAGTCAAATTTTTTTTTTCGAGTAGGGACCACTTCTGGATCTTCAAAATTTGGTCCAAGCCCTTTGTAATGCCCTTTTCCTCAGGGACGATTTGCAGTATTGTCCTGCAATTGTGCACAACAATAGTTCTTGAAATTCTCCATCTTATACTCAAGATTGGTGACAAAATCTGCAATCGTTTTCCCATGGCGTCAGCGTACATGTGCTTTGTGTAAACATTGCCCAAGTCTCAGGAATGGTTAGACGTATCGTTCTGATATTTGGCATGTTCATCCATTTTGGAAAGTTTTCTCGTAAACCAGACAGGTAGTGCCACTCACCTTTCCATTTTTTGTAGAATACATTGATGCCCTTTCTCAGGAGAGATTCACAGTAATTGCCTGAAAATGTGCATATCCATAGATCTTGGATTCTTCCATCTTGTAATCAGGACTAGTGGCACCAGCTACAATCGTTTGTGGCGTCCATCTGTACATATGCTTTGGATGAACATTGCTCATATCTCAGGAGTGGGTCAAGGTATTGTTCTGAAATTTAGCATGTTCATTCATCTTGGAAATTATCTCATAAACCAGACAGGTGGTGTCACCTAGTTTCTAGTTTTTGTTTTAAAATAAATTAGTTCTTTTTTTTTCAAGAATGCTTTGCAGTATTGGCTTCAGGTGGTGCAACCTACAATCATGTTTATGTGGCAGACATCCATCTCACTCTGTTTCCACTTACCACTCAATCCATGCCTCACTTTACCTGTACAAGGTATTCTGAATTCGGCGGGTACACGTAGTCTCTATTGACTTCCTATATCTAGTTATTTCATGCATCTGTTCACATAGCCGAAGAGTGGTTTGAAGTATCTGCCTAATATTGTCCATGCCCATACATCTTTAATGGCTTTCTCGTACACAAGACTGGTGGTGCCACTAACATTCAGTTTTTGTTGTTTGCACCCATGCCAGTATTTCAGCAGTGACGTTTGTGTAATTGGTGCATGCATTCGGGTTCAAAATGCCCAGTGCGTGCATTGTAAAGTAAGGGTCCAGCATGGAAGCATTAAACCTGATGTATATCCCACTGCACAGGTTCGCATAGGGGATGTAGACCTTGTTTCATGATCACAAACATTTACAAATGGCAAAATACATCGCAATAAAATCTTGGTATATTCTAAAACCCAATGATCTGTTTAACCATAAAGTTCCCATGCAATATAGATATTAATACCACTGCAAATTTGTTTTATACAGTTTTTACCAATATCGGACAAGGGTGATGATGAATTAAATATTCTGGGAATAAAGGTAGCTTTCAATGACTGTACAAAAGATTCCAAGTCATTCATAATTCACCATCTTCATTTTTAAAGAAAAACAGTATTTTTCTTAAGCCTGTCTCTAGCGGATCCTTCAATGATGTATAACTTTCGGTTGAGCTCTTTTAGTAACAAATTAATTGTTTTTAACATAGATAATGGCAAAATAAATTTTGGCGAAATAATAGATTTTATCACAGTTTGTTCATAAATTTGTTAATTTCAATGTGTTTTCTCTCACTAAAATGTGTACACTTTTCAAGATCGTTTCCGATGTAAAGTTCTAGATACCTTACTGGCGAATGAAAGTTTAAATGTCATAATAGTTTCATCTATGGCCAAGCGCCAATGCTTTGGTCTTTATAATATTAAGTTTTAATGCAGATACAGAAAAAGCGTCAGTGATCTTTAAGGGTCTATTGAATGACTTACAGTCACTTAATATTAGGATTGCACCATCAGCATATTGAATTAAAGGTATTATTTTAACACCCCCTACATTTATTTTATTAATATTGTGATCATTGATAAGGACTGAAGCCAGAAAAAGTCAGTTGCAATTATGAAAAGCATGGCTTAGACCGGACAGCCTTGCCCTTTTTCCTTCACGCATCTCAATCTCTTTAGTCAACCACCCGTTATTTTTCACAACATAGCATGGTTCATTATATAAATTCATTACCAACCCTAATAAAATTGAAAATGAATTGAAAATTACGGCTGTCAAAAGCTTTTGAAAAATCCAGGCGCGTTATTAAACCTGTTTTATATTTCACAGCCTTCAATTACATCTATCACATATGGACAGTTGGGCCCGATTTATACCTGCCCTTGATGTAAGCAGTCTACGTATGACTTATTATAATTGTGAGCACTTTTTAGAATCTGTTTGCTAAGACAAACATTTAACAATTTTTCAAGGCCACAGCGGCGATAATGCTAAAATGATGTTAACGCAATAACTCAAGAAGAAATTTGAGATACAGTCTTCAACTTGCAGCATTAGTGCATCTTATCAAGGGCTTGGTAAAGTTCGAACATGGATGACCTTACGCATTTGTCAAGGTCACAGTGGCGATAATGCTAAAAATGATGTTAACGCAATAACTCGAAATGAATTTGAGGCACGGTCACCAAACTCGCAGCATTGACGTACCTCGTGCGCCAGGTCTGGTGCGAAAATGGATGACCTTGATGCAGCTTTCAAGCTTGCAGAGGTAATATGGCCGTATGATATTAACCCATCTCAAATTTCATACACGTATTCACACTTTTTTTCTTAATATCCCCACATCATGCGGGGGACATACTAGATCTGTTCCACAGATCAACTTCGCCCATGTTGATAGAAGTAAAATCTACAGTGTAATCTTTTTTTAACTAACACAGCAACTTAAGCCGGAGATAAACTCTTTCAAGGTCGATACACTCTTATCAGATCTAGTATATTTGCTTTTTCTGTCACATTGTCGCAGACAACAATTAAAGTCACCAGCAATAATCCGTTTGTGCTCATTCATGGTGTTCTCAATAACAAAGTTGCACAGATATTGAAAAAAAAAAAGAAATCCTCAGAGATTCCTCTACTGGAGCACAAGCAGAAACTAAACGTAAATGTGATCCGTCGAATTCAAAATTTACCAGCTCAATTTTCCCTTGTTTATCACATTTTTGTCCAAAATTTTTTTCCAGCAAACTCCTGATGAAACGGTATTGCTACATCACATGAATCTGAACTTGTTGCACAAGAATTTTTTTTTTTTCTTTTCAACTGGCGTTTATAAAAGGCTATTTTTTATACACAATATGTTTCATGTAGATAAGGTAGCAAAATATTATGCTTATCTAGCAAAGTGTATAGTTTTTTCCTCCTTATATAGTATTAATACCTCCAACAAAAAAGGTTACAATTTTCCAGCTGTTCGACATTAATTGAGCAGTGTTTGTTTTTTTTCAGACAATATATCATGTTTCGAGTAGGTCTTGCAGTAGTACTTCCTTCAGCATTAATCTCCTGAGAATATGTTCTCTCTCTACCCCGACTCTGCGATCTATTTCCTTTCTTCCTCTTTTTCTTCTCCTTCTCTGGTTTATTAACGACTATAACGGTACTGCTTTCTATGTCATAATCTTTATTTTCTGTCGCGGAAAGCTCGACACGGATGGACATCAAGATGTTCCCGAAACGATTCTGTCCTGGCCAAAGCTCTGGTCTAGTGTGTTTTGTGATCTCAAAGCTTCCGAATTCATATCCCCTGGTACTGGATAAACCACAGCTTTATCCCCTGTTTCAAATAACCGATTTGTCATTGTTTCACTCTGTTTTAATTTACTCAACAGTATTTCTGTCATGACTTGAACCTGTTGTGCATTCCTTGCTCACTTGTTTAGCTTCCATCGGAGTTCATGCATCTTTAATCTTTCCCACACGATCAAGTCTTCCTGCTCGTACAGCTTTAGTGTATTTGAGGCTCTGTTATACTTATTTTTTTTAAGTTAGTCCATAAACGTACGTTGAAGTCTTCAGTATGAAAACTGGACATACAACATTTGGTCCCAGTCACTTAGTCAATACTCTCCCTCTGGTCCACATACTCGTCAAAATCAACTGAAAAAGAATACTAAACTACAATCTAAGAAACGGCTGGAGATGTCATCACCAATTTCAATCAAATGTTTGGTTCACATGAATCATATTTGAAATTGATGTATTGGTGGCGCCACCTGCATCAACTTTTTCTGTACAGGGGTCATCAGTCATCAGTACATTAATCCAAAATTGCTCAGAAGTTGCAGGAGCTAGCTTCCCAAATATTAAACAAAAATTGATCTCATATCAAAAGTTGTGGGATTGAGTGTTTTGTGGTGCCACCTGCATTAACTTACATTTTATAGAGGAAAAGCTAAAAACCCTTTGAAAATCTTCTCCTCTGAAATCATTCAGCAAAATGGTGCAATATTTCGTAGAAATGATTCCAGAGGCAAGCTGTCTCAAGTGTTTTTCAAATGGTTTTGGTTCGATGAACTTTGGCCGAGTTATAGGAAATTGAAATAAGTCATTTGACAAGTTACGTTCTTATTTAACAATTTCAGAAACCATAGGAGCTAGGATCACTAAATTTTGTGAAAATGTTGGTCACGTGACCTTTATTTGAAAAACTAGTTTTTGTAGCGCAAGCTACATCAACCTGTTTTTTTATACGTTCAGAAACCTTGTCATTTTAGCTACTTTAAGCTTAAAATGTTTTGTAATGAAACTGTCAAGTTTAATGATTTAATTATTCACCAGAACATTTTAGGATATGGTTTCTTTAATTGTATAAAAATAGATTTGGTTCATTGATTTTTGGTTCAGTCATATAAAGCTAAAAATGGTCTTGAGGCCATTAGTAAGCCTATTTCTAACTAGGGGCTGCAAAAGTCTCCTTCTGCAAAACGTTTGTTTCAATTTAAATGACATTGAACAAAATAATTCTTAGGCAGCCTTCGTTCAAGTTTAATAAAATGATTTTTGGCACAATTATTAGACCTTTAAAATGAAAGGAGTGCATCGTTTTTCATTCTGAGCATTTTTTATAAAACCATATCTTATTAATGCCTCAGCTTAAAAAAAAAGCATTTTAGCCAAAGTCTTTCAATATATGTAAAGAGATTTACCAACAGGCTAAGATTCTGTCTGTTTCTATAAAGAGCTTCCAACTATTTCAAATTTGGCAACAGGCCAGAGGTCAGCATGGAGCTATTTACAGGTTTAGAAGACTGCCAACTATTTCAGATTAGACAACAGGTCAAGAATTCACTGCGTGCAGCCAGGTATAATTCAAGAGTTTACTCAGTGCAGTAGTTGCATTCTATTAATAGCTTTGGCAGACTGCCCTCAGTGTCAGAGGTCAAGAGTTCACTCAGTGCAGCCAGGTACAGGTCAAAAGCTCACTTAGTCTAGCCAGCTGCTGGTCGAGAATTTACTCAATGCAGTAGCTTCAGCCAGCATATTTGTCACAGTTCACTCGGAGCAACAGCCTTACTCATCTAAGCCTGGCTATCCCAGTGCATCAACTCAAGGGAAGTTTGATGTATCGGTCTGATACTTTTACCTGTCCATACGTCCTTGATAGCTTTCTCGTTCACACGTCAGATGTCGCCACCTACAATGATTTTTGCCCAGTGTATGTGCCTGCTTATTTCTCAGGAGGGTTTTCTATATCAGTCTGCAATCGGGCATATGTATATATCTTATAGCTTCGTTCTATACAAGTCTGGTGGTGCCAGCTACAAACATTTTTGTGTTGTGTGCACCCATGCCAGAATTTCAGCAGTGATGTTTATGTCATTGTATCTTGTTAAAAATGTTAAGTACTTGCATTGTTCATATACATGTTACACATGTACTTGAAAAGTTATAGTCAAGGATTGAATCATTATACCTGGACTATATCCCATTGCACAGGTTCGCATTAGGCCTGTAGGCCTTGTTTTTTATCTATGGTTATAAAAAGATAATGGAATGTCCTTTAGGGTAATTTTTATAGTTTGGACCCAGTGGATTTCTTGTGGAAAAAAGGGTTTTGTCATGACCTGGAACAGACTGATTACCTACAATCATCCCACTTGACAGTAGGTGTATTCTGACCGAGTCTGTTTTCAGATAGATCCGCCATAGAAAACCTATCACCTGATAGCCTCAATATAATCGATATCCTTAGCCCTGGCCACGGCCATCACCTGGCAGCCTCAAAATAATCGATATCCATAGCCCTGGCCACGGCCATGGATATTGTGTACGGATTACTTGCACAATGTCTTTTTGCTTAAAAACACAGGTAACACAGGTGTGCTTCACAAACACAGGTAACACAGGTGTGCTTCAAAAACACAGGTAACACAGGTGTGCTTCAAAAACACAGGTAACACAGGTGTGCTTCACAAACACAGGTAACACAGGTGTGCTTCACAAACACAGGTAACACAGGTGTGCTTTACAAATACAGGTAACACAGGCGTGCTTTACAAACACATGTAACACAGGTGTGCTTCACAAACACAGGTAACACAGGTAACACAGGTGTACTTCACAAACACAGGTATCACAAGTGTGCTTTACAAATAAAAGGAACACCGGTGTGCTTCACAAACACAGGTAACACAGATGTTCTTTGTAAACACAGGTAACACAGGTGTGCTTCACAAACACAATTAACACAGGTGTGCTTCACAAACACAGTTAACCCAGGTGTGCTTCACAAACACAGTTAACACAGGTGTGCTTCAAAAACACAGGTAACACAGGTGTGCTTCACAAACACATTTAACACAGGTGGAATCGTGTTCTCATTGGAGACATTTTGGCGGGGGAACTGTTATATTGTCTATCAGTCTGTTGTTTGTGCGTAAAACGTAGTAGTACAAAGTTATTGTAACATACTTGATGATAAATCTGGTATACCTGGTTCTTTACCCGGGTTGCGGAGAAGTATTAACTGAGAGGAGGAATGTTGTGTCTTTTTTGGTAATCATAAGAAAATATAGAATTTCAGTGGGTAACTTGTAAATGCGGTATGTACAAAAATAGTATTAACGTTTATTTTGTGGCGCTGTGCTCGTGGCAAGAAATTCACACAGCGGAATGTTTATACCTTAACTGAAGACCTGGTCAGTGATGATGTTTACATTAGCGAACCGGAATGGGGTCACGTGGGGTAACTCGGGTATTCGATGATCTTAAACCGGTTACTATTGTTGGACGTTTAAAAAAAAAGGTTGATGTGAGGATGACATGAAAGATTAATCAAATATACATTTTAAAACAAGAAAACTGTTCCTGAAGAAAGAAATGGAATAATGCATACCTCGTAAGGAGCAGAAGCGGACCCAAGGGTAGTCCAGGGGGTTCGTACCACTTTTCAGCCCCAACCTTTTTTAAAATCGTATCAGACTAATTTTGAGGCCCGGAAAAAACCCGAACCACCCCCAACATCATCCCTTTTCCGGAAATGGGGACCTTGTATTAGGTTTCGTCATTAATCCTCCTTGTTGAAATGTAGCCGTGACAACCCGACTCAGTAGGCAATCGGATCATTTGGCGGATACAAGTTATATCGAGGAAAGTATCGCAGTGGTCTTGCATTAGGTTGCATTCATATTGTAGTAAAAGGCCAATAATCAAAATATTTTGCTAAAAATAATAAATTTACACAATTGTATACATGCGAGCTCACAACCCGAACTGAAACACCGTCTCCATGGACACAGGTCATATCCTGCACGCCTGCAAGCTGTCTGCGTCCTGTATCTCGTGTGAGCCATGCTTGTGTTCATGCGGTCATAAATTCAACAAACACACTTAGGTGTTTACTAATGTGCATGGTTAAAACGGAACTTTCATCGCTCATGTTTGGTATTATTAGAAAGAACACAAAAATGCTAACGATTGATCTGGTTTATGTTAATTGACAATGTACCTGTAGGCCATGAATGGTTGTCAAAAATGACGAAAATATTTGCATCTTCATAAGGCCTTATAGTGCGTTCCTCAAACTTACATGTAATGACACTCTGGCGCCAGTAATCTGGTCGTAATGTAAGAGGGTCGATAGAACGGTAGTTGAATCCCTTCTTTTCATAAAGCGAGAGTGATGTGTGGGATTCACAATGACTGACCACGCACGTAGGTCAGAACCTTTGTCAAATTTCAGACCAAACATGCTTAAATCCGTCACTGAAAGCAAAGTTAATGACATGCATAATAGTCCTTTATACTGAACTGGAAGAGACCACAACGACATTCCGGTCATTGCCGAGGACGTTCGGGTTTTTTTTCGGTGGTAGTCTCCACACAAGTTAAAAAAACACGCAAAAATCATTCTAAATGAAGTGGACATTAAAATTTAGTTATTCTCAAACCGGGGAAGAACAATAACCTTTAAAATTAAGTACGACACGATGTCGTACGCAATGGGGTTCCAGAGAACATTGCGGACAAAGGAGGACCGAATACCTTTAATAAGTATTAGATATAAAATAGTTCATTCGATGAATATAACAGACATGTTAATATAGGTACCATCTGAATCTCAAAGGGTAGGCATATATGCTTAAAACCCTGACATAAATTTATCACCAAACAAATAACAGTAAACATTCATAAAGTAGATATTCAGTGGAGTAGCATGCTTAAGAATGACGTGTTAACAAAATGTAACGGAACCTAATAACAACAGCTCACGTAGTCGTGACGAGCATAAATTTTGTTACGGAGATGAATAAAATCAGATTCTATTACACTAGGCAGAGTAAACATGTCTAGGGGAATAAATAAAGAGGTCTGTGGTTTTTTGTTAACAAATAATTAAAATTTATTCCTAAAACAACCCTAACATTACAAAACACTACATTAATACAATTACACAGGATAACAACAGTATAACAGTAAATCAATACAACCAACAGTATAATAAATAACGTGTACAGTGGTAGATTGTGTCCGGTTCCTAGGATTTTCTGGATATCACCACTGTCACAGCTCAACAAGTCCTTTAAAACTCTTGTAATAAAAGCTCTTGTAATAATCCCGAAAGAATGTTGTAGACAGGCCGCACTACATCTGCATGGAGTTCTTAGAATCCCTGACACTACTGCTATTATCTGATTGGTCCAAAACTGACTCACACTCTTCCGTGTCGGCTGGAATATATCTCTTTCTCCTCTCCTCTCCTCTCACAGTCCCTATTATATAGCTTTTCACCCCAAAGCCTAGAAACTTCTATTTCACGAACAATCCAAAGAACCGAACAATACATAATACACACGCGCCCGAAGAATAAAACAAGACACGCGCTCATACAGCGCAAAAAGCCAAGAAGATTCCAGACGAGCGCTGTGTCTTTACACGCCAGGTTTCCCACTTGCCTTGGTGCAAGGCTGAGAATTACACACCTGGTGACCCGGGCTCCATACTCAGCCTTGAATATGTTCTTACGAAATATCGTAGCGGTCCTTCTGATTTATCAGAAGGAAAGAATAAAAGAGTAATTAAGAATAAGATGCAGCTTAAACTATGTTCACTCTACCTATATATCCTTTATTTATCAGTTTCCATACATGTGGAGTCTCCTGTTTATGTTATATATGATATAACAGCATTTTATCATGAAGAGAAGAGCAGAAGACCATCACTGACACAGCCATATTGCTGAGGCATGAACTCTGGTCACCCATGACCTGACCTGTGACCTGACCTTGGGTTTACCAGAGTAATTTATTGCTAATAAATCTATTTAAAAAAATCTTATTTCATGAATAATACTTATGAGTAAATGATAATATATGGCTTCAATAAGTCCTTTATAAGTTCATGACTATATCTTTTAAGGTTTTAACAAATTTGCCTGTGGAAGTTATGGAAACAATATTTACTATAATTTATTTGGTACAATAATCAGAGGACAACTTTTCTCATAACAACAAGGTCAAGGACAGGGTCATGTGACAAAAGATAAACATGACCGCATGGCAGGCAAAAAAAACCAACAGGAGTTGAAATCTTACATAATTTATTTTTACTCCAGAACAGTTTATTAGCCATTATTGGTAAGAAATTTGCTAAATTGCCTCAATTGTCTCTGTTTATTTTGCAAATATCCCAATATACCACTGCTACGCTTTTCCATAAGAGGATCCCCAGAACTGAAATCTCATTTCAGTTATGAACCCATAACAAGGTTCGCACGTGGGCCCGCACTCGACCAGGCGATGCTGCCATAGCAACAAGCTACGCGTGCTCCCAACAAACCAAGTGTCAACAACACATGTCACAGTCATCAGTACCAAAAATAAATGCAGTTATTATACGCCCGTCATATGACGGGAGTATTTAGGTTTACCCTTGGTCCGTCCGTTTACTTTTTTAGTGTCGCCGTGATAACTCACCGGGACTTTGATTGATTTTCACCGAACACACCACATTTAGGTCACGGGTCACAAGTTGATAACTTACGAAGAATATTAAGCATTTTTATCGAACTCATGAGAAATGTTAATCAATCAAATATCTCACCTAAGTTTTATTTCCAGCGAAATTCATGCATATTTAATGAGGTCAGATGTCACCACACTTAGGAGGCAACCTTATGACTTTTCAAAAATCATGAAACTCATTATAAATGATGATTAACAACTTCAATGTCCCATGATGATTAACAGCATCAATGCCCCATGATGATTAACAACATCAATGTCCCACGATGATTAACAGCACCAAAGTACCACGATGATTAACAGCACCAATATCCCTCATTGATTAACAGCATCAATGTCCCACGATGATTATCAACATCAATGTCCCACGATGATTTATAGAAGGCCTATCAATGTTCCTAAATGATTAACAGTTCAATGTCCAACGATGATTCACAGCATCCGTGTCCCACGATGATTAACAGCATCAATGTCCCACGATGATTAACAGGACCAATGTACCACGATGATTAACAGCACGAATGTCCCTTAATGATTAACAGCATCAATGTCCCACGATGATTAACAGCACGAAGGCCCCTTAATGATTAACAGCATCAATGTCCCACAATGATTAACAGCACCCATGTACCAAGATGATTAACAGCACGAAGGCCCCTTAATGAATAACAGCATCTATTTCCTACGATGATTAACAACATCACTGTCTCACGATGATTAACAGCATCAATGTACCACGATGATAAACAGCACCAATTTCCCACGTTGATTAACAGCATCAATGTCCTACGATGATTAACATCATCAATACCCCATGATGATTATCAACATCTATGTCCCACGAAGATTTATAGTATCAATTTCCCTGGATGATTAAGAGTTCAATGTCCCACGATGATTCACAGCATCAGTGTCCCATGGTGATTAACAGCATTAATGTCCCACGATGATTAACAACATCAATGTTCAGCGATGTGTCACAACATCAAGACAGACAGACAAAGACATTGTTGCGGAACCTAATATCAACAGATCACTTAGTCGTGACGTACATACATTTGGTAATGGAGATAAAAAAATCAGAATCTGTAACACTCGGCAGCGTGAAATGTCTAGGGGAACGAATAAAGAAGTCTGTGGTTTTTGTAAACAAATAATAATAATTTATTCTTAAAACAATCCTAACATTACAATACATTAAAACAATACAATTATACAGTAAAACAGCGGTATAACAAAAAGTCAATACAATCACATAGAAAAATAATGTGCACAGTACCTGGATACCAACACCATCACAACGATAAGTCCTTTAAATGTAAACTCTCGGAGAATGACAGTCCAGTGGAAAGTTCTTGCAACAACCCAGAAAGTGAACTGAAGTCCAAATACATAAAATCCAGGAGAAAGTCTTTGAAAATCTATAATTGCCTCATTAGTCGGACAAGGTCCTAGAATCTGACACACGCTTCTGCGTCCGCTGGAATCTTCTTTTTGCTCTCTGCCCTCCAGTTCTAAACCACAAACCCTTTATATACCTTCACACCTCATGCCGGATTTGTTCATCTAAACATTTGTTAGCTCAGTTAAATATAAGTCACCATACCTAAAATTGAAAATTAAATAATAAATATAATAATATAATAGAATTAATTATATTTATTAAAAGATATCTAATACTGTTTTCAGGGTGATTTTAACTAACATCATCCTTTTCCAGTTCTTGGGACTTCTCCAGAGGAAGTAGGATAAGACGGGAACCGTTTTTTGTTAAAACAGGTAAACACATTTGTTGAACTATTGTGGAAACCAACTGCACGTTCATATTTTGTTTCTAAATTATATTATCAGAGGATTTATCACATATAATGCTAATACAACTTGACACTATTTCATGCCTACTTGCAGTGGTATTCTAATACTTTCCTTTTTCTTATTTCATAGGACTTAAGCTCACCCGAGCTTTTATGCTCTTCAGGAAAAGGAGAGGAATGAGGCTGTCTCAAGATTGCTGGTGATCACAGGGAGCGACACCTTAGCTGAGTGCATAATCATTGCAGACTCTTTATATTATATAAACCTTATATTATGACATTTCGGCAAGCTTGCACTCTATACACACACACACACATACACACACACACATTATATATATATATAATATATATATATAATATATATATATATATATATATATATATATATATATATTGTAGATTTAGCAGATGGAAGGAATGAAAGCCAGTTAAACGTTCACATAAACTTTATTCCACGGCCATTGCTATACACGAGATCACCTGGTGCATACGTCACAAACGCATGTGGAATAATAGTTCCGACTCTCAAGCCAGATGTCGCTAGCGTACGGTCATGTTAAACTAACTAGTATAATCACACCATATTACATCCTCCCCTCTTGGAAAAGATTTACTTCTGTTAAATTACTGAAAGACTGTGTAAAAACTCAATCTGTTTCAAACATATTGCTAATAATGCAAGCATATATGAGACCAATTACTCAACAATTACTCAAGACCCATTAACTGATCAAAATATATGCTCCTTGAGAGTAAAAATTACCGTGCTCAGTCAAATGTAGCTTATTAAAAGTGACTGATACTTAAGAAAATGTGTGTAAAGTCAATAAGTCACTGATCTCTGTATCGGACAGGCGGAACAATGGATCTGCCACATCTGGTCGTGTAAGAAGCTGGTTCCTTCTGTGTTGTAGTTGTAGTTGCGTCTTTCTGGAGTTCACAAGAGGTAGAGACCTGTGGTGTATCAGGTAGTGATTCCTTACTGGTATCGGTTTGAGGTGAATTGTCCGGAGCAGACTGCGTTATAGCGTAGTCATAATCTGCTTCTAGTTGTATGTTGGAATGAGAACTAGATGGAACTTTGAGCAAATGTTTACGGTTTCTCTTGTACTCGAAATCACTTCCTCTGGCATGGACATAGTAAGATCTAGGTTCTTCTGCTCTCCTAGTAACGATTGCTTCTCGGTCATAACCTTTAGCCGTTTGCATACGTACAGAGTCTCCAGGCGTTAGGGGTGGCAGTTGCTTTGCTGACTTATCAGAGCTTTTCTTCTGGATCCGCCGAAGCTCTGAAAGACGGTTTTGTACAAGTTTCGGGTCTTTTGCAGTCGGTATAAGCATTGTTTCTGACATAGGCAGTGTCGAACGAGTACGACGTGATAGATTTCTCTGCGCTTGAGAACCTAAAACTGAGTCTCTGGGGGTGTTTCTCCAGTTAAGCAGATTCAGATAAAAATCCGAACCGTCTCTCTTGGACCTTTCTAACAGCCTCTTTGCTGACTGCACTGCTTTCTCGGCGAGGCCGTTGCTACTATGGAAGTAAGGGCTACTCATAGAATGTTTGAAACTCCACGCACTTGCGAAGTCCTTGAATTCCTTTGACCGATACTGTGGCCCAGGATCTGACACGAGGAGGTCAGGTATTCCAAATCTTGCGAAATGCGACTTCAATTTTTGAATGATTGTCTTGGTGGAAGTATCATTCAGCGTATTTACTTCGAACCATCCTGAGTATGAATCCACTGTGACTAGATACATGCAGGATTGCCATTCAAACATGTCTGTGCCGATGATTTCCCATGGTCTGCTTGGGACTGGATACAGCATCAGTGGTTCTTTCTGTTGGTGCATTTTCTGGCTCAAACACACATCACAGGATTTCACTAGTGTTTCGATGTCTCTATTCATAGATAACCAGAACAAGATATCACGTGCACGGCGTTTGGTAGCTTCAACTCCGTGGTGACCACCGTGAGCTAGTTTCATGTATTCTTGCTGAAGTTTCATAGGCACAACGATCTTTTGTCCCTTGAAGATAACGCCACTGTCCATTAGTAATTCATCCCGAAAAGGGTAGTAAGGCTTAGCTTCTGGGGCAACTTGTTTCTCATGATCAGGCCATCCTGACATGATTATGGTACTAAGTTTCTGCAAGACAGGATCATCTGCGGTAGCTTGTTTTAGTTCATCCAGCTTAGCATCTGATATTGGCAAAATTGACAATACTTCCAAGTCACTATGTTGATCATCCTGGTCAATGTCAGTAGGCTTGATGGGCAAATATGCGCGTGAAAGTGTGTCCGCGATAAGCAACTCTTTGCCTTTTTTGTACACAAGAGTGAACTGATACTTCTGCAGTCTTAGCAGTAAACGTTGAAGACGGGCTGGGGCAGAAGCGAGGGGCTTTTTGACAATAGATACCAATGGTTGGTGATCTGTCTCTATGGTAATTGTTTTCCCATAAATGTATTGATGGAACTTAGTGCACGCGAAGACCACCGCCAAGAGTTCTTTTTCAATTTGCGCGTAGCGCGTCTCGGCATCCGACATGGCTCTCGACGCGAATGCTACAGGCTGTCCATGTTGTAAGCAAGCTGCTCCAATGCCACCTTTAGAGGCATCGCAGGTAAGTGTAACATCAGCATTCACATTATAGAAAGTCAGAGTGGTGGCATTAGCTATGCCCTTCTTGACTTCCTGGAATGCCGTCTCTTGTCTATGATCCCAAATCCATGCTATATCTTTGCGCAAGAGTTCATTTAGTGGTGCGGCTTTCTCGCTCAAGTTTGGGATAAACTTGGTTAGGTATTTTACCATACCCAGGAATCTCAGGAGGTCTGTAGTGTTCTGTGGTTGAGGCATTTCTACGATAGCAGCCACTTTGGCAGGGTCTGGCCTTAGTCCTTGGTCAGACAAGACATGTCCAGTGTATGGTACCGATGTCTGTTTATAGCGAAGCTTATGCGGGGTTGCTTTAATGTTAAGATCTTTTAAGCGTTTACAGACTTTGTCCAGTTTCGCATCATGGTCCTCTGGGTTATCTCCAGCAACCAACATGTCATCCATGATTGAATGGACTGGGTAACCGCTGAGGAGCTGGTCTATGGTCTGTTGCCATACTTCTGCGGCTGAACAGATACCCATGGGCAAGCGAAGATATCTGTATCTCCCAAAGGGAGTTCCAAATGTGGTGAGATACGAGGACTGTTGGTCCAGTGGTATATGATAGAAAGCTTGGCTCACGTCTATCACAGTGAAAAGTTTTGCGTTCGGCATTTCTGTAACCACTTGTTCTATAGTTTTCAAAGGGTATCTGGGACGTTTAATCGCTTTGTTAAGGTCCCCTGGATCAATGCAGACTCGAATGTCTCCAGTGTTCTTTTTGGTGGTAACCACCATGGCTGAAACCCAATCGGTCGGTTCGCTCACAGGTGTTATAATTCCATCTTTAACCATTTCATCAAGTTTGTCTTTTAGTTTATCCCTGATAGCTATTGGCACATTTCTGACTGGTCTGACCACTGGTGGAATACTAGGATCAACAACGATCTTGTGTGGCTCAATGTGTAGCTTTCCTAGTTGTCCGTCAAACAATTCAGGGTATTTACTCATAATACCTGGTAGTTCAACCTCGAACACTTCTGAGCTCAGATTAACCAAACCTAAGCGCAAACTATCTCTGAGTCCTAACAAAGTGGCTATATCTCTGTCAACGATGTTGAATTCTATGTCAGCTGTCTGATTCTGAAATTTGCACGGCAACACTGCAGTACCCACTGATGTTGTCACCTGACCACCAAAACCAATTAGATTTATTGTTTTAGAAGTGTCCACTTTACCCTTAAGGCATTTGAGCTTTGTCTTACTCATGACGTTACATTTAGCACCAGTGTCAATCTTCATATTGGTTCTGATGTCATTCACATATACTATTGTGTGAATTTCATCCCTGTTCTTTTGGGCTGGCTGTTCGATAGTTTCAATATACAAGGAATCATCTGTGTCCTCTATCTCATGTACTACTTTCTTTGCTGCGCTGGCAATATGAGGCTTATGAAGGCTTGTTTGTCTGGGTGATCTGCATACCGATGCAAAATGATTCCACTTGGCACATTTTGCACACTGTTAACCTTGAGCCGGGCATGATTTTCTCCCTTTGTGATCAAAACCGCAGTGACCACACTTCTGTTGCTGCTGGCCTGGGGCCTCCTTTTTCTGGTCTGCATGTGTGCTTTGGTAGTTCTGTGTTTTTTTTCCAATTTTTTTTTGGTTTCACTATGTGCATGTCCTCATTAGGAGAGATCTTTGGCTGCATGTCTTTTGCATCCCGTTCAGATATTTCATGTATCTGGCACAACTGGACGGCTTTCTGTAGAGTTAGATCATGTTCTCTTAACAAAATTCTACGGACACTGTCCTTTATAATTCCAGTGACAAGTCTATCTCTAACTAGTTCGTCCCTCAAGTTCCCGTACTCACATGCATTAGCTCTGTTCAGAAGATCGGAATAAAAGGTCTGAAAAGATTCCCCGGGTTGCTGGGATCTTGAATTAAATTTGTGTCTCTCTAAAATCACATTAGTACGAGGATTACACAGTTCTTGGAACTTAGCTTTAAGCACATCAGGATCATCCTTCGATTCAGCTGGCAAATCAGGCTGACCTCGAATGGGGTTCGGTCTGACTGGCAAGTATGTAAAGGCTCTGGCACGTTCAATAGCTTCTGGACCTGCGAGGTTAAGGAGAATGGCAGCTTTGGTGGCCGCACTCTTATCTGCATAACCTGCCGCTATGAAAATGTCATATTCCTGAGCGAATACACGCCAATTTTCGGCGCAATTCCCCTCAAAACTGAGAGGTGCTGGCTTGCGGAGACTGATGTCGGCCATGTTTACTGTTTTCAGTCAAGCCTATACACGAGCGGTAAATTTACTCACTTCAACGGGCGAATACTCCGTAAATGTCAAGAGTCACCTCACAAAACCTGTGTCACGAAGTTCTAAGGGTAGGCAGGTGTCCAGAGCTCAGTGTCACGACTTCTGACACCATGTAGATTTAGCAGATGGAAGGAATGAAAGCCAGTTAAACGTTCACATAAACTTTATTCCACGGCCATTGCTATACACGAGATCACCTGGTGCATACGTCACAAACGCATGTGGAATAATAGTTCCGACTCTCAAGCCAGATGTCGCTAGCGTACGGTCATGTTAAACTAACTAGTATAATCACACCATATTACATATATATATATCCCATCTCTCAGTATACCATAGGATATATATCACTTGGTTACGTTGTAATCTGGGGTGCTATTTTCAGATTCTTGGACTGCATGCTACAGGAAAACATCATTCGAGACCCATATCTCTCTATTCAATACGAACAAGGACTGAATTCTATTTGCTCATAAATTGGATAAATTATATGCGAATATTATAATCAAAGGTTCACATCTGAGTTAGTGCTTTGTTATTAGTTTTCAGTGTTTCAGATGAAAATACAGCCGCATGATATAGATCAGATACTTTCAGTCCTTACCATAATACATTATTTTATTCCAGATATATAGCAGAATATATTGTGATATGGTTCCAGATAGCATTAATATTGAAAAGAGATTGATTCAAAGGTGTTGAAAAATAAACGTCACTTCCGGGATAAAGGGCATTTGGCGTTTTAAACTTGGCTCAAGCTCGAAAGCGCGTTCAGGTTTTGATGTTAAAACACCAGTATTTATTTTTCAACACTATGTAATATAAACACCACGTTCTTATAAGAAAACACCCTGTTCACAAATAAACACTGAAACATGTTCATTAGAAAACACTCTGTTAACAAATAAACACCGGAACGTGTTTTAAAGTCGGCTCTGTAGGGCGTTGATTTAGTTATTCAAAATGGAACGCCTATTTTTTTCCAGTGTAGTTTCCTACACCCTTAATTAATAAGTAATAAATTAATATATTTTTTTTCAAGAACGACTCAAGTAAATAACTCGAAAAGACGTAATCAATTACTCTGGCTGTCAGAGAAGTGATATGATTTGGTAGTGTAGTCGGCTGCTATGTTTCCTCAGTTGTTTGTTTCTGTTTAAAAAACAATGGGTAATCCAGTTCTTTTATCACCTCCATACATCTTTTATTGATCAGTGTAACCTCCTTATCAGTTATTATTTCTTTCCATTTAGAAGCAGTGTTATTCGAATTTTTTCGAAATGTTCCGAAAATGCCATTTTCACGATAGGCGTGGGTAGCGCTTAAAAGCCACTTTTTAATCCCGTTAGGAAGCGGAAGGTTAACGTGACCGTATAACTCATTTGCATATCTTATTGGATCTGCAGCGAAGTCCTCATACCGTACTGTAATAATACTTCCAGGGTATATAGATAAAATCCTTTTTGTATCACGTATATTCTGGAGCACATTATAACAATGAAACTTTATTTCGGCGAACCGATCCAAATGGGAGGCCTTTGATAGGAAACCACCTGACCTTTTGCGTGACGTGTACACACCACGAGGATCTCTGACGTAGTGCACAACTTTTACCTCCGGGTCTTTTCTGATCAGGTCCTCAACCATCGCGATGCTTACGCGCACTGTTTTCATGGCTGTAATGTTACGTTTCTCACATATTGTGTCAGCAAGTTTTAAACACCCCGACAAAACATCCCTGAACGAGCTCATGCACCTTCTGTGGCAGTCTGTGGACTTTGGGTAACAACCTGAAAATTTATGCTGCATCAGGAATTCCTTTTTGTAGGCGTACTTCTGCTTCGTGTAGCAAGCAGATAAATTTGCGTAGGTTGCCTGAGGGTAACATTTCTTACACTTGGTGCTCTTTAAAGAAGTTAGATCAAATACGCCCGTATGGAATTTCCTAGCTGCACACCTAAACATGTTATTGGCCCAAGACCCAGCTTTTATGAAGATACTTAGTATGATTTCAAGAGGAAGGCCACTTGGCTTAACATCTGACAGAATACGGTTTAAAAAGTATCTGTAGTGCTCAAGCTCAGCTGGGGGAGGAATCCTGTAAAAGAAAAGTGATAAAAGAATTATGACAATAATTGATATATTTATATAGCAGGGTATATATTAGCAAATGTAAAATCTACAAATGCTTATAATCAACGTTCCCCAGTCAGTATAAAGTGAAGAATATATACCTCGGCTGTAACCAGGTGAAGGCTAATTTAACAGTATCATTGAATTATAAATGATTATATCAAAGATTATGTTTACGTATTTCAGGATTTAAACAGGCTGTTTGCAAATTCAGTCAAAAGCAGTCATAATGATTCTAGTGATCATTCACTTTCAATTAAGTTCCTCGCGGGTGTAAAAATGGTTTTCAGCCATAATCTAGAACATTAACTGTGCGTTTCAGAGAGACAGGAATTCAAAAATGCAACTGCACGTTATACATTCTAAATTGCAGACACAGAGCCCTACGAACATTAAAATATACCTTGTTAAACAGAATGTGACGTGAAATGTTAAGTCAGGTTAATGCTTTAATACAAACATCAATGTATGGCTTTTAAAGAAATGTGTCCGAAATGAAATGGTTTTGCACGTTACCTTCTAGTTCCATCCAAGTTATAGGACATATCTAGGGTCTTGACTCGCTTGAGAAAGCCGTACACGTGTTCCATGATACCATGAAGTGGTTCAAACCAATAACATGCGGCCGGGTTGTTGTCAAACAGACCCCCGACAAAGGTGGACCCTCCACGCATGTACGCAACGATAATCAACTTCCGGGGCCATTTGATGGGAACATGAATAGGTCTGACGTGATCCGTTGTCTTAATCATTGTTCTCCCTTAAATACAAATGAAGGCTTATTAATTAAATAAGATCTTTTCATAAGTGCTCAGTGCAAAGGTTACAAAATGGAAAGCGTCGATAGTGAATATATACTGAATATCAATAAAATCAATTTTTTAAATTATTTATAATATAAATATATATATATGTATTAAAAATATAAATAATGATCATCACCTAATATCATTTTAATAATATAATTAATGTAAAAACAATCGATTATATTTGTAATTTATTTAATTAGGAAATGATTGGTGTACTCATATAAAACATAAAAAAAATATTTAATTACTTAATTATCCTAAAGGAAAGAGATTCCAAGGGAGAATCAGACAAAATCTAAAAATAGATAATAAAAACAGACTGATTTCAATTTTTCAATCATTACTAAAAGACCATAATGTGCACAATTTAAGTACAAAAATGATATTACAGGATCAACTGCACGTGTGCATGTAGTATAAGAAAAGTGAACCCAAAATATTCAAACCATCATTAAGTAATAACTGGATGATACAATATTAAAGTACCGTGTAATGCCAAGTATATGTGGGTTAACGTTCCAAGAGAACCAAAAACGATCACAACCACTAGATGGCGCAGTTCTGGTCTTAACTTGGTCATTCCCATCTTGAAACCTGTAAGAAAATAAAGGTGTCAGATGCCGTATGCAAATTTGAAATATGACGTGCCATAAGCAAATATAGATAAAGGGTGCCGTGTGCAAATGTGATACATGAGGGCATTGTCTTCAAATAAAGCCTGCAGAGCGTTCACCAGGGGTAATGATATAGCAGTCGTAACCTGTCTTTAAAGGGATACAATCAAGAGCAATATTATGCCTTTTCTTTCAGTCACACCATCAGTTCAGTTTTGCTTTATACAAAAATTTCCCAGTATAACCATCACATCACACAGTCTCAGTACCTCCATACAGCTGCTTAACCAACATGTATGGTTCTGCGTGTTGGTAAATACAGTCCACGTGTGTCTGTTTACCATAACAAGGCCGCGTGACTGAAGGTCCGATTGTGAGCCGCAACACGCGGTGTTTCAGTCAGACTTACATTGTTCTTAGCTGTAGCTTGCGACCGTATCACACTCCCATAATCAGCAGCATGGCGTGATTAAAAGTAAAGGAGGCATTAAGCATCCAGCGCCACCGACATGCCCCGAAACACGACCTGGGCTAGCCGCCTGCAGCGACTAAAACGTCATGCACCGTTAAAGGACGACTGTAACGTGGCCTCCTCTTATACAGAGATAAGTATCTGAATATGATATGATCGTAATTTTCGGGAAAGGCTGTTATACTCTCAGTTTCACGGATGGGGTAAGTGGCGTATCCAGGATTTGAAAATAGAGGGGGCGCAGCCCCAAAGTCGGGAAAGGGGGCTGTTCTGCGTCTTTTAGACATGTTTTATGTATATATATATATATATATATATATATATATATATATATATATATATATATATACATATATATTAATACATTTTTTTCTAAATTATATTGATATTCCACAAAACCCTATTAGTAGGAAGCAAGCATATTTAAACTTGTTTGAACACACTGCGTGGCTGTTAAATTTTCTCCTACTAAACATGTCAGATATTGTTAGTTCGTGCATAATTATTGTGATTATTATATGTAATTTCGTAAGGTATCTAGTTCAAGTTGTTTATTATGTTAACCGTGGGACCCTCATATATATATATATATATATATTTATATATATATAATGCATTATTTGAACAACAGAAAAATACATGCATCAATAAGTGTAGTGTTTTAACTTATTTGTAACTTTTAAGTAGAAGATGATGTAAAAAAAACTATTATATGTCACTGCATCTGTCAAAGGATACTACATATATTTTTCATGTACAGCTTCTGATAATGAATTCCATAATATAGGTTTTCGTAGATAATTTATTTTTGCGGGAATTTAGTTCGAACTATAGCCAGTTGGAGTTAAGAAGAAATAAAGATAGTCTGACCTGAGGTAATTAAAGTACATAAACACAAGAAATATTAGAAGTGAACAAATACTCATTGACTGTTATTTGCATACCATTTTCAGGTTTATATTATTATTCAAAATGCAGCTTTCTGACATAAATCCTGGCCATCTAGCTCCAGAGACAGTAGCTGGGTATTAAGAGGTGATTTTAATTACCCCAGAATCAAGAAACCGGAAGCTTTCATATAGTCTCTTGGAGTATTCCAGGGTAAATTTTAAAAATGAGGCATAACAAGCGTCTAGTGAAAGTTCAAATAGCTTGCATGGATTGCTAACCATTTTTTGGCCATCCACGATCATGTAACAAACAATCAAATGGGGGTTGGGAGACTTCACTTCTGCACACAAAACAAAATAGAAAAGAGAGATGGTAAAAAAATGAGAGAAATGTGTAAGTATATAATCCCTCTACTGTTTAGATTTATTTTAGAAATTTTCAAAGTCTGAAACTCTTTACATTTACATTACGAACAATATCTTGCTAAGCTTTTGTTCTTTCTTCACAAAATTTCAATATATACAACAAAACTAACAAGTTTCTCTTTAGGTCAATAGGAACCTTAAGAACTGATAAAAAATATAAATTAATATATCTATATTTACATTACAGACAAGATCTTTCTTGTTTTTCTTCTTTCTTTTCTGTATGGGAATAACATTACCATAACCGTGCATAGAGAAACATGAAAATATTTTTTTCTACTTAAAACGCCATATTTTATATCTATGTGAGTGCATACTCAATTGAAATAACGTATAATAAATTTGCGTTAACAAACATAACACTTGCCAGAAGTTGACTGGCATAGGTGTTAGCAGAATTTTAGTGGGGCGCGCGCCCCTTTGCGCCACCCTATGAATACGCCCCTGGGGGAATCATTTAAACTTCTTCACCATTGCAAAAGAATCTAAGTTCTAATACAACTGCTAGTGCATTTTACTTTAGTTATTGTGTATTTAGTTCCAAGAAGACACCAGTGGTACTGTTCATAACCAGATGACGGAAGCAGTGAGAATGTAAACGTACCGGAGACAATGTTTTGCGAATTTTGTCTTTCACGAATGAGATACCCGAGGTACTGAGTGTGTTTTCCCCTTATGTAGACAAAGATCATACATAGCTTAGAATCCCACCCAAGTGCATACATGGGGTGATGACTTAAGTGTACTCTCAGATATATTGGTCGTTATATATATGTTATAAACTTTATTTATTTACATGAATTGTACAAATAGTTATAATAACTAATACGAGGCACTCTCCATGGCTCGGATGTTGGTGGTCGGTAGTTGGTAAGGGTGGAGGAACCCGGAGGACCCGCAGAAAACCACCGACCTTGGTTTTTACAACCCATTCTCATAGCCACGCCGGGAATCGAACCCGGGTCGCCAGCGGAGAAGGCCGAGCGTTTTACCACTCAGCTGTCCAGCTGTTGATGACATTTTGTAGCAGCGAAACGATTACCTGTGGCGCTACCTGTCTTATGTACGCGATGAATCTATCCACGATCTATGCCTTTACAAAGACATAAATTTAACTTTAAAAAGAGGCATAGATGGCCATACTGTCAAAATTATTAGAGGTGACTCCACCAGAATTCAGTACATGGTTAAGCTATCCAAGAGCTTTCAACAGAAATAAACATGGAGCAAATCTATTGAACCACTATTCAGACACTAGTTATTATATGCAAAAATTGACATATTCAAGGTCAAGGTGATTGTGTGGTCACAGTGGAAGTAACCGCCCCATTTTTTATGATGCCTTGTCTAATTCCTTTTCTAGGCGTGTACATCTGCATAGTTCCATTTCGGTTTGTGAGCTGTGGCACTCGCTTCCTATTATATGATTTTTGTTTCCTGGTGTAACCCAGGCCCAGGGTCCACTGCACCTAACAGTTTTCAATCAGAGTGGAAATCAGCCCCACATCCATTTACATAGGACTAGAACACACCCATGCAATCTTTTGTGACAACTTCCTGTGTACTTTTTTGTTGATGTTTTGATTTCATGCATTTATTTTATATTGGTTGGCTAGGATATGCTGATAGCTCTTGCGAGATGAAAATGTCTTCAACACATCAAGTCACACGCGTAAGTATATGTATTATTTATAACAACGGGGGATTTTTTGACTTCTACAATACCTTTTAAGTACAGCAAGTCTAAACAGGTCGAACGACAAGTCTAAACAGGTCAAACGACAAGTCTAAACAGGTCAAACGACAAGTCTAAACAGGTCGAACGATAAGTCTAAACAGGTCAAACGACAAGTAAACAGGTCGAACGACAAGTCTAAACAGGTCAAACGACAAGTTTAAACAGGTCGAACGACAAGACTAAACAGGTCGAACGACGAGTCTAAACAGGTCGAACGACGAGTCTAAACAGGTCAAACGACAAGTCTAAACAGGTCGAACGATAAGTCTAAACAGGTCGATCGACGAGTGGTAACTTATAAACGCATTTGGTCGCCATGACCGGCCGTTTCCTGCATTTGCCAGAGATCTTATTCCTAATAAGTAACAGCAAGAGTGCACATATTTATCAAGAGGCAAAGGTGGAGTTATCTTCGTATATTTTACAGAATCCCAAGGGAAACGCATGTAGCCACTGCACGGTTCAACATTTTTCCTAATGGCTTTCGATCCACCACATGAAAAACTCATTCTTCTCAGTCTCTAATACAAGTTGACAAGGTGTCATATTGAACATATAAAAAAACGCAAAAACAAAGCATATTTATATATTCTTTGACATCTGGGGAAGTTCGTGATGAACAGGTCATGTTAAACTTGACGTGTAAATCCATTAGTCTGTTAAAAACACCGAATTAATTTGAAGGACTGATATGCCAGATTTTGTCAAAACGACCTTTCACACTAAGAACAATCAATAGATGACTTCAAGTTGATGTTCGGTTCACGGGTGAATCAGATCATGTACTCCTGAGTGTGCCCTCTAAAGATACAATCAAGCCATTATCGCCCACATCCAAGTCCCTTGATGTCAATCATAATTGACAGATCTTAATATTATGGACATATATTTCAGCTCAAGACCATTTTGTCCTACCAAGAATCCTTTGCACTGGTAAGTTTTTCGTACCTTGGGATCGATATATTTTAGTTTTCATTTGCATTTCTGCCTTGAATACAAAAGCGAAGAATTAGAAAAAAAGCACAATTGACACAGTGCTTTTCTTATTAACGTAAGGGGCCGGACAGATGGATATATTGACGGTGTACCTATGTCTCGTGCTCTGTAAGTTTTTATGCATTAAATCTAAGGCTTGCACCGTTTATAGGTGGGCTCGGGCATAATTTTATGACAACCGAATGCAGTTTTTTAGAGAATGAGACCAAGAAAACAATCGGGCGATAATTTAGAAATAAACCTGTACATATTCTTTTCACTTGAAGAAAATCACAAATCATTAAAACAATTTTGATTTTTTTATTTGTAAAATAAGTAACGTAAAGCTTAACTTTTCTAAATGTGGGATAACATTGTTAATTAAATAAATTCAAGAATGTCGAACGCCACCATCATACTGAGCCATGGAAAGTGCCCCATATTATTTCTTATAACTAGTTGTACAATCAATGTAAACTATCCATGTATAAGTTTATTTTTTATAAATTAATACATTTTATAAATTAGAGTGACAGCGAGTCTAAGGGAGAAGATGATCCTCCTAAACCAGCCACTCCTAGAGAAGCGCTAAGGGAATTAAATATGGCTTCAGTATATGGCTTCGCTTGATGCCGACCACGGACTGCTTAAAAAAGTCCATGAAAATAAAAATAAAAAGAACCAGATACCTGACAGATATGCTTACATTTCTTAGACGTACATGAACTCAGTAGATCAACCGCTGGTACATTCATTATATACATTAAGTTAATGTTTTACAAAAGACTCTGCATAGGTCGTCAATCTTGACGAACGCTGTATATATAGACATGTATATAAGAATGAAAACAGTACTCCATGACGGATGGTTTTTCTCGCATAAATCAAAACAATATCATAAAAAGTATTTTAATATAGCAAAAGAGTTAATAAATACTAACAAGTCCTCCTCAAAATTATAGGTCACATTGTATCTTGACCCTCTTTCACCCTTAGGGATTTAACAATCCGTCAGCCTTGCAATCCGACATAAATTAGGGTATTACTTTTAGTGTCGGATATAAAGTCACGACTGTATCTTACATAAAAGTAATCAGCAGTTGTCCGCTTTTCAGTATTACTTAAGCCTAGAATAAGTGTACCTGTAGATTTATTATTTTTTTGTTTGAAGGTTTGGCACGGACTGTAACGCTTGTTTCCCGGCTGTTCGACATAAAACATCAGATGTTGGCGCAGTCACCCTGGAACAATACACTTCGTATAACGGCCACATCATCGCTGAACCCCAAACAATGGTGTCTGTTAGCATGCCTGAAGCACGTGCGTTGTGCGGCCTTCAACGTCTATAACAATGGCGGATGTCAGCTGCTTTCTGCTTCAAAATGGGAACTTGATTTCCATGAAGAGTGTACTGCATACACTAACCACAGAGGTAACAGTACATTGTACAGTAACAGATATGTCTATACAGTTAACAGTATATTGTACAGTAACAGATATGTCTATACAGTTAACAGTATATTGTACAGTAACAGATATGTCTATACAGTTAACAGTATATTGTACAGTAACAGATATGTCTATACAGTTAACAGTATATTGTACAGTAACAGATATGTCTATACAGTTAACAGTATATTGTACAGTAACAGATATGTCTATACAGTTAACAGTATATTGTACAGTAACAGATATGTCTATACAGTTAACAGTATATTGTACAGTAACAGATATGTCTATACAGTTAACAGTATATTGTACAGTAACAGATATGTCTATACAGTTAACAGTATATTGTACAGTAACAGATATGTCTATACAGTTAACAGTATATTGTACAGTAACAGATATGTCTATACAGTTAACAGTATATTGTACAGTAACAGATATGTCTATACAGTTAACAGTATATTGTACAGTAACAGATATGTCTATACAGTTAACAGTATATTGTACAGTAACAGATATGTCTATACAGTTAACAGTATATTGTACAGTAACAGATATGTCTATACAGTTAAGAGTATATTGTACAGTAACAGATATGTCTATACAGTTAACAGTATATTGTACAGTAACAGATATGTCTATACAGTTAACAGTATATTGTACAGTAACAGATATGTCTATACAGTTAACAGTATATTGTACAGTAACAGATATGTCTATACAGTTAACAGTATATTGTACAGTAACAGATATGTCTATACAGTTAACAGTATATTGTACAGTAACAGATATGTCTATACAGTTAACAGTATATTGTACAGTAACAGATATGTCTATACAGTTAACAGTATATTGTACAGTAACAGATATGTCTATACAGTTAACAGTATATTGTACGGTAACAGATATGTCTATACAGTTAACAGTATATTGTACGGTAACAGATATGTCTATACAGTTAACCGTAGCTTATACGACCATAGTCGTCTAGCGGATGTCGCATAGTCTGTACACGTGTCACAAGACTGAACGCACAAATAAATCTCAGGGGCTCGCTTCATTCCGTCGAGGTGGCATACATTCGAAAACTAAACCTATATACAATGTAATTTCAACAGAAAATAAATCAGTTAAGGACGTTTATTGACCGAGCTGACTCTATTAACATATGAACCGAGTTAGCTGGAGCAAAGGGCTTCCTGTATTATATTTGATAATGTATATACAGAATTGCCAAAAAAAAAAACATGATTAAATTCGAAAATTTTACTAATTGAGAAGATAAAAAGAGGTTGTGTTTTATGAAGATCAGATGCCATTAAACTTAACTTCACAAAGGCACCTTAAGTTCTCCAGTTGGTTTGATCCGCAACTGAAAAAAACATAGCTCACGAATATATTTTTGTTCTAAGTTTCTGACACTTGGTGAGGATTTGTGTTAATCTGACAGGATACATGGGAGCTCATCGTGGCCAGGCACGTCTGCCACCGGAAGTGCAACCTAACACCACACCGGATGTAGATAAAATACTGGAAACGACGACTTTGAAGAATGGTAAGCACATAGTATCAGAAGCGATTTTTTTTATGTACTGAGGTGGCCTGAGTCTTATCTCTGTGTTTATCTTTGTTGTATATATAAGTATATGGTGAAGCAGATTTTTCACCCCACTAGCCAAGAACAGGGGGGCAAGGGAAAGTTTATATACAAGTCTCTTTTAATAATTTATGCTTTCTGTGCTTTTTAGCTCAGAGTCTATACTATATATACCGTGGATTCTGGTTTGAGTTTCATGTGTTTAAAATAACGTATTAAAGCATAAATTTAAAGACCTGTGCTTAACAAATTATATATATATATATATATAATTATATATATATATATATAATGAGTATTATGTTTGAAAATTACTTGTTATGTATTTCTTAAAAAAAAATAAAGATTAACCTCATGTTATTTTTATATAAAAAAAAGTATTCATGTGGTCGCCTGAAGGTACTTTCTTTGCATCAGTCGGTTGGTTACTTGGTTGAATTCTGCTTTTGTTTCATTCTCAACCACAAGATTAGACAAAAAATATTAACTGTTACGTCAATGAGCCTTTATGATTTGATTTGTCAGTATCTGGGACAGAGGGGAATGCTTGTGTCTTTTATTTTCGGGGTTATTTCAATACCAGTTGATACTTTATCTGTTTAAGACCGGGAAAAAGTTAGTTTCGATGGCACCGTGTTCGACAATTCTGCTTCCTCGCATGAACAAAATTAATTCAAGAAAATAAAATAATAAAACGTACATATATTTAGTTTTGTTTTAGTTTCAGTAAAACATTATTATCGTGTTATCTCTGATTATATGAAATTTTCATATTTTTTAATTTTTAATTATAAAAGGCGATTAACTTGACCGACCACACTGAAAAATATTAGACCCTGAAACCCAGTCTCATTAAAGATAATACATTTTTGTTTGCTGAGCGCAGCATCTTTGTTGACGTTTGGAGTATTTTAATTGTAATTTACAGCGTGCGGCGAGCATCAACAGGACGACGACTGGCCGACATGCTACACCTTTCACTCTCCTCCAGTCTCCTGGGAAACAGCACGTGACGCATGTAAGGCGTTCGGCGCCGAACTTGTTGCCATAGAAACAGAAGAAGAACAACAATACTTGAACGATCAGATTCGCATGCACGGAGGGCGAGGTATTTCTATGATTTTCAAAATGGAAGATGTAACTTGAAAGCAAATAAACATACTTTATTTACAATAACATAATATCTGTAAACAAAGAATCGTTAGAAAAATGTTCGTTTGTTTTCATCGCAGTTTTTGATATTCCATTCCAACGTGTTCTCTTACTCTCTTTTCTTAAAAGGAAAAGAAATCCCGGTTAGTAATAACACGTGACATACAATGTATTTAAATTAAAGGACACTAGAGGGTTTTATAAAAATTGTATAAAGACAATCAGAGTTAATGCTGTAATATTTTGAAATATGCAAGAATATAATTATATGCTAAAATTTAATTGAAAAAATTGTTACAGTTAAGTACGAGTTCTGGACATCTTTGACGGACAGCGTGGAGGAAGGGGTGTTTTATTGGGCCGCTACTGGTGCAAAGCTCGGACAGTTCACCAACTGGCGTCTCGTGGAACCCAACGACTTTAAAGGCAAGGAAGACTGTGTATTGATGGTGTCGAACGGAGAATGGAACGATAAAAACTGTGAAACGGAACTGGAATACATCTGTGAACATCATAAATAAATGTTGAATGATGAGCGCTGTGCAACGGAACTGGAATACATCTGTGAACATCATAAATAAATGTTGAAAGAATAACGCTGTAAAACGGAACTGGATTACATCTGTGAACATCACAAATAAATGTTGAAAGAATAACGCTGTAAAACGGAACTGGATTACATCTGTGAACATCACAAATAAATGTTGACTGATGAGCGCTGTGAAACGGAGCTGGAATACATCTGTGAAAATCATAAATAAATGTTAAATGATTGGCGCTGTAAAACGGAACTGGATTACATCTGTGAACATCACAAATAAATGTTGAATGATGAGCGCTGAGAAACGGAGCTGGAATACATCTGTGAAAATCATAAATAAATGTGGAATGAATAGCGCTGTAAAACGGAACTGGATTACATCTGTGAACATCACAAATAAATGTTGAATGATGAGCGCTGTGTAACGGAGCTGGAATACATCTGTGAACATCACAAATAAATGTTGAATGAAAAGCGCTGTGAAACGGAGCTGGAATACATCTGTGAACATCATAAATAAATGTTGAATGAATAGCGCTGTAAAACGGAACTGGATTACATCTGTGAACATCTATCTAATACTTATAAAAGGAATTCAGTTCACGTTTGTGCGCAATGTTCTCTAAAACCGCGCTGTGTACAATATTGTGCCATACATCATTTTAAAGGTTATTATCCCCGCAGTGACATAGGCGATATGAAAATAAATAATTTTTAATATACATATGATTTTGAGTGATTTTTTCCGTTTTTTTTACCGAGCACAGCCGAACTGTCTTCGGCAATCACCGGAATGCGTGCATCGTGGTCACTTAACCTCTAACACTAAGGACTATTGTTCATTTGAATAACGCTTGCTTTCAGTGAGGGATTTGACCCTGTGCGTGGTCAGTAAAAGAGAAAAACACATGTCTCTCGCTTATGAAATGGAGAGTTCAACCCAGGAGGATTAATGACAAAACCTAATTCAAGGTCCCAATTTCAGGAACATGCGTGGGGTGGGGTGGGCTGGTGTCTGGGGTTGAATGATTGGCGCCGTAAAACGGAACTGGAATACATCTGTGAACATCACAAATAAATGTTGAATAAAAAGCGCTGTGAAACGGAGCTGGAATACATCTTTGGTTGTCACAGATATATAAAACTGGACTTTATAAATCGCAGCGGCTCAAATTGACTTAATGACAACAGACGAAATGTGACATTGTCCAACCTTGGAACGCAAGGTGCATGGCGCACCAATCGTCGGTATGTTCAAGTAAATTGGAGTTACTTTTTTTTTATTTGTGAAGAAATGAAAACATTAGTTTAACATGCACGTGAATGTGGCATTAAAATCGGATGTTTACCCTGCAACATTTACTTTCAACATGTAGTTACGTGTTCTTAGAAACCATGGGTGGTTTTGTTTTGTTTAGTCACGTGATCTTGTCGACTGCGTGGGCGGGGAGTGGGGAAAGGACTTCCCTTCTGTTAGACCTACCCATACTTATGTCTATCCATTCATATTTATACTAATAAAACCGAGAAAATTTAATGATCAAAAACAGAGGACCAGAAGAAACTTTTGTCAGCTGATGTGAGATGTGGTGACGTCATATGTAAGGAATCGTCAGGATAATGAGTAGGTCTGTGTTCTTTTTCTGCGAGACATCTGATAATCCTGTACACCTTGTACCGAATACCTGATGGTTTTCAGATGGTTTTTAAATTGGTTTAAATATGTAGAATGGAACAAAACATACTATCGTCCTGGCCATGTGTAGAATGTACGTGATCAACAGGAATAAACCGACCGACAAGATTAACCAATGTCTGACCTGTGAAAAGACCCTAGCTATTATATATATATATATATAGTCGATTTCTTTTAATAATAATAATAATAAAAATAATAATAATTATTAAAATAATAATAATAATAATAAAAAAATAATAATAATAATAATTAAAATAATAATAATAATAATAATAATAATAATAATAATAATTGTTATTATTATTATTATTATTATTATTATTGTTATTGGTATTTTTATTATAATCATTATCATTATCTTTATTATTGTTGTTATTATTATTATTATTATGATTAATGTTATTATTATGAGTATTATTATTATTATTGTTATTATTTTCTTTATAAAAATAATGAAGGTTGTTGATGTCACATGTCATGAATCAGTGAATGTTCTAGACGTGTTATTCGATTTAGTATTTTGAGTTTTCGGATGAAGGAATTGAATATCGAAATTATTAGAGAACGTTCAAAATTGAATAAATAATTTCCTTCCAAGTTCTATCATGTAAAATCCTTCAAAACTTGGTGTTTGGTTCTTAGTAACTTTGGTACCACTGACTTTTAGTAAGCCGACACAAAGAGTACCAATAGCTGTTCGATCTAACGATAACATTTAGTTATCCTAGCTTAATATCCAGTCACAAACCATAACCCTAACGATAACACATAGTGATCCTAGCTTAATATTCAGTCACAAACCCTAACCCTAACGATAACACATAGTGAACCTAGCTTAATATTCAGTCACAAACCTTAACCCTAACGATAACACTTAGTGATCCTAGCTTAATATTCAGTCACAAACCTTAACCCTAGCGATAACACTTAGTGATCCTAGCTTAATATTCAGTCACAAATCCTAACCCTAACGATAACACTTAGTGATCCTTGCTTAATATTCAGTCACAAACCCTAACCCTAACGATAACACTTAGTGATCCTAGCTTAATATTCAGTCACAAACCCTAACCCTAACGATAACACTTAGTGATCCTAGCTTAATATTCAGTCACAAACCCTAACCCTAACGACAACACTTAGTGATCCTAGCTTAATATTCAGTCACAAACCCTAACCTTTACGATAACACTTAGTGATCCTAGCTTAATATTCAGTCACAAACCCTAACCCTAACGATAACACTTAGTTATCCTTGCTTAATATTCTTGCTAACGCTAACCCTAACCCTAACGATAACACTTATTGATCCTAGCCTAATATTCAGTCACAAATCTTAACCCTAACGATAACACTTAGTGATCCTAGCTTAATATTCAGTCACAAACCCTAACCCTAACGATAACACTTAGTGATCCTAGCTTAATATTCAGTCACAAACCCTAACCCTAACGATAACACTTAGTGTTCCTAGCTTAATATTCAGTCACAAACCCTAACCCTAACGATAACACTTAGTGATCCTAGCTTAATATTCAGTCACAAACCCTAACCCTAACGATAACACTTAGTGATCCTAGCTTAATATTCAGTCACAAACCCTAACCCTAACGATATCACTTCGTGATCCCAGCTTAATATTCAGTCACAAACCCTAACCCTAACGATAACACTTAGTGATCCTAGCTTAATATTCAGTCACAAACCAGGTTTGTTCTTATTAGAACACGAACCCAGTTAACTTAAATTTTAAGATTAGTTTATGATTTACTGTTAGTAAATATATAATGAATCATGTTGTTGTTTTAGGAATTCCAATGTACAATGTAGCATACATAATACAGAGGTAAGCGGGGGGGGGGGGGGGGGGGCTCCTGCTTTTTACTTGATTAATCAAGTATAACAGTTCTTTTCATTCAGTGGAGTCAAGTACAACGTCAGCTTTCTGTGCAGTCAGGTATAGCACTTATGCATGCGTACAATATCTGACCTGACAAGACAACTAAGAGAGAGCCTTATAGGGACCCAATCATCTACCTGACCTTTATAAACCAAAGGTTTATAGACCAGAAAACGTGGATATCGCCACACACAGGCTGCTTGTTTTGTTTATATCAAAGTTTTATAATATGTTTGGGCCCGCCAAAACAATCAAACAAATTAAACAAGGGAATCTGACAGCAAGACAGATAAGTCAGAACTTTGCAAATGGCGTTTTGCAACAAGTGACCTTTCTACCTCTGCAATTAATATGCAACCTACCACTTTAGGTTACATGTTTTTCCTGTTTGTCAACTTTGCTGTGTTGATAAACAAGTTCATACATACTTCACGAAGGCGTTTTGAGAACAACAAAAATAACCTTTATATCATTAATATTATACACAGAGGAACCCAGAAATCACAAATTCTTTACCAAAAGGTAGGTGAATAGGCACCTTTAATATTTATACCCCTACACTCCCAGAAAAAAATATTTCTGGCTAGAACCCTTAAAGGTTCTTCAGTTTGGACTGAGTAGGGAGGCTTTAATAGGTTCCGTATTTCAGGTTTAGTAATAGAACCTGTGATGGTCGAGGCATATTCCATGAATACAGGTGTAATTTCTACATCAAACATGCATTATTTTGGTTACAGTTCCCTTCGAGTAAGTCTGAGGTCACGTGATAAGCCTGTAAAATTGAATTATTGTGTTATATAACAGATGTATGGCATTTGAGTTCCCGTCATAACATCTTTCATGAAAAAAATAAAGTAAAATAAAAATACTCACGGAATAATGATTTGAGAAGGGTATATTCATCATGATAATACTGGTATTCAGCCAAATTATCCAGAACTATAAATGTATTCAATTATTCGAAGTTTTTGTCAAACATACACACAAAAGACACAGGTGGATCAAAAATTATAACCGAAGAAGGAGGGGGGGGGGGGTGTCGAACGCATGGAGTCTAATAAGAAACCTGAAAGGTTCCCTGGTCCGGAAATCGGAGGAAGGGAAATTAAGTCTCCCTGGTAAAATTCGATTGAACCCATTCGGGGGGGGGGGGGGGGGTGCTATCACGACAAATATATATGATTTACTGAAAATGGCCTAGGATTTTGAAACGGCTTAAATGTAAATAGAAAAACAGCATATATACCTGAGGCCGTCAATAATTCTTTTTTTTTAAATTAAACGTCCGCTTGTCAGAGAAAAGTCGTCAATATTAAATATATTCAACAAATGTCTGCGTCCTGGTGAAAGTCTTTTTGTTCAGTATTATAGCAATATAATATATAACCATATGTTTAAAACCTGTCATCTGAAGTGTTTATGTCTGCAGCCTCTGAGGATATTGCTGGGCTTTATTTCCTTTACTTTTATTGACGTGTGCACAGAAAGAGGTGCCAATAGCTCTGTAAATATGTTGTATTTTACGGGTAGCTTTGACAGTCTGTTGCATTGTATCAGATCGTTTTGTTGTCGTGGGCGTGGTACAGACTTGCTATTAGTGTCTTGTTTTGAAACAGGTAATGGTTTTGACGGGTCATTTGTCATTTAACTGAGGAGAAATGCTTTCAGGGTCCCTTGCCTATAATAAAGACCAACTCATTTCTATTTTTAAAATGTTTTAAGTGTGAATTCAACAAACAATAATTTCAAATTAAACGTGTTGTCGCATTGAATGTCGCATGGTACACAGAAAAGCAGCTTTCATACAAGTTTTACGAACGGAACAAGGCAGAAGTAACTTTCTGTGATCATCGACCAATCAGCCGATTAGAAAAGGGCTGTGAGCTAAAGATAAGTGGTCAAACGGTTTCCCATCAACCTGACTGTTCGGTAACTATAATATTTATGTATAAGCAGGAAATTAGCAGCAAGATATGAATATTTTATATACGAAGCCTGAGGGCAGACACTGACACTCTCAAGCCGAGGCAGATTGCAGCTATCGTCATGATTTTGTTATCATAAACATGTACAGACAACACTTTTATTAATATTTTATAATTACATATAATATTTCGCGGTAGATTCTGTTTCAACAGATGTGTCGGTTATTTAAAGCTTGACTTGTCAAAATAATCGTTAAAATAAACACGTAGAATAAAACAGAAGTAACGACCACCATCCGGGGTATTGGTAATGGGGCCACTTTATCGAGGTATAAGCGAAAAAGAATCCCCCCTTCAAAACTGGTCGATGTTTTTTAGGTGTTCGCAAGGCGAGGTTTTACTGTATATACATTAACACTATAACTTTTAGGAGTTTTAGGAGTTCAGGGTTAAGGCGGTGAAGGTAAACTTAACCTCGGTCTCCGAAAAAAAAGACTTATAAGAGTTCAGTTCCCTCTTCGAAATTACAGAATAGATATATGAACCTGAGTCAGGTTGGTAATTATGTCATGTCTATCTGCTCAGTTAAATTTTGTATTTGTTGATTTGATTTTTCCGACCTACTGTTACTGTTAACAATTTTTCCCGGAGCGCCATATATCAAGCGCCAAAAATACCAACCTAGGTTCTACCTAGCCTTGGGTACACGACTCAGTAGGCATTCATATTGAGCTGGTAAGCCTTACTTGACAGCCAGTACGCTGGTCCCAGACTCTCTTACATCAGAAGACAGAAATATCGCTAGGTTCTTCCCAGCAACGTGTTCAGAACAAAGTCGTTTCACTGACGAAGTTCTGCGCACCGACTTATAGTCTAAAACCTTTTAATTATCATATGCTGCACACGCGCTTATTTCGAGGGACCTCCTATTAACTCGGGGGTTTCCAATGAGGTCTCGAAAAGATTTGGATATCATAATTTCCGAACTTGCCTTGCTTTCGCCTAACCAACAAACATAGATTCACTTAGGAAAACATGGGTGAATGTTAACTATTGTCGGACTAACGTGTACCGTTTTTCCTGCTGATTCTTTAGCGGCCAGACAAATCAGATGATCAATGGAGCTGAGGGCACATCCGGTCAGAGTTTTAACAATCCGACAGGTAATATAATTGACTGTTAAAGTCAAAGGTAAGGTTTCATATTACATTACGGGGAATTTGGTAAATGTGATCACGGAACCGATTTTTTTAGGAAGGTCTTGTTTTTTTCTGTCATTCTTGATGACAACATCTATCGAGGAGTCAGGAAAGACTGCTGGTGTGTAACCTATATCGAGAGATGAGGGGCATGCACTAGGCGGTGGGAAATGAACTTTCCTGTTGTTATAACAGAATCGGCAGGGAAACACTCGGTGGACGAGAGGCCGGCTTAAGTGGCCAGACCGGCTGAACACATGACTCAGAGCCGGGAGGTCGTGAGGTCGAAACTCAAGACGAGGCTGTGAGATATGTCACGGTCGGCCCCACTCAGGGTGAGGGCTCAGCAGGTCGATGGGAAGGCCGTGCCCCACGGCTGTGTTTCACTCATGATTGCGCCTGTCATGGGTTCCTCGATTGTATGACCCAACAATGAGGACAATTGCAGTTTTGCAATAGTCACCGTGGCTGTGTTACTGCTCTGTCACGTAGTCCGAAACCAATTCTGCAGATGTACATACGTAGTGAAGCTAGCATTAAAAAAACTATTTCCCAAAGGGTTATTGAGCTCAGCAGACGAGTACAAGGACCAAATATTAACCCTATGCCCTCATTCTATTTAAAAGGACTTATAATCAGAAAGGAATTTTGGTATTGATATTCTACCGTTAAAAGTATTTTTTAACAAACAATGTATGTGTGTGCGCGCGGAGCTGAGATGATACGATCCTGCCCTACCAAGCTGAAGCCTGTATAAT
The DNA here is from genome assembly GCA_026874595.1 of Sipunculus nudus. NCBI lineage: Eukaryota > Metazoa > Annelida > Sipuncula > Golfingiida > Sipunculidae > Sipunculus > Sipunculus nudus. The sequence continues at coordinate 1,612,041 of CM049320.1, read as the reverse complement.
GAGACTGAGGAACACTTATTGATAACATATTAAACATTATTGCTGTCTCATATATAGCCTGGCATGCATAAGTACCGCCTACATTTAGTGACAAGGCTTAATGAAACAGAGTGTCCTTAAAACAAATGTCAGCTGTATGGAAAGACAAATGTGTCCTCTCGACTGACCTATGGCAAAACATTTGATGTGTAGGAAAATGCCTGTGTGACTAAAGGTAATGTACGCCAACACGGAACTGAATGTTGCCTAAGAGAGTTCTTTACTTGTTCTTTACTGTATCATCTTTTACGAAGTGTTCTTATTGTAAAATCAGCATTGTTTGAAAAAGAATATAAAAATGAAACACTCGGGCGTGGTATTGGTCAGCCTATTTAGGAACAATACGTATAGCGAGGTACTTAAAACGATACCCAATAATTATTGCTGTAACGCTTCATTTTTCGTTGTGTTCACTTCTGATTAAAAGCTCTGTGGATAAAGTTTTCCGTAAACAACTGTAGAAATATTAGTCTGTCATCGCTCACAGGAGCCGGATTGTCATGGAAATACCGACAACTATATAAACATTCCTCTACCAGTCGATCATACGACAATGCGTGATCTTATTTAATTCTTAAAAGGTCAGTATAGGAAATAAAAAGCAGCTTAAGCTTGGTGAATAACTAGGATTATAGTTTAGGTTAGGGTATGTGACTTATATCTAAATTGTGAGCGTTTTCTTTATTTCATCGATACGACGATACAACATGCATAGCGTATCCGTAACCGATTCGATGTGGTGTATCAATATGTATCGATATATCGATATATTGATACAGCCCAATCAATGACTGTACCGAACTTTTCCAAATGGTTTGGCTATAAAATTATAGTTGTTAGCATTGCACGAAAAAGTAAAGCATGACGCTTCACATTTCTATGAGTTTTTAAAACATTATAAAGCAATAATATCAGAAAAGCTAATGAAAATTTAGAAGCTGTTTAATGGTACTGTGTCTTATATGTGCCCTATTTCTCCTGCCATTGATCTTTTGGAGTTTAAAAACCAGTAAGTTAAAGTAGAGAATTAATTAGAAGCAAAGCATCAATATAATTTTTGTACAATTTATTTCATCTGAAACCCTTTTCCCTCAAATAATAAACATTGAAAATGTTTAATATTTCTATTTCTTCTATAAACAGGTATAAGTGAGGCCTTGAGTGAAGGCTAGGGAGATGGCCCCGCTGGTCCTTCTATTGTTGGTAATACATTTGATCAGGATCGGTAAGTATATTTTTAATTCACCCTTTCAGGGTTACGAATTATCAGAGACAAACTGGATATTAAAAGTATTCAGGAAATACTTGAAATAATATTAAGGAAATAATATATTTGAGTCTGAGGTTGCGGGCATATATTATAAATAGTTGTAGGTATCGGACAGGTACTATCAAGATATTATCATTATTGGTTAATACAAACAATGGTTCACTTACAATGTGTATCCCGAATGTCTGATACAGGTAACAGCAGGAATTATCCTCCTCAGATGACCACACAATGATCAGATTACCCGCTCCTATACATCTTCTCCTAACCGCATGCGCTCAAACCCTGAACTTATTTCCATGGGCAACGCTACAGGAAAAAGTGGCCCGGGGCCAATGAAGCTCAGAAACTATATCATCTCATAAATTTCCTTTATCACCTACCTGTACTTATTAATAGTTTGTGCCTGGAAAAAGATCCACATCTATCGCACAGCTTTAATGGTCGAGCAAAAACAATTTCATGACGAATTATGTTGCTGTTTCGTTTAGATATATAAAACATTTATATTTTTTTAATTCACCATAATACACTGATATTTTAAAGCATGACACAACCTAAAATGCCTTTTTTCCATGATTACCCATATTCTTACAATGTTTACACTATCCTGAAAATATTGAGTTCTTTATTAATTTCTTATTTGATTTACCACTGGTTATAAAATTTGAAGTTAATATGACCTGATCTTTCATGTAACGTGAATAATAACAATATATTCTTATCTAACAACCTATGTAGAAGTGAGTTCATCTTTAAAATAACAGATGTAATTGCATTTAAAATATAAATCTATTATAAATGTCCGGGATAGGGGTAAGTCTGGAATTTTAAAGTGATTTTTTCCCGATTTTCTAAATGATAAAAAGCGTAAAATGACGGCAACGGTAGCTCACGCAGAAGTATCCTTTTTAGGAATTTATACCTTTGTCATGGTGTGTGTGTGTGTGTGTGTTTGTGTGTTCTTCTACCCTACAAAGTGACTTTCAAATAACTCACCGTGAACGTCAATCCAAACCATAAAGCTGAAATCTCACTTGATTCGATATAATCACAGTGATCTCGGGATAGCTGTTCAGAGACTATGACCCTTTACCTTGGGCTAACTGAGATGTCGTTACGTCCGGTCACCGTGGCAGAGTTTTTCTGGCCAAGATGCGAAACGGAATCTGACAAATGAGTTGTAGCAGATGACTGAGTCCATCTTCCCAAAATAATTATTAAAGAATAACTACGTAAACATCAACCCTAGCAAGTTCATGGGGAAAACACCGTGTTATACTGCCGACCAACCAATTATCTAGATGGAAAAAAGACTAGCCACAATATAAGATTCTTAGGTAATGCCAGACCCTGCACACATAGCACTTAGCAACCGATACCTCGTATATCACGTGATGTCTTGGTCCCCGGTCGCAGTGAAAGTTACCCTTCAATGCCCCTTGGCTACATTTGTTTTCACTCATGTGCAGCGTTTTGTGAATTTGTCTCGAATGTAACAGATGGCCCTGGGAACCAAGGATCAATCTTGTGGTTGAGAACACAATTATTACTGTTGTTGGCTTCATATTCGCTCGGTTATTTTTTCGCGATTTTAATTATTTTGTGGAATCGCGAGGGTTCAATTTTCGCGTTCTTACTACGAAACCTACATATAGCATATCAAGTATTAATTTTGTCTTTTCAGGCAGATAATAAGAAAGCTCTTATATAATACAAATCTTTTATTAACAGGTGACATAAAATATATGTAATTATTTTCTAAACCTACAGCCGCGGTCGCGTGGATAACATACAAACAAATGATATCCTGTGTAGATGAGGCTATGTACATGTTTAATGAGCGTCCTCCTGTGTATATAGATCAGGCAATGTATATGTTAAATGAGCGTCCTCCGGTGTATATAGATGAGGCTATACATATAATAAATGAGCGTCCTCCGGTGTATATAGATGAGGCTATACATATAATAAGGGGGAACATGACACTTTACTGGCGCCTCCAACTGATGACACTGCAAATTAAAAATATCTGGTTTAATTATATTATCAAGAGGCTACATATTTTGCCGTTTCTGATTTTTGTTGTCAGGAACAACGTCATCGCTTCAGGGCATCATTTGAGAAAAGTAACTACGATGAACAATAATTGTAGGAATGTTCAGTGTGACAGCTTTATTTAATTATTTTTTTAAATAGTACCAAAGTTTTACAAAGAAATTTTCACCAGAATATCACCAGAAGAGGCTCAAGTGCAGGAATATACCAACGGCTATGTTGTCAACTGTCAGTTTTGACAATTGCAAGTAGATGACAAAAAAGAGCATAAATATCACCATATGATTGAAAGTGACACTGATGGTGTATTTCTGAAGAGAATTAGTATATACCCATAGTTTTTTAGTGCTGATATTTATATTTCTTTTTATATGGGCATCTTAAAAGCTGTTCATATGTTGTTGACGCCTGAAGCCATTTATGTGTGGACTTGCTCTCTGTCTCACAACCACCAGCGCCACCTTTGGGGGTTTTTCTAAACTAATGTCCAAAATTTTAATATTTTGGCCTAATATTTAAAAAATTAACCCATTGACATACACATTTTTTTCTATAAATAAAATGAATATTTAATTCTGCATGTTCATTTAGAATATTATGAAAAATACATTGGTCAGTTTTCTAAAATATCTAACTTTTGTTTCCCCCTTAGTTAAAATATCATATAAAAACCCACCACAAGTGTCAATTTTCAACTTCATATACTGCAAAAATAGGCACATTGACCCCGAAATTTCATTTCATAATTTTACAAAGTAAGTCTTGTAGATATCATGTGCAAATTATCTAAGAAATTCCATTGGTAGTTTAAAGTGTCATGTTCCCCCATAAATGAGCGCTCTCCTGTGTAGATGAGGTTATGTATATGCTAAATGAGCGTCCTCCGGTGTATATAGATGTGGCTATGTATATGTTAAATGAGCGTCCTCCTGTGTATATAGATGTGGCTATGTATATGTTAAATGAGCGTCCTCCTGTGTTTAGATGTGGCTATGTATATGTTAAATGAGCGTCCTCCTGTGTATATAGATGTGGCTATGTATATGTTAAATGAGCGTCCTCCTGTGTATATAGATGTGGCTATGTATATGTTAAATGAGCGTTCTCCTGTGTATAAAGATGAGCCTATGTATATGTTAAATGAGCGTCCTCCTGTGTATACAGATTAGGCTATATATAATAAATGAGCGTTCTCCTGTGTATAGATGAGGCTATGTATATGTTAAATAAGCGTCCTCCTGTGTATACAGATGAGGCTATGTATATGTTAAATGAGCGTCCTCCTGTGTATACAGATGAGGCTATGTATATGTTAAATGAGCGTCCTCCTGTGTATATAGATGAGGATATGAATATGATTAATGAGCGTTCTCCTGTGTGTATAGATCAAGCTATGTACATGATAAATGAGCGTTCTCCGTTAAATGAGCGTCCTCCTGTTGATATAGATGAGGCCATGTATATGTTAAATGAGCGTCCTCCTGTGTTTAGATGTGGCTATGTATATGTTAAATTAGCGTCCTCCTGTTTATATAGATGAGGCTATGTATATGTTAAATAAGCGTCCTCCTGTGTATACAGATGAGGCTATGTATATGTTAAATGAGCGTCCTCCTGTGTATACAGATGAGGCTATGTATATGTTAAATGAGCGTCCTCCTGTGTATACAGATGAGGCTATGTATATGTTAAATGAGCGTCCTCCTGTGTATATAGATGAGGATATGAATATGATTAATGAGCGTTCTCCTGTGTGTATAGATCAAGCTATGTACATGATAAATGAGTGTTCTCCGTTAAATGAGCGTCCTCCTGTTGATATAGATGAGGCCATGTATATGTTAAATGAGCGTCCTCCTGTGTTTAGATGTGGCTATGTATATGTTAAATTAGCGTCCTCCTGTTTATATAGATGAGGCTATGTATATGTTAAATAAGCGTCCTCCTGTGTATACAGATGAGGTTAGTATATGTTAAATGAGCATCCTCCTGTGTATACAGATGAGGTTAGTATATGTTAAATGAGCGTCCTCCTGTGTATTTAGATGTGGGTATGTATATGTTAAATGAGCGCTCTCCTGTGTATAAAGATGAGCCTATGTATATGTTAAATGAGCGTCCTCCTGTTTATTTAGATGTAGCAATGTATATGTTAAATGAGCGTCCTCCTGTGTATATAGATGAGGATATGAATATGATTAATGAGCGTTCTCCTGTGTGTATAGATCAAGCTATGTACATGATAAATGAGCGTTCTCCGTTAAATGAGCGTCCTCCTGTTGATATAGATGAGGCCATGTATATGTTAAATGAGCGTCCTCCTGTGTTTAGATGTGGCTATGTATATGTTAAATTAGCGTCCTCCTGTGTATACAGATGAGGCTATGTATATGTTAAATGAGCGTCCTCCTGTGTATATAGATGAGGATATGAATATGATTAATGAGCGTTCTCCTGTGTGTATAGATCAAGCTATGTACATGATAAATGAGCGTTCTCCGTTAAATGAGCGTCCTCCTGTTGATATAGATGAGGCCATGTATATGTTAAATGAGCGTCCTCCTGTGTTTAGATGTGGCTATGTATATGTTAAATTAGCGTCCTCCTGTTTATATAGATGAGGCTATGTATATGTTAAATGAGCGTCCTCCTGTGTATACAGATGAGGTTAGTATATGTTAAATGAGCGTCCTCCTGTGTATACAGATGAGGCTATGTATATGTTAAATGAGCGTCCTCCTGTTTATTCAGATGTAGCAATGTATATGTTAAATGAGCGCTCTCCTGTGTATAAAGATGAGCCTATGTATATGTTAAATGAGCGTCCTCCTGTTTATTTAGATGTAGCAATGTATATGTTAAATGAGCGTCCTCCTGTGTATATAGATGAGGCTATGTATATGTTAAATGAGCGTCCTCCTGTTTATTTAGATGTAGCAATGTATATGTTAAATGAGCGCTCTCCTGTGTATAAAGATGAGCCTATGTATATGTTAAATGAGCGTCCTCCTGTTTATTTAGATGTAGCAATGTATATGTTAACGACGCTCATTTATCATGTAAATATCCTCATCTATACACAGGAGAACGCTCAATAATCATTTTCATATCCTCATCTATACGCAGGAGGACGCTCATTTAACATATACATAGCCTCATCTATATACACAGGAGAACGCACATTAATCATATTCATATTATCATCTATACACAGGAGGACGCTCATTTAACATATACATAGCCTTATCTATATACATAGGAGAACGCTCATTTATCATATCCATATCCTCATCTATACACAGGAGGACGCTCATTCAACATATACATAGCCTCATCTATATACACAGGAGGACGCTCATTTATCATAAAAATATCCTCATCTATACACAGGAGAACGCACATTAATCATATTCATATTATCATCTATACACAGGAGGACGCTCATTTAACATATACATAGCATTATCTATATACATAGGAGAACGCTCATTTATCATATCCATATCCTTATCTATACACAGGAGGACGCTCATTCAACATATACAGATCCTCATCTATATACACAGGAGGACGCTCATTTAACATATACATAGCCTCATCTATATACACAGGAGGACGCTCATTTAACATATACATAGCCACATCTAAATACACAGGAGGACGCTCATTTAACATATACATAGCCACATCTAAATACACAGGAGGACGCTCATTTAACATATACATTGCTACATCTAAATACGCAGGAGGACGCTCATTTAACATATACATAGGCTCATCTTTATACACAGGAGAACGCTCATTTAACATATACATAGCCACATCTTAATACACAGGAGGACGCTCATTTAACATATACATAGCCTCATCTATATACACAGGAGGACGCTCATTTAACATATACAAAGCCACATCTAAATACACAGGAGGACTCTCATTTAACATTTACATGGCCTCCTCTATATACACAGGAGGACGCTCATTTAACATATACATAGCCTCATCTATATACACAGGAGGACGCTCATTTAACATATACATAGCCACATCTAAATACACAAGAGGACGCTCATTTAACATATACATGGCCTCATCTATATACACAGGAGGACGCTCATTTAACGGAGAACGCTCATTTATCATGTACATAGCCTAATCTTTACACAGGAGAACGCTCATTAATCATATTCATATCCTCAACTTTATACACAGGAGGACGCTCATTAAACATATACATAGCCTCATCTGTATACACAGGAGGACGCTCATTTAACATATACATAGCCTCATCTATGCGCAGGAGAACGCTCATTTATTATATACATAGTCTCATCTATATACACAGGAGGACGCTCATTTATCATATACATATCCTCATCTTTATATACAGGAGGACGCTCATTTACCATATACATAGCCTCATCTATGCACAGGAGAACGTTCATTTATTATATATATAACCTCATCTATATACACAGGAGAACGCTCATTTAATATATACATGGCCTCTTCTATATACGCAGGAGGACGCTCATTTAACAATTATATAGCCACATCAAAATACACAGGAGGACGCTCATTTAACATATACATAGCTTGATCTATATACACAGGAGGACGCTCATTTAACATATACATAGCCTTATCTATGCACAGGCGAACGCTCATTTATTATATACATAGTCTCATCTATATACACAGGAGGACGCTCATTTATCATATACATAGCCTCATCTATATTCACTGGAGGACGCTCATTTATCATAAAAATATCCTCATCTATAAATACAGGAGGACGCTCATTTAACATTTACATAGCCTCATCTATATACAGAGGAGGACGCTCATTTAACATATACATAGCCTCATCTATGCACAGGAGAACGCTCATTTATTATATACATAGTCTCATCTATATACACTGGAGGACGCTCATTTAATATATACATAGCCTCATTTATATACGCAGGAGGACGCTCATTTAACATTTACATAGCCACATCTAAATACACAGGAGGACGCTCATTTAACATATATATCCACATCTAAATACACAGGAGGACGCTCATTTAACATATACATAGCCTCATCTATATACACAGGAGGACGCTCATTTAACATATACATTGCTACATCTAAATAAACAGGAGGACGCTCATTTAACATATACATAGGCTCATCTTTATACACAGGAGAGCGCTCATTTAACATATACATAGCCACATCTAAATACACAGGAGGACGCTCATTTAACATATACTAACCTCATCTGTATACACAGGAGGACGCTCATTTAACATATACATAGCCTCATCTATATAAACAGGAGGACGCTAATTTAACATATACATAGCCACATCTAAACACAGGAGGACGCTCATTTAACATATACATGGCCTCATCTATATCAACAGGAGGACGCTCATTTAACGGAGAACGCTCATTTATCATGTACATAGCTTGATCTATACACACAGGAGAACGCTCATTAATCATATTCATATCCTCATCTATATACACAGGAGGACGCTCATTTAACATATACATAGCCTCATCTGTATACACAGGAGGACGCTCATTTAACATATACATAGCCTCATCTATATACACAGGAGGACGCTCATTTAACATATACATTGCTACATCTAAATAAACAGGAGGACGCTCATTTAACATATACATAGGCTCATCTTTATACACAGGAGAGCGCTCATTTAACATATACATTGCTACATCTAAATAAACCGGAGGACGCTCATTTAACATATACATAGGCTCATCTGTATATATAGATATGGCTATGCATATGATAAATGAGCGTCCTCCTGTGTATATAGATGAGGATATGTATATGATAAATGAGCGTCCTCCTATGTATATAGGTGAGGTATGTATATGATAAATGAGCGTTCTCCTGTGTATATAGATGAGGCTATGTATAAGTTAAATGAGCGTCCTCCTGTGTAAAGATGAGGCTATGTATATGATAAATGAGCGTTCTCCTGTGTACACATGAGGCTTTGTATATTATAAATGAGCGTTCTCCTGTGTAAATATGAGGCTATGTATATGATAAATGAGCGTTCTCCTGTGTTTAGATGAGGCTATGTATATGTTAAATGAACGTTCTCCTGTGTATAGATGAGGCTATGTATATAATAAATTAACGTTCTCCTGTGTATTGATGAGGCGTCCTACTCACGAGGGTTTTGTGTTCCTGATAATTTCCTTTTTGCGTATTCAGCGAATCTGAAACCCTCGCAAACCAAAAGCCAATAGCAGAACATATGGAAGTCCGAGTCCAAGTCTGATTCCTTTGGCTTCGAGCCACAGACCATCCAGTCCGAGTCGTTACCGAGTTGTGTGTTGCTAGTTTATTATTAAACAAACAAAATATATTGGAATTTTAAAAGATTCATGTGAAACAGCATATTTTCAATTCATTATTTTTTTAATTATAATCTATATGCAAGTGACAAATCTTATGTTTTCTATGGAGAATTTTCAAACAATTAATGGTAGAAGTCTTTGATTTTGATAGACTTGCACATATAATACTGTGTATATTCTAACTTGTTATAAGGTTTGAATTGCCGTGCTAGTCTGTATATAGGAGTTAGTGACAGAAGGACACTAGTCCAAAGTGCATCACTAACTGACAGACAACATCCATTATAACATTCCTTTATAGCAAATTTATAACTTACACCTGTACACAGCAAGAGGATCACCTAGGATGTTTATTCTCGTGACTAGTGAGCTTAAATGATGCTTTGTTTACAAATAGCTGTGGAGATCGTTAGTACTGAATTTAAAGCTTTACTCTTTGTAATGCATACCACTTCAAGTGTGTAAAACGAAAAGTTTTATATATATATACAGAATTATATTGTAAATTCTGTGTATCAGCTCTTAGTATCAGGCTAATGGAGCACTGTTAGATTCGTTCAGCACCTATATACCTCTAGTATATATATATATATATATATATATATATATATATATATATATATATATATATATATATATATATATCTTATGTATTCCACCAGATGTGTGTGAGACAGACACGATCGAGGGCCAACTTTATCGGATACACCAGAAGTGGATAGCATTGACCAATCAGGATTCTCAGCTGATGTCTCGGCCTTTTTTATACTTACGTGGCGCCCTCTGGTGTGTAGTAACATGTACTACTGACGTTAGGTGTTCTGCCGTCAATTTTTACGACAATGACACCTGTGAGATGATTTTGTCCGATGGCTGGACCTACTTACGGCACCAGAAGTACCGTGTCGCGGTCCCCGTCAGTAAGCGTCCATGTTAAATTAATTTGTTTCAATATTTATTCTTGTTTATTTAGAAAATTGCAAATAAATTAAATACACTCGTAGTTAACTTCTTAACTTATGCAAATTACGTAAGTATATGTTAAAGAGTACAGAGTAACAAAATTACAAATTAAGTCAAAGAATCATTCAAAGCAATTATTCCTCAGTTTACTTGCAGTTGAATTATAATTATAATTTTAACCATCGAGCGAAAAGGTTTTAACACACCTACCTGTCACTATATATATATATATATATATATATATATATATATATATATATATATATATATATATATATATGTCCTATTTAAAAGCAATCTGTTAATTAAAAAATTTAAAGTTTGTAGATAAAACTCTTTTATCAGGTTTAAGATTTGAGTCATTAATTGTGAAACTATCTGAATCGATTTCAGGTTTAGTGAAATTAAATTTTTTAAACAATATAACATCGAGAATGGTCGCTCCCATGTAGTGTACGTTTTCAGGAAAGCAACTTTTTTGATGGAACAATTGATGGAACTCAAATTAACCTTAAAAATGTATACTGTATTTTCTCATTAAATGTGTTTCGATGTTTACATTGCAGCTTCTGCTCAGTCGACCATGTACTTAAACCAGAGCGAGGCAAATAGCAAGTATATTTTTGTGCCTAATTTGGAGTAACAGGGATCATTTTGTTTTCGCATTTTTCCACACACTAAACCCTTAACCTGTGCTGTTAAAGCGTTTTTTTTTTTCATTATATGTATATATAAAAAGTAAAGCGCCGTCTATGGGATTGCTCTGGGAATGGGGTTTGTTCGGATTAACGATTGTTCAGATTTACGATTTTGCAGCATTCAGAGCGATTGCTCAGCTGCCACCGAATACCAGATATGTATATAGGCTACATTAAGTTCAGTCTTCAACATAAGTCTGGGGCTGAACTGTTCTGTTGTTTACTTCTGTGCATTAAATATAAACAATAAATTTACATTGAAACAAATGTTTGTGTACCTCGGCAAGGAATTTATTGGTGACGATACCGAGGTTTTTATATTTGTAGTCAATTACAGTGAAACTTTTATGAAAAAAAAATGGACCTTTTTGTAGATTAACAATAAAATACTTCATATCTGACTTTCAGGGTGTTCAGAAGGGTACAGCGAATATTTGGAGAACGATGATGGTCTTGGGTCGTGTTATCACGTGACATTGATAAAGAAAACCTGGAGCACTGCTCACATGGACTGCAAGAAAGATGGCGCAGACCTGGTTGCCATAGAAACGGCTTATGAGCAAAAACATCTTACGAATGTTCTTCCTGGCCGTAAAAAAGTGTTTATATGTAAGTATATGAGAGAGAGAGAGAGAGAGATTTCAAATTTTAAGATTAAATCCAAATATGACACAGAGTCCTAAAAATTATTCACAATATTCATGTTAATGCTTTCCTCGGACAACTGACGTATACACAGCGTGGTATATAAAAAAGCATATATATATATATATATATATATATATATATATATCCAGAATTACCCTCAGAATGTACTTATAATACATTGAGGTACCATTTATTCCAACGGTTCCATTCATAAAATGAAATGGTATTTTACGATATTATCATTTCATAAATACTTTACGGCGAATCGCTTATACAGTTGCAGACCACTATTGGATTTCCTTGAATGACCTTGATACTGAAGGTCACTTCCGCTGGGCGGCGACAGGGGAACTTCCGATATACACAAACTGGAATTTTTTGGAACCAAACGACATGGCAAGTGAAGATTGCGTCACAATGATGGGCACGGATAAGGGACAATGGAATGACAATAGATGTGATCTGAAATTTGCCTCTGTGTGTGAAAAACCGGCCCTAAACACCACACACCATTCAAGTTAATTAGACAACTAAAGCTTAAAGGGTCCCAATCACCTATCTGACCTATATAACTAAAAGTTAATCCCCTGGAGATTTTTTTTTTTTATAAAAAAATAGGTTAGAAAACGTGGATATCACCACACACAGACTGCTTATTTTGTTTATATCAATGTGTTTATAATATGTGGGGCCCGACAAAATTATCAAAACAAAGTCAACAAGGGCATTCGCAGAAATTCAGATAAGGCAGAGCTTTGCAAGTAGCGTTTTGCAAAAAGTGTCCTTTCTACTTCCACATATGTGCAACCTTCCACCTTAGGTTACATGTTTATCCCGTTTGTCATCACTGCTGTGTATACAAACATGTGTTACATACCTCCTTCAAGAAGGTTTTATAAGAGCTTTTCACAACCAAAATTACCCCAAGATCATCAATATATACACAGAGGAAGCCAGAAATCAAATTAAATTCTTTTTCAAAAGGTAGGTGAATGGGCACCTTTTATGTCAATTTATGAAACATATTTTCCTTCCGGTATTCATGAAAGCGAGATGTCGCGAGATAAATACGTCACAACTTATTTGTCGACTTTAGTATTCACAGTTAATTCTGGTGCATGCGATGTCAACAGCCCGTTTTTCTTAACTGATTTAATGCGCATGCGTGTATCGTTATATGGCGAATGATATATGAGGTATAATGATAACTACTATATATACGCTTTAAGATACCTTGTTATTAATGCGTTACTTTAATTGTGTCGAACGATAACTGAATTTTGTTTATCTGTATACTATTCCAGGCAGTAAATTTTTCCGTTAAATGGCTTTATCTATGTACGATTTTGATGGTATTGTCTGTTTTTTTTGGATATTATTATCTGTATACCATTTATTTTGAGTGATATGTATGCTATTTATATTGATCCATTTTTACATATTGGTGGCTTTATCTGTTAACTTCGTGCATTGGGTTATTTCTATACTATTAACATTGTGTGAACTATTTCCAATTCTATACCATTTTAAATCGACCTATCTGTATAATCTAAATATAGTTTTTGTTGCTAAATCCTGTTGCTTTGAATATTGATGGTTACTGCTGGCATATAGATATATACATATCGCATTTATAATGTTCCTTTAACATTCCTTTGAATGTGTTAAGCAGCTAACAAAAAAACTATCAATTTTAAACTTATCGTGCCCTCATTTAATTTTCATCCTATGCTATTTGTGTGTGCTTAAATGCTTGTCATGAATATAACAAGAGACCCAGAGCTAGAGGTCCAATGTTCACCCAGTATGTACATACTGTGCATGATAGTAGATGAATACCATTTTATTTCAATTTCCCTAAGGACTTGTTGACCATTATATTAAAGCTTAAGTATCAAAACTTATGAATTATTTTTTGTAAATATCCGCTTAAGATTATTTTAAGCCCGCAGAAAGTAGGTTAACATAGTCGGCGATTCCTGCAGCTCAAAAATTACATAAAAGTCGCATGACCAATATTCCTGCCAATTTGGTCATTTTTTTTTAATATTATACAGAATAGGATGTAGAACTTTCACTTTATTGATCAGAAATAAGATAATGTACACTTACGATGTGAAAAGTTATATATCTTATCGTCTGTCTGAAAGTTCCAGTCTCGAATCTTTTGTTTAACAATGTTTCAGTGCCTAATTATTTTGATGAAATACATTATACTGGGTGTGTAGCCTTTTTTGTTGTTAAAATCATTGTTGACAGTGCTAGTGTCATATGTCACATCTTATTAAATCAAGAGCACCAGTCCAGTTTAAAAAAAAAATAAAATTACATATTTTTCTTTTCCATTAGATTCAAGCATATGAATATGAATTATATAAATCTTATGAACATGCATGAGAACTGGGCCTACAGTGTTTTAACTCAAATTATAAATATTCATTTAAACAAATATGATCAGTATGTTAAAATATGTCCTAATTTAAAATTGTACATGACAGAAAAATAATCTTTAATACAACGCAGGCAACGTCAATTTTGTTTTAACATGGTAATATTTTTCAACATTAAACCTTCTTAATGAGGAAAGTCTTTTTCTTTGGTGTTATTGCCATTGTGTGCGAGTGGTCTGAAAAGCTGAAAAACACACATTAACCTCTTATTTACATGGAGTAACTATTTGACCTCACACACAGCACTATTTATTTTTATAGACCACACTCTGGCTGTGGTCAATAAAATTTTTAGGGCAAGTAAAATTTATTTTTTTGGGGGGCAAGTATTTTCATGAGTTAATGTCAATGTCTGGTACATTTTGTCACATGCCTTCACTTGGTTTAGACAAATAATTCTTCAAACAGTGGCCAAATGACATTTAAATGTTTGGGCCATTTCTGACAGTAATGTTGTATGGAATATTATTTCATAACAATTTTATGTGTGTAAGATGCTTTACTGTTTACCCTTTAGGAATATAATACGAATGTCTCCAAATATAATCTATAAGATCCACACTGCATGTTTAATTTAAACTTAAGCTTTAAACTAAATTTATAATAGTCCAACTCGCACTCCAACAAATGGGTGAAGGTGGCGTGGACATTTTCTCTTATTTTTTTCCGGACTCGGACTCTATAAGAATAATAGCATTTCTCTTTATAATTTAATTGTCTTAATTAATATATAATTTATTTTTTATTGACCAAAAGGCTTTTGAGAATTTAACACTCATGTTATTTTGTTATTTATTCATTTTTACACAAGACTTCAATTTTGTTATGTTTATTGAATTGTAATGATACATACATTTTTTTCTTCACACTTTGGAGCTTCTTAAAAGTAAGTAACTTTTAAAGGATTTTCTGTATAAATAACACCATTTATATTCCAATATAATTTTTTTAATTCCAATTTATGGAAACATTATAGTTTCAAAGCAAGGATTTCCTTAATTCAAGGGAAGATATGACAAACAACTTTTATGCTTCGTTTTATTAGCACCCTCTAATAACTTGAAGAACACAACACATGATATCATGATCCAAGCTGCGTATAAATATGCTGCATCTTGTACATTCAAGAAAACTTTATGTAAAGAATCAGTACCTAGGAGATATTGAATGAAATTATCACAAATGAATGACTATACTGAATTTATCGATAAACTAAGATTTAGTGAAATTAAACACAGGTTTTACCAAGTAAACCTGACAAGAGGTGTCCTTGATAATACTTGTATTTTTAAATGTTCTTCCTTAAACATGGAGACATAAAGATGTTTTAGATTTAATTCAAAAATGTAAAGTATTCGTGAAGCCCATACGCACTATTTTCATGTATGATTTAAAAAATAACACCATTCAATAATAATTAACTTTACATGATGAAATAGATAAACAATAAAATACAAAATAATTTAATGAAAAATTTATACTTTGAATCTCAAATTTAAAAATGTAATAATATCCTTAAATAGTTTATTAGATGTACTAAAACCTTCTTTAATTCTTTAAAAATGAACACACTATACTACTGGCCAACATATGGCTGATAGACATAAGGTTGGGAATCTTTTAGCTCAATGTTCATGCAAGTTTAAAACAAAAACAATTTCTACACCTGATGCGGATCCCCCCCCCCCCCCCGTTCTAAATTCCTATGTCCGCGAAGATACACTGATCACATCTGACCATGCATGTTGTCAGGCAGTCTGGCAATTAAGAAATACACCTTAAAGCTTATATCCTTTATTTGTAAACCTGAGTTTAAATCCATAGTAACAATTATGTTTCAATAAAATTTGGAATATGTAAAAGGATAAGGGAATATAAATGCAGTTTTCTATTAAAAAAATTATTTTTTTTTTATTTCTATTTCTTCATACAGGTTATTCAATAATAAACTAGATTTGGTCGGACAATGGTCCTCAGAGGGCCCCGCGTTTCTGCTAGTGCTGGACTAGTTTACATATGGGTGAAAAATTAAGTTAAATTTGAAAAATATCACAAACAGAAACAGGTTTTTATCAATATGCATGAGAGAACAAATCATACTGGATTAAAGAAGATATGTCTGAAATAATGTGTGCAATAGAAAATCATAGAAATTAGCCATATTTGATTTTGAGCAAGTCTGTAAATCAATAGGTCTGGAGCCCTCATAGGGACCAATGATCTCTGTAAATTTGGAAAAGCTCAAGTATGCTGTTCTTGAGTTATCGCACACGAAGAAAATCAGCGACTGAACTGTGGCGGCCATATTGGAATTAGACAGGACTGTTATTCAATAGGTCTGGAGCCCTCATAGGTACCAATCATCCCTGTGAATTTGGGGAAAATGCAGGAGGTTGTTGTTGAATTATTGCGCGTGAAAGAAAATCAGCAATCGGGCTGTGGCGGCCATATTTGAATTCCGACAGGTCTGTTATTCAATACGTCTGGAGCCCTCATGGTTACCAATCATCCCTGTGATTTTTGGCAAGCTGGCGGTATGTTGTTGTTGAGTTATCGCGTGCGAAAGAAAATCAGCGATTGGGCTGTGGCGGCCATATTTGAATTTCGACAAGTCTGTAATTCGATAGGTCTGGAGCCCTTATAGGTGCGGATCATCCCTGTGAATTTGGGAAAGCTGCAGTATGTTTTTGTTATCGCGTGCGAATGAAAATCAACGATTGGGCTGTTGCGGCCATATTTGAATTACGACAAGTCTGTAATTCGACAGGTCTGGAGCCCTCATAGGTACCAATCATTTTGGTATTTAAGTAGAAGGATGGAGGCATGTGTAGTTCAAAGGTCTTCTGCCAAAATGTACTCTGTGTATATTCTAAAGCAGTTTAAACCCTTATCAACCACTCTTGTCAGAAAGTAAATATATAACGAGAATACGGGTAGTCGACAAGCGACATGACAACGTGTATCCGCCAAAATCAGAGAGGTACGGGTGAAGTGAGGGATGGATTGAGTGGTATGTCACAACACTCCTGAATGAAATTCACTAAAACTCTGAGAAAGGGCATTAATTAATTAAACGAAACAGGAAGGAAGGTGGCTCCACCTGTCTCGTTAATGAGAAAACTCTCCTAGATGGATGGACATGCCAAATTTAAGACCAATACTATTAAACACTCCTGAGATATGAGCGATTTTCACCCAAAGTAAATATACGGATCGACGCCAGGGGAAAACGATCGCAGATGGCGCCACCAGTTTGACAACAAGATGGAGGAGGTCAAGATCTATGGATATGCACATTATCAGGCCAATACGGCAAATACGGAGAAAAGGGTATTCATTTTTTTTCTACGAAAACGGGATAAAAGCTGGCGCCACTTGTCTGCTTTCCGAGATAACATTCCATGATGGATGGATATATCCAAACTTCAGACCAATACCTTAAACCACTCATGAGATATGAGCATTTGCCACCCAAAGCAACTGTACGGATGGACGCCACGTGAAAACGATTGCAGATGGCGCCACTAGTCTTGACAACAAGATGGAGGAGTCCAAGATCTATGGATATGCACAGTTTCAGGAGGACTCTAGTTTAGCGGCTTGCTGGTATCTATAGTAATCCTTTTAACTCTATTTAAAGGAGGTAGAAAAGGCCGGGTTCAAAGTAGTTCGGAGACAATCTCATGACTATATACGGACCTCGCTTAACCGCTTCACGTGTTGTTCATACGTTATCAACACGTTTTGTTTTTTTTTGTTTCATGGGGGGTGTCATCCCGGGATCTCTTTGGCTACGTACGACCAGTTTTTTTAACATTGCGTTGTAACGCACGTCCCATAAACAAACCATCAGCTATTAACTTAAGTACGTAGGTCTGAACATACATTTTTATCTAGCTTCATTAGTGATAACAGATTATACTTTTGCATATTTTTAATTCCAGTGATTCAAACTCTAGAATGATGTTTTGGCAAAAACTTCAAATTTGAATTAAAAAAAAAAAAAAACCTGCGTAATGCTCGAATCCGCAGCATCAATTACCATCCGTTTACATTGCTTTTACATTACATTACATTGCTTCATAAACAGACACACGAAGACGCCACCTCAAATATATGGTCGGGTATCTGTCTGGACACCAATAAGCCGCTCAACTAGTGCCCACCACAATTTCAGGCCAATACGGCAAATCAATCTCCGTTTCTACAGAAACGGGAAGATAGGTGGCCCTACCTGTCTGGTTCACGGGAAAACTTTCCATGATGGATGGACATGCCAAATTTCAGACCAAATCCTTGAACCAATCATGAGACATGAGCAATTTCTACCATAAAGAAAATGCACGGATGAATGCCACGGGAAAACGATTGTTGATGGCACCACCAGTCTTGTTTCAAGGATCAATGGACATGCACAATTTCCAACCTAATACAAAGAACAAGCACGAGGACAAACAGATGACAAGTGCAAAGATTGACGCTTTGTAAAAACATATTGTAGGTGAGGCAATCAGTCTCGATTTCGAGATGGAGAGATCCAAGATCTATGGACATGCAAAATTTCAGCTCAATACATTGATTCAATCCTGAGATATGGGCTATAATCTAAACGACATCCAGTTTCGTACTGCACAGAAAGGATTGCAGCTGGCGCCACCTGTCTTTGTTACATAGGTGGAGGAACAACTATGCGGGGCTTTGGACAGGTTGGTCCTAGGTTCTCAGAAGAGTTTTCCGGAAACGAACGTGGCGGCGGCGGAACCCGCGCAAAAACATAGAATCCGCAAAACTGTGTCTGGGCTGTTACAACCAATATATAAATAACATGAATGTTTAATTAATGCAAAGGCTCCTACATTACACTATCCCGTATACGTAATGAGTAAACAGTGACAACCGTGACACCACTGAGGCCGTGCTATCCAGTCAAGTTCATAAAATCAGTATTTAGACAAACTAATGACGACCTCGTTATTTATTCATACATCAATTATTTCCCAACATATTTTCTTGTGCCCAAGGACCAAGTGACCGCGCTGCAACTAATCATTTGATTACTACATCAGTATTCTTTTTTCACATGTGTATTTTCCATGTCGAAAAAATTATTCTCTCAACAAAACATGCCACACTGGGAGCGAATTGAGTGAATACTGGTTTTCATTATACAAACGGGAACAGTGAGATCACTCCGCTCTTTCAGCAATTCGTTATTACCGGTACGTATAGTGTTGCCTCAACAGCTTGACGTATTGTTAGTATATTTACCTCTCAGGTCATATATATATACCAGGGTATATATATATATATATATATATATATATATATATATATATATATATATATATATACACATGTGTGTCGTAGAACACAAACACACACACATGCACCCTTTCTATAGGGAAAAAGTATCGGACGTTTACACTTGATCAGGGACATTTCCTGAGGACGTTATCACCTTTATACTACAGGATACCGCTCACGATCGTTATCTAGTCGGCAACTTTTTACAAATAAAACTAGAAATCTGCATTCCACGGAATGCAAGCCTCCGCCAATAGGAGGTCCCTATTGTGGGATGCTCCAAAACCTGTGTTTGCATTCTCTTATTCGGCCCAGATTCTCAGGTTCTTTAAAACCTGAGTGACTCCACATTTGTGAATATTCATTGATAATCCTCCTGAAGCCGGATCATGTGAGTGATCCTAACCAACGTGCTATTCATTCTTCATTGGCCCATTTCCGAAACGGCCTTATAATTTACTAAGATTCCGTCAATCACTGCGTAAGTTTTGTTGTGAAAACACGCAAGCACACACATACACATACGAATGAACACATATATTCTCCCGGCGGCACCTGGGCATTATTGCAATAGATTCCATTTGAGAAGCAACTGTTGATGCTCTGGGCAGACGGCCATTCATCTCCGAACTAAGAGCACTGCATGGACACCATCATTCCGATGTTCTTGGTGCTGGACCCAGAAGCGGATCCAGGGGGCGGGGGGCGGGGTCCAGGGGGTGCTGGTCAGTCACAGGTACTGCTTGAAACGAGGACAGTTCACTGTGTTGTGTTTTGAAGGCAAGCGGCAGCCAACAAGAAGAGAAACGAAAAGGTAATATGTCTATGAACATATATATAGCCTGTAGGATCATCTGGAAACTCTCACATGGAGTTATAGGATGACTTTGACAGGACCGAAGGTCCCAGCATCACAGCCTGGGAAGCCCTGGCCTGACCAGTGACACCTTGATTAATTAATCTCCTGAGGGTATTTGTGTGATGACAGAAGTTCTGATAAGGAAGCACTGGCTCTGAATGCCTCTTTGTATGTATAAATAGTGTATGTATATAGGACAGAGATCATTGTCAGTGTTAACTGAATATTTTTATTATGAAATTATAAATGGCGCCTTGGTTGAAAAACGGTTTAAACATATCGATCATCTCTCATCATGACTTTTTTCTTCAGCAAAACGCTCTGCTTTGATCCTTAAGTCACTTTTCGCCTGCCTTATTTATAGAATCTTTGTGATACCGGCTAGCTCTGCATATACATATTAAAGAGGTGAAGGTAAGGGTGTATCTAAAACCCGGAGATCTCCGGCCGGACATCAAAATAAAACCCGGAGATCTCCGGCCGGACATCAAAATAAAACCCGGAGATCTCCGGCCGGACAACAAAATAAAACCCGGACATCAAAATAAAACCCGGAGATCTCCGGCCGGACAACAAAATAAAACCCGGAGATCTCCGGCCGGAGAACAAAATAAAACCCGGAGATCTCCGGCCGCAGATCAAAATAAAACCCGGAAATCTCCGGCCGGACAACAAAATAAAACCCGGACATCAAAATAAAACCCGGAGATCTCCGGCCGGAGAACAAAATAAAACCCGGAGATCTCCGGCCGGAGAACAAAATAAAACCTGGAGATCTCCGGCCGGAGAACAAAATATAACCCGGAGATCTCCGCCCGGACATCAAAATAAAACCCGGAAATCTCCGGCCGGACAACAAAATAAAACCTGGACATCAAAATAAAACCCGGAGATCTCCGGCCGGACATCAAAATAAAACCCGGAGATCTCCGGCCGGAGAACAAAATAAAACCCGGAGATCTCCGGCCGGAGAACAAAATAAAACCCGGAGATCTCCGGCCGGAGAACAAAATAAAAACCGGAGATCTCCGGCCGGAGAACAAAATAAAACCCGGAGATCTCCGGCCGGAGAACAAAATAAAACCCGGAGATCTCCGGCCGGAGAACAAAATAAAACCCGGAGATCTCCGGCCGCAGATCAAAATAAAACCCGGAAATCTCCGGCCGGACAACAAAATAAAACCCGGACATCAAAATAAAACCCGGAGATCTCCGGCCGGAGAACAAAATAAAACCCGGAGATCTCCGGCCGGAGAACAAAATAAAACCCGGAGATCTCCGGCCGGAGAACAAAATATAACCCGGAGATCTCCGCCCGGACATCAAAATAAAACCCGGAAATCTCCGGCCGGACAACAAAATAAAACCTGGACATCAAAATAAAACCCGGAGATCTCCGGCCGGACATCAAAATAAAACCCGGAGATCTCCGGCCGGAGAACAAAATAAAACCCGGAGATCTCCGGCCGGAGAACAAAATAAAACCCGGAGATCTCCGGCCGGAGAACAAAATAAAACCCGGAGATCTCTGGCCGGAGAACAAAATATAACCCGGAGATCTCCGCCCGGACATCAAAATAAAACCCGGAAATCTCCGGCCGGACAACAAAATAAAACCTGGACATCAAAATAAAACCCGGAGATCTCCGGCCGGAGAACAAAATAAAACCCGGAGATCTCCGGCCGGAGAACAAAATAAAACCCGGAGATCTCCGGCCGGACATCAAAATAAAACCCGGAGATCTCCGGCCGGACATCAAAATAAAACCCGGAGATCTCCGGCCGGACATCAAAATAAAACCCGGAGATCTCCGCCGGACATCAAAATAAAACCCGGAGATCTCCGGCCGGACATCAAAATAAAACCCGGAGATCTCCGGCCGGACATCAAAATAAAACCCGGAGATCTCCGGCCGGAGAACAAAATAAAACCCGGAGATCTCCGGCCGGACATCAAAATAAAACCCGGAGATCTCCGGCCGGAGAACAAAATAAAACCCGGAGATCTCCGGCCTGAGAACAAAATAAAACCCGGAGATCTCCGGCCGGACATCAAAATAAAACCCGGAGATCTTCGGCCGGACATCAAAATAAAACCCGGAGATCTCCGGCCGGACATCAAAATAAAACCCGGAGATCTCCGGCCGGACATCAAAATAAAACCCGGAGATCTCCGGCCGGACATCAAAATAAAACCCGGAGATCTCCGGCCGGACATCAAAATAAAACCCGGAGATCAAAATATCTTAATTAATAAGGCAGCGATTCGTATAAACGTTCCCCATACACTGCAATGACATCCGCATCGAATATGATACTTAATTTGCAAGTGCACAAAGTATTAATTGAGTTATCCAAGGAAACCTCACCCGGAGATCATCCGGAGACCGGCATTGATTGGAACTAACAAAATACGTATAGCTTCCAACTGGAATGTTAATTCATATAAATTTTATTTTCTGATATAAAATAAAATGTAGTAAGATATTGATATGTTATTGATATGTATTTGATACGATATATATATATATATATATATATATATATATATATATTTATATATTTATATATTATAATAAACTGTTTTAATAAACTAATTATATTTTCCAGCTTTGGGAAAACAGCTTATCCAGTTAGAAATTTTTTTTTCTGGCTAATTGACACATGGAAACCTAGGGGGTACCTGCCTCATAACCGCGTAATTTGTTTTAACTTTATAATTATAATAATTGCATTATATTCTATTTAGCGGACCTCTGTATTTCAGCTCTGGGAAAGCTTAATAATTATTTGCAGAGTGTACATATAAAGACGTAATCCTGCGATGTATCTTCAGGTACATTTGCACAAATATTTTGCCACCATGCATATATCACACATTGAACATGTTATCATATTTCCATAAAAATAGTCCGGATAGTATAATACTATCTCATGGTGCACATTTTTAACCTTGACAGGACGTTTTCGCTGAACTTTTGGAAACTGTGTGAACATTTTTGCTCTAAACAGTTTTTTAGATGAGTTCTCTATATTTATCATATACCCAATCACTAATTTTATCATTTAACCAACTGTTCAGCCTATTCTCGGAAAATTCAGCCGCGTTGGCGATCGCACATACCCCACAATCTGAGTTATTGTTCTGTAACACGGCATTTACTACCAAAACATGTAATGTAGATTGCTCCAAGTTGTAGATTTTGCAAAGCTGTATTTCTGTTGAAGAAGTATGACTCTATGCAGCCCCACGCAAACTATCTATTACAAACAGACCCACCTCGCCCGGTCGGACAGATCTAAGCAAATGTGAATGTCCGGTGAAATGTATTTGCGCACCCGGGCCTTTTCGAGAACCTTTTTTAAAACCTGTTTCAGGCACGATCCATTTGTTTCGTTCATCACTGAAGCAAGGTGTTAGAGTAGTATCTTGGAATCCGATGATTTCTGGATATCGTTTTTGTAAAATTGTTTGCGCGGCACGGATATGCTTATCAGAAAGCCAAGAATCGTTTTCTATTTTTCTATTGTTTTGAACTGTTAGTCCGAATTCATGTAGCCAATACTTCGCTCGGCACGTCTCTTTTACAGGCGAATTATGTATTTAAATTGGCGATATCGAATTTGCCTTTCTTTTTTTAACTGAAACGTTGTTTTGCAATTTTTTTTTCGTTTTAGCGAGAGTCGATTTCTTTTTTTGTTTTTATTGGTGTTACCTTCGGGGTTAAATTTTCTAATATACCTCAGCTGCCGATTACATTCGTTAGAGGTCACACGATTTTCCTGCTGATTTGTGGTCTGTTTTGGTGTAGAGGAAGCACGTGTTTCAAAAGAATGTGTATCTATAATGCTTTCCGGCATCCCTATATACTGACTACAATTTGGAGTTGGAAGCGAGGATGAACTGTCGTCTTTATTTTTTTTTCTTTACTGTTACTATTATTTCGCCAAAATCAAGTCTAATTCTCACTCGTTTCTCCCTAAATTTTTCAAAATTGGTTTCGGTGTTTTTAACTGTAACATTATGTAATGGCGTTTTGGCCGGGGTAGCTTGTTTCTTAACTTTTTCAACAGTACCCTGTCTAGTTTTTTGTTTCGAAACGGGAACCGAGTCATCTAAGTCGGGAGATTGCGGAGTTCTATCTCTAGGCGAGGATAACATGGAAACATCTGTATCGGGAGCAGCTTCGAATTCGTACACAAAATCTGATTTTCTCGGCTGTTTTTTACCCGTATTTTTTCTAGCCAACCTTTTCTAACTACACCCAGACATTAGTGAAACATTAAGTTTGCGTTTTTGATCGATTACATCCTTACCTATGGATTTCCTGGCTGCAAGAATATGATAGAAAATATTTTTTTGCTGCGCACTGACATTTTTCTTTTTGGAAAAGAGTAACCGCATATTTATTGTCATTGTTGCCCTCCACAGTGAAAGTACCAAATTTCGCAACTAATTCTATTTTCCCGTTATTGATTATGTCTTGTGCCTTTTCAATTTGTGTCAGGTTCTTTCTTACAAGTTCCGAATATATGTTTTTTCCTCATTTGTCTCCGCATCAGCATGCAACAAATCTGATTGAAGTGACGGGAGATCAGACATGAGCTGGTTTATATTGTTTTAATGTATTGCATAAACAATATTACTCCATAAATGATTTCGTTTGCTTTGAACGGTGCGCAACGGAAATTAATGAGTTTAATGAGTTTATCATTAAATACCCGAATGGGCCATGTCTCTTGATGAGCCACACCGTTAATGAGGTTTTCCCTTTGTAACTGTGTATATATATTGAAGGCACACATTTTTGGAGATGAATGGGAGGAGGACTCTTTTATTTCAGGTACTTACCCTCAAATATACATATTTTATGAAGTACACCTCCAATGTAGTATCTAAAATAAAAATTATCAAGATGACATATTTATATAAGCTGTGATTCAATGTACACAAAATCCTGCACACAAATGTGTTTTTTTCATGGATTTTTACATTTAATTTTGTATTTTCAGACACTCTGACTCTTGAGAAAACATTTTCGTTACAGATTTGTAACCCCGAGAAGAAGGAGGGACCAGGGCAAGTCTATTGTTCAAGTACAGATGCAGAAAATGAAGAGAGAGCTATGTGCTCGTCACGCGGGTAGCCATGAACCCAACTTTGGAGTGTTAAACTTTCTTGCTAGAGAAGAAACCGTGGTGGATGACGATATAATAAAGCTACACATTTACTCTTTATGTGAACATTGAAACACACTCGGACAGAATCCTGTCCACATTATAAGGAATAATCAGTCGTAAAACTGTTGCAGACAAATACACGTATCACAAGTTACACGACAACTTGGTTTTAATAAATATACGTTCTACTTGAAAATGTCTGTTATTATTTTTATTATTATTATTATCATATATGTGTACATATACATAGAGAGAGAGAGAGAGAGAGAGAGAGTGGGAAAGACAGAAAGAGTGAATACGGATGAACCTGACAGGTCCATGACAACCCATAGGTTGTCACAGCAAACATTTGACAACCCTAGAGGGTTGTCAAATTGAAATTTTGACAACCTGGGTTGTTGTTTTAGGTACACCCATATGACAACCCTAAAGTTGTCGATTTGACAACCCTATGTTTTCAGTGTACACACCAGCACCTGCCTGAAGCCCAGGCGCGCCGGAAAGAGAATCCATAATGAAGTAATCAATTTACTTTGATGTTGGTATCCTCGCGCTGCCCTATAAACCTATTAGAAAATAATCACAATATTATTTGTAAGTGTTACAACAGAGTAAAATGTTTATAAGTATGTATCTATTTAAAATACTTAAGTTCTAAATAATTACATTATAAAACCCGGTAAAATCTGGTCTTATTGCCAAATAAGTAAACCACATATTTGACATAGTATTTTAGGTTAATTTTTCATTTATAATTATGTTTTAAACCCGTAAAAATCTAGTCTTAATGCCAAATAAGTAAACCACAAATTTGACATAGTATTTTATATGTTTTATAATTTTGATATTGAAATATTAAGTAAACCACATATTTTACATACTATTTTATATGTTTTATAATTTCTATATTTCCATATTTAATGCATACCCTTTATACCATTTAAAATAACGATCTTTGAGGTTACGATAATTTCTATATGTAAATATAAAATTAAACTATTTTAGATCCAAACTATCATTTGTTATCACATATTTTACTATAAAATAAAATATTTTATATAATATGCAAGAAAATAAAATTAGTTATAAACATATTATAAACATTCAATAGATTTCAGAAATAGAAAATTTGTAAAGATAATATATGATTAGTTTATTAAACATTTTTTAAAACAATATAGGTATTTTATTGTCAGTTCTAATCAATCAGACCCGTAAACGATATAACATATCAGAGCGGGAAAGTCAGACATGTAGGTGGCAGCATCTGGTGTGGCGAATGGGAATCAATGGGAAGCGGATCACAGGGCAATATGGCGGTCTCCGGATGATCTCCGGGTAAGGTTTCCTTGGATAACTCAATTAATACTTTGTGCACTTGCAAATTAAGTATCATAATCGATGCGGATGTCATTAAGAAGTGTATGGAGAAGGTTTAATACGAATCGCTGCCTTATTAATTAAGATATTTTGATCTCCGGGTTTTATTTTGATCTCCGGCCGGAGATCTCCGGGTTTTAGATACACCCGTTTTCTTCAGGGTAATCATAAACATAATCTTGGCAAACATAATCTATTAAACCTTTCATAAAAATGGGGCAGTCCCATGGGGTAGAGGCGATGTCTTTGTCTATATCCTCGTGTTTAAAACATGGGTCGGGGGGGGGGGGGGGGGTAGGGTGCAAAAATAGCCTCCGATCGTAATAGAAAGACGTCCGGCAAAAACATCTGGCTTCAATTCAGAGAGTACAGAGTTCTGTAAATGACGAATATTGCGTTGCTTCACATGCTCTAATGAACATCAACTAGAGATCTTTCAATAACAGTAAGCCTTTCTGATTGTAATAACTATGATTATTAATTGCAATAGTTAGCAATTATAACGTATACTGTCCCTTTAGCGTTGGTTTGCTTTATGTCAATTCAGCTTCAAATGGTTCGTACAAGTGTGAAATTTTATCTCGAGATCTCGAGATTTTGCTTCCTATTTTTTTTTTTTGCCAGGTATATTTTTTTTTCTTCCTAAATTTTTTTCTTTGCTTCCTATATGTTTTAAATTTGCGAGATTTTTTTTTGTGCCTAAAATCCTTAATTTTCTCATACTGAGATGCATAAAATGAAATATTTTTGACAAATGAAATATTTTTGACAAAATACGACGATATTATGAATTGATGATTAAAATTTCTTGAAGTTTACAAAATACGTTTTTTCCCCATAAACGTGACCCTGGAATAAGGCCCTCTGACTTATCACCCTTAACTTTAATGTCACCTTCAGATGTGAGTATGGGTTAAAGTACAAAAACGGCAAGACACAGATCAGGTGTATGTTATGTACATTTGTATTTGGTCATTGTGTCCGCCGTACTTTATTTCGGTAGTTGTTATTTTTTTCGTTTATGTCCACCACGTGCAAGTAATCTTGGATATGTATAAACCCCAGGGGCGTCAATGCAGGGTGTATGGGGAATATATCTCCAACCCTTCAACTTTATATCACAGGTGCTTGGTCAATGAGAGGGTCTGGCGTAGCCGATAGGAAAGATAGTGGGTTCGATTCCCACCGGTAAAACCAACTTTTCTGTGTATACCATTTCCATCTATGTTGAGAGTGACATATATAAACAATTAGAATTGTAGAATTGGGTTCCACTCTGAATCTACTTTTAATTAATATATATCTGATCTAGAAGTAACCTACATATAGTCGGGAAACATAATACCTATTTTTTTGTTACTTCTATATATATGTGTGGAGCGTGAATGGTGGAGTGTTGGTTAGGGCGCTTGACTTGTGACCGCAAGGTTATGGGTTCGCGTTCCCTACTAACCGCCGTCCGCGCTAAGACTCCTAGTCAAAGTCTTTACCACGAGGGTGTGCTCTCTCGACCCAGGAGTGAATGGATCCTGGTCATGGGCGGCAGGCAAATAACCTAACGCCTGATATATAGCTGCTTGGGTTGAATGCACCCAAGGGAGCCGAGAAAAGCTTGAAGAATGAACAAGCCCGAAAGACCAGGAAAGCAAAGTGTAAAGTCGATGAGACTAAAAACCACAACCATTAACTGTTTACTTTGTTAAACCTTTGACTTAATCGTATTATATTTGAAATGCAACTCAAACAATAAAGGGTATACATAGTTGTCCCAACTTTGAGTCATCTCCCTCCCCTTGAAGATAAATTGACTCTACTGATGCCCCTAAATATGTTAATTGACCATCTTTATAAATTTATTCGACATATCATATATGATACATTATGTTTTGGGTATATCCCTTATACAATTTCTCTGACGGTCGTCTTTGCGCTTATTTTTTTGTGAAAATCAGATGTTCTTAGCCTCGCCGACGGCCCCTGTGTCGATTGTGCGGTACTGGTCTGCGACTCTGCGTCTCACCAGACATCCACGCTGGAAGGTATACCCACTCTTCGCGCCCTCTGCACTCCCAGCCGTAGTGGTTCACACTCAAGGAAAAAGCAATCAGGAAAATACACATAATACTCACAACTCCTATGAAGATTTAAAAAAACTTCGGCATGAGGATGTACTGCCCAAGAATGATCCTATCGGGAACGTCACATAAAACCCCTGGACTTATGCCCTTAGACACACTTAATTCGAACTTTTAAGTTACGTATTTACGTTGCGTATTATCAGCGCTGCACGCGCCAAACGAAATAACATTGGCAGTGTTACCTGAGACGCCCTAACAGTGGGGTGGCTTTATTAACAATCCTTGCGATACGTCACATATTGACATTATGGGAAATCCCCGTATTGCCCTCAATTAAAACTTGCACATGGAGTGACCGACAGCCCCGACTAAAACTGTGTACTAGACATTTAAGCTGCGTTTTGCTTTAAAATACATAACAACTAAAATTATTCGCTACTGTACACAGGGGACTACAAATACGCTGATTTTTCTCGAAACCTCGAGTTAAATGATTTTAAATCGAGCCTTAAACGAACTCTCCTGTAAAAGAGTCTACTTTTAATATTTATAATTTTTATTAATACTGTGAGAAAAATGGCAAAAGTCTAAGTTTAACATTTACATGAAAGAGAAAAGTGAGAAAAACTAATGGGTCTTCAATCAAAGCCTTTCGATGGCACTCTAAGATCTCCGGCTTCTGTCCTGCTGGCAATCTCTCCTCGATAGCGGCTTCAGTTCAAGTGCGATATAGACACAAGAATAGAGCCCCTTTATATTTGACTCCACTGGAAGCTACTGACTATTCATGAGATGCATTAATTACAAAAAACTTAACAAGAAGCAAAGTGCTTGGTAGCCCCATGAATATTCTTCAGGGGACATGCAAACTAAGCCATTTACACAGGCTCCCCCCCCCCACCTCTGAACTTGCGACCTATGAACTTCCTGACCGGAGCGTTCGATCTCGGTGTGCCGAATTACAATAAGCGCTCGCTCAACGAGTGTAGTAATGAGCAATTTTGTATGGGGAAATCTTAAACGCGTCACACTTGTGTTCTGATTAAATTTGAGTAAAGATATGGTGAATAGATAATATCGCCGGACATAAAGTGGATTTTATATGTATGAACTTAAGAACACAAATCTTTTAATTATATGGATTTTTCTGCAGTAAAATTAATATAGTCCACCTATCCAGAATGCCAACAATTGTACAAAAGGCTAATTCACATTATTAATTATTATATACATTTATGAGAGAAGAACGTTAACATTTTGGACCAGTCGAAGGTACGATTTTTCTAGTCGGAAGTGGTCATTTGTGGCCACGGGAGAGCAAGTACAATACATGAACTTTGGAAAAATTCGTTGGCTAGGCTACCGCATAATTCTGTACGTACATTTCACTGGTAACCGCCATAGAGACCTGACCAAAGTACTCATCCCAATAATATTTCAATTTACCTGAACAAATTATGCAATCTGATTCATAAGTTTTATCAAGTTGTGATTAGGTTTCTGTAAAGTGTCTCAGTATTTTGAAATACAGCGTTATTTACTCTGTTATTTTTTTCAGAGTGTAAATATACATAAAAGAAACATTGAATGACAGCAGTATATGTATATGTTTATACAAAAAGAGACTTTGGAAAAAAAATAATTTTAGGTCTGTGTTCTGGTGGAAATGGTAGTGGGCTTGATATTTACACTCACCCTGGCACTGATGTGTGGAGTTAAATTTACAAGTTATTATTTCGGTAACAATCTTGAAGCAATCATCTACATAAGAGC
Source organism: Sipunculus nudus (assembly GCA_026874595.1). NCBI lineage: Eukaryota > Metazoa > Annelida > Sipuncula > Golfingiida > Sipunculidae > Sipunculus > Sipunculus nudus. The sequence continues at coordinate 1,580,950 of CM049320.1, read as the reverse complement.
TAGAGAGACGATTTGATGATGTAATAATTTGGCCAAATTTATATGACTTTAATATCACAAGCTCCGAGAGATGATCACTTGTTCACTCGCTAAATGCAGGACTGAGTGTATCATATTGTAAAGGATATCCATAAATTTATTTGACTTGTCTGGACGCCAGACATCCCGGTTCATGATAATATATGTCATGCTAGATGTGTGGACCCACATCAACAGGCTTATGCATGGAATCGAGGCGTGATTAGCGAAAGATTTTTGCAAATGTAACTTTACCGAATTTTCCTTTGTTTCTGTATGTTCTTAAGGAGAATAAATCTTATCACGTTGTGTATGCCAGTTCACCTTACATTAATCCAATAACAGAATTACCCATGTTGGACGATTTCAAGGTCCTTTATTTAACAAATTCGAACTTTTATCATAGTCTCACCTGACTTTGTAGATTGCCTTCATCGGGTGGTATCGTAAAACGTTTCATACGATTCCGTCAAAATGTCGAAAGTACTGGGCCCCTACGGGTGATTATGCGCAGTGTGAGTTTGTTCATACAAAAAAAAATCGGTTTCTTTTAATGTATACAAATTACTACACTCTCCTCTCATTAACATAAGTGTCCTATCATTAACACTTATGTTAATGACCTTCATATATGTGATGGAACAATTAATGAAGACAATATCAACTCTATAACAATTTAAAAGTAACTTAGCTATGAGTTTGGCGCCGCATCTGGCAAAATGTTTTGGTCAGGCCGGTCGCATGATTCTTTGGTACCTTTTGTAAAGAGGAAGGCTATAAACGGCCAGATGGGTGTAATGTGATTATATCATAAGACTTTTTTCTTTCCGCATTTTTTAATGTTGTGCTATGTTGTGAGCCTAAATAGTACGTCAATATTGATAATTGATTTGGGATCTCATGGACCATTGTCATTGAAATTCGAACATTAATAATAATTATATATCTTTATCGATGAATGTTTAATGTAGAGCTTCCCATTGTAACCTTTTTATAAACAGGACATTTATTTACATATTGATTTTATACACTCGTTCTATCAGCAGTAATTTAGCACACCTTGCACTTGTTATTTAGGTTCTCCTTGACTTCCGGAATACATAGCTATGTGAGTTGACCAAATAAGGATATTGTTTCTTATAGGTAAGACCTCTTGACATTTATTAGAACAAACAAAATGTAACATTATCAAACAGATGCCCGACTGAGAATAAATGATGTATATACAATACAATACATACAATACTTGCTATAAGATTATTGAGGAGCTATTAACGTGGAAAGCATCACGTGCCAGATGTAAAATTTCAGATGGGGACCTGGTTAGCATTGAAAAGAAAGATGAACAAAATCATCTTTACAATTTCCTATCAGGTCAGTTGACATACTTTCACAAATGTTAACAAATGTCTTGGTGCCATTACATAAAAGACGACATGGACGACACTTGTGTTCTGACCAAATTCCAACCACTGCATTTTAAATAAAAACTGTGAGACATAATATGGGTGCTATATATTGCGAAAGTTTTCAACCAATTTATTTTATGCTAAGTCTTATATTATTGTTGTGTTTTTTTCTTGTTAATTTGATCTACTTATAAAAATAGCAACAACAGCACAAACGGTTGTAAAATGTTCCAGTAATCCCAAACATTTCACATTTAATGTACCATAACACAAACCCAAGAAAGAAAAGACACTATGAAATATGGGGTTAACCTTGGTAAAACCATTCCAGGTGGGAAATCCAGGAATTAAGATCATTGGACCAGGGAAGGTACGATTTAAATGTTATGAAGTTGAAATTGGAGGCCACTGGGGAGATAGTTCAATGAAAGAACTTCGTTAACAGTCCTTCTGAGCCCAGTGAATTCCTGTTCGACCGTCTCTTCCTTATCGGGCTCGAAAATTATCGCTGGCGGTCTCATTGGAATATACAGAAAATTTATGGACTGTGTGAGAATATCACAAAATGTACGGGATGCTAAACTTATCTATGAAGTGGTCCATGTTAAAAGAACAGGCCCTAAAATCACAGAAATCATCAGCAAACCGCGGCAGCCTTGCCTTTTTAGATCTACTAACAGTATATTATTTATCGTGAAAGTATCGTAAAACTAACAACCTTCAATATGATCTCAAATTATTTGGTTTAATAAATATCAGTAATGTTTAGTAACTTGATAGCCCGATATAGTAATTGTTCGTGAAAGTTCTCTCAGTTCAGACGTGTTCTTAAGTGTCGGAAAGGGCAGAATGGAGAGAGCCCATCTAAATTATTTCCGAAAGTTTTCCAAGTCCACTTCATATTGTATTTGCATTAAACATGGCAGCCCTTAACAGTGTCCAAGCTTTCTTTACACACACACACACACATATATATTCGTTTATGCATATTAAAATTGAAATCCACTTTTGTAAATTTTGGTAAGGATAAAATCTGCATATAAACGTCTTATACTTTAGTATTATTATAAAATTTGTTATACAGTGTTCAACTGGCACATTATATTGCTTCCCAAGCATGTTTTCTGTTGGCGTTTACATGATTAAGAAAGGCAGTTAAGAGTTCATGCAATGAGTTATATATTCAATTTCAATCTCAATGTTTATTTCATTTAAATATTTCAATGCCTAAGCAAACACATGTATTTTAAGGTTTTTAGGAAAATTTCCTAATATCCTCAATCTGCCTGATCATTTTTTGAAGATTATTCCAATGTGATGGGATTAATACCTGAACTGCGATCCTCAGAAGTCTAAGCCTTTTTCTTTGGCACATATAATACAATACCATCGGTGTGTGATCTTAATTAATAATTAGATTTTCGGTTAACTTGCAACATATATTTCGCGAGTATACTGGTGCTTGCTTGTGTAGGCATATGAAGCCAATATAAAGCTTTCAGTGCGTCTCTACTACTTACATACTTTCTACAATACACCATAAATTTTGCTTCTGAATTCTGTATTCTTTGCATTCTTGTAATATCTACCCTGAATAGGCCAATGGAGATACCATTAAAGAAGTCTTGCTGAGAAAGAACTAACCCATACACTAATTGCTTGTACGTCTCGACTGTCAATGAACTACGCCGAAGCTTTATATTATGTAAATGATATGATATAAATATAATATGTTTCCAAAGGATAAGGTTTAATCAACTGTTACATCTGAATATTTTATCTCAATGATCTTTACATAATATTTCAATTTGGTTTTGTACGAATGGTTTTATGAAAAGGAACATCTTGGACGTCTTAATATTCATTAGCAGAATTCACTTTCATTCCACGGGGTTGAGGTTATTTATTTTTCCAGTTGCAAGCCTCATATTGAATCCCAAAACTGTTACTCAAAACCAGATTGAAGATTATTGTCAAAAGCGGGAATGGAATGAATTACAATGCTTGATTAGCTAGATTAAAACTGCTTTTTCAGTAATCGTTGATATAAGAGACAAATTCCCCTTTGGTCTTTAATTACTTTCGACTAGTTCAAGATCATTTTTCTTAAGTACTGGTTTTACAACTGAAGATTTCCATTCTATTGAAAATTTGCTATTGGTTAGTTAGAAGTGTTCATGATTTGAATAATTATGGCTGTAAGTTGCCTTACATCCGTTCTGAACATACTTCCTGGTAGTGGGTCTAATTTACAGGTATTTGCTCTCATGCTCATTAAAAATTAAAAACGTCAGATTGGGTGATCATCTGAAATTCTTTAAATTGTTTTACATCTCTGATTCGTTGATTCTAGGTTTTGATATTCTAATCTTCTCTAAATTTGAAAGAAATAAGTCCGCAAATATGTGAGGTAAACTGGGTGATGAGGTCGTCTTGTTGCGGCAGTGGATTTGAAATAGTGCTTCCAAACAAATTGTTAACTAATTTGTAAAGATTCTATGATTTTATGCACAATATTAGTTCAAGCGCAAATTATACGATTGTATTTGGTAGAGAGCGTACTGTTTAACTTGTTGTAGATTATTTATTTTACACACGTCAATTAATCTACACAAGATCCGGTTATAAGGGCTGATCCACTGAGCTAAACTGAATTCTTCTGTTCGAGCGTTACGATTAATGGAATGCCATTCAAGGGAGCCCTCGTCTGAGCCATACAGAGGATTGTCTGTTTCTTCTTAAGATATCAATAAGCTGCTTTCAAAGCCAGGAAATAAGGAAACAGTGATTAGCTCAAGCTGAGCTTTTTCCTCTGGAGCCCTCTGTTGGCTGCTCCCTGGCGGTTCCAAATACATGTTCATTGAAAAATACACCTATGTCAGCCATCTCCTCTATAAGCATCTGTAGTTTACTGTCCTTTCTCGGCGCTGTAGTCGTTACAGGTTTGTTAGCCAGCTTATCATCCTTCTCAGCACTGTAGTCGTTACAGGTTTGTTAGCCAGCTTATCATCCTTCTCTCAATTTCGAAACCGAACAATTTCTTCCACTTAATTTTGATTTACTGCCCGCGGTCAGGCCGAGTTAAGGTAAGTCTACCTCCCTGCCAAAAGTGGATCCTTTGTACCTATATCCTTGGAATTAATTTGTCTTTTCCTGGTTCCTTTAAGCAATATTTTGTATCCTTTCTCAGCCTATATTTTGGTGGTTCTGATGTAATACCTTTCATGACTGTCCAAAACTTCGTGATGTTCTACGACATCATTTTTTAAGAAGACGCAAAGTAATACCAAGTCAACTTTACGTTACTTCCATTACCGCACTATTGTAGGAAAAGTTCTAATATCACAATAGATGATTACAATGCTCTTATCATTGCACTTTTTCCTCACATATTTGACTTTGGAATGCGTTACTCTATGGAGCACAAGGTACTCGTATTATTAGAATAAAGGATGTTCAAACTGTTAAGGTCAGGTTAGAATTCTAATATCGTAATCTGCTTGTTGCAGACTCTTATAAGAAACTTTTTATCAATATGTTACAGAGCATTGGAATGTCGAGGCACATCATTTTTTATGATATTCTTGTTCAATATATTCGATCATAGAGCCTGTATTGTGCGAAAAAGGCCTTGATGTTAAAACCGACGGCCAGGACTGTTACATTTGGTGAATAACGTTTTGGGAAAGTTGCTATGACCCTGAGAACAGCTTACCTGACATCATAAAACATCCTGATTCTTTATTTCCTTTTAAATCGCGTTTTGAAACGCATTTATAAAAATCCTACCACATTTAAATTTTTACATGTATTAGTTTTTAATTATCTTTCTTTTCAAAGTATTTTAAATATAGCTTTTATGTCTTTTTATTCTTTTTAGTCCATTTTTATTCTTGATTTAGCTATATATGTATATTATCAAAAATAATAATAATAATAATAATAATAATAATAATAATAATAATCTGTGGATCCACATCTACAGGCTTGGGCTTTGGCATTCGTGAGTCATGCAAGTTTCTAATGTACTTAACCCGTTATTAAAAAAAATATATCTTACCCCTCGGACAACACTTCGTTCTCATCTTCAAGATAAATATCACTTAAGGACTTCGAAGTGTACTGTCAGTTAACCACTTGTTAGCTATAAACAGCTCCGTCCAGGGATTCAAAGAACTTTTTATATGTCGCTTAAATATGTCGAATCACAGCATATCTTACGGCCAGGATGATATATCAACGGCTCGTAGACACTTATTTGGACCCCAGTCCATCATAATATTGTCACTGTAGCCAGCCATTTCATCAAAGACAACGAATACAAAATAGACTTAAGTCGCATTGTTCAGTTTAACATACTTTTATTTTTTCTAGAATTCACACAAAATGCATTTGGCAAAAGCAATACAATACAAACTTTCAAAATATGAAAGTTGCACCACTGTCCTGTCATTTAACAGCAGTATTATGGACTTCATGTAGTTCATGGAACAATTAATGGTGACAGTTACAACCCAATGACATATTAAAACTCTCTGATTAATATATCTGACGCATGTACCTTTAGAAATGATTAAGTTATAATAAAATCAATTTATTTTAATCGTTTCATTTTACATGTTTTGTATTTTTTTTATTTGTAAGCATAAATGGTATATTAATATTATTAATCCATTTAGTTCCTCATGAACAATTGTCATTGAACTAAAAATATATAACATTCGTATATCTGACTGTTTAATGTTAAGCTTCTCAATACTACTGAATCATTTATGACTATATCCGTTTTCATTTAGCGGAGATATATTTTTCGTCGTATCAGAGAATATTTTCAACATTTTCACACTTTTTACTTGTCACTCAGGATCCCCTTGCGTCATGAAATTCATAGATTTATCAATTAGATTTTCTCTTTCTATGAGTCATGTGGTTTGACTAAATAAGGCTATTGCTTCTGACAGATAAGACCTCTTGACAGTAATTAGATCGACGGAATGTGAATCACACCAGGACACATCATCAAACCCATGCATGGTTGAATACAAAGGATGAATATACGACACAAATGTGTCAACAACGACCTAGAAAAGGTTCTTTATTCACTCAAGCATGGCGAATCTGTGCAAAATTAATCAAAGGAAATTCGATTTGGCATCAGTCACAGTTTAATAATGTAAACCAAATTTAGTTTCATTAGAAGTCTACATCACAATATACTTCTTCTTTTCGTTGATTTAGAAGGTTTAAAAGAAATTGTGTTTCCACCTAATGACAACCTGAATATTTGATCTGATATTTAACAATATTTAAGACTGGTGTCCTCCGTAATTGTAATTTGGCCTCGCTTGGCATGACCTAACTACAGTATATCAACACTAACGACATCTTGTAATGATGGATTTTTTTCACATATATATATTTGCATTAATGGAGCTATGTTTATATATGCATAATAGGTGACCGGAGGTAAGCATTTCAAATTTTATTATAATTATTTTAGTACTCGGTACTTTTATAGATGAATATCCACGAAAAACGTAAACCAGTCGGATCTCACACACATTGAACTCAAAACTCGTCTTTTCAAAGTCCATTTGTTTTCCTGGATGCAATGAATATGAAAACTTCTAGAAAGGCATAATATACGAGGAGTTGTTGTTTTCCGTTACATTATAATTTTCGGAAATGTCTTCGTTGAAATGATCCATAATAGCTGATTAAATAGGGATAATTCAAGAAAAAAAATGTGAACAAAATGGGGGAAAATTGGACAATATGGGATACATAGCATTATCCAGAATAATGTTTGTATAGATTTGTAGCGAACCGGGGACTCAGATTAGGCACGATTTCCGGGTCCGTTGTCCTTAATTAAGGGCGGGGGATTTTGCGATTATTACACACAGTCAGGCGAAACTCTTAGCAACCAAACAAAAGGAAATAATTATTATGAAAAAGTTATAAACGAAAGACGTGCAAAATTATTTTCCCATGTAGAATAACCACTGATCCCCGTCTGCTATATCTTAATGGGGAGGTTTAGGCTCTACATCTACTGGGCTGTCTACAACTGAATGCTAACATTTCCCCGCGGCCATATTGATCTGAATTCGGCAAAGCGGGATCCCCCCAACGTACTTTCAAAGTTAATTCTGGCCACTTAACGATATTACAACCTGTGATACACGACTGGTCCTCACTAACTAAACACTTCGATATCAATCTTGCACGCACCGCCATAGACTTCTCTCTGAATATATCGAGCCCTTTTCCTTTCCATCAGTCAACCACTGGCATCTCTACAAAACCACATTCTTCCCGCCTCGTCCTCAAGTCAACACTCTTCCCTACTGGGCAACCTACAGATCCCCTTACAGATAAGGGACAACTTATCAACTTATCATCTCGCCACAGATGTATAAATCCGTATTTGCATCAGGCAGGCTTTATTAAATTGTACGAAGGAATAAATGACATACGTTTGGGAAGGCTTGCACGAATGAACAGTGCACCTGTACTTTTAAGTGCCTGGATCCACGGTTGCAAAGATGCATCAAAGATTTAAAAAGGGAGTGAACGTAATCAACAACTACAATTTTTAATTTCTCTTTGATCGAGTATCTTTTCAGCCTTTGATATAAATATATATATATATATATATATATATATATATATATATATATATAACTCTGGAGAAAAACAACACTGTTAATTTTACAACAGTCTGTTTCACGTTATACGACCCGATCATCAGGTGAATGTGGTTTGATTCAAACCTCAAGTATCTCGATAATTGATGCATGGATTGCCATGAATCTTGCCTTGAATGATGACCATGACTAGTTTGGCCAGTTCAAGAACATTCTAATTTTTACGATTGTTTTCTATTTTTAGAACGTCACATGATAGTAATTGTGTCAGTTTCTAAGCTTGAGTTTCATCTAGTGTCCCCCATTCCTGTATTTAGGACAGAAAACGACAGTGTTACTAGTAAATAGGATGTTGACGATTCCAACACATGAACGTAGTGCTTTTCTAGGCTAAGATATGATCTTTAATTCGTATTCAAACGAAATTTTTAGGTGCCTATCCTACAAAAATATGCATGGGCTAGGAGAAACCTTATATAATTTTACCCCATTAAAATCATCAAGCGAGTTGTCAAAAAATAAATAAGGTGACCGTTAGTCCTGCTAAAGTTTTTAGGTGAGAATGGGTCACCCCTTCAAACTTCTCAGTGTGATTCATAAAAACATAATGGCGCGTGTTAAATACGGTCAGGCGCTTATTTCGTCAAATACGGCCTGTATGCAATTGATATTAATGTAAAAGTTGTATAATTTTAACAAGGCTCCTATGATATATTATTTACAATGTGCAATGAATGTGAGATATAGAAGGAAGGAAACGCAGTCAAATAATAGTTTATGTGTATGTATGCGTGTATTTCTTTTGTAGGGTACCGTTTAAAGGTAAACGACGCGTATTGCCCTGAGACATATGATAGTCTTAATTATCTTAATGTAAATTGTTTTATCTCAATTAATTTCTTATTTAGATAACAGGTTGGGTACGGGGATATGTCGTATATTCATCCTTTGTATTCAACCATGCATGGGTTTGATGATGTGATTTGAAGTTATTCACATTCCGTCGATCTAATTACTGTCAAGAGGTCTTATCTTTCGGAAGCAATAGCCTTATTTGGTCAACCGACATGACTCTTTGAAAGAAAAATGCTAATTGATTAATCTATGAATTCCATGAGTGTGAAAACGTTGAAAATATTCTCTGATACAACGAGAAACATATCTCCGCTAAATGAAAACGGATATACTTATGAATGATTCAGTCGTAATGAGAAGCTTTACATTAAACAGTCATAAATACAGATATACGAATATTATTAAGTTTTTAGTTCAATGACAATTGTTCATGAGGAACTAAATGGATTAATAATATTAATATTCAATTTATGCTTATGATGACGGGGGTCCAAATAAGTGTCTACGAGCTGTTAAAATATCATCCTGGCCGTAAGATATGTTGTTATTCGACATATTTAAGCGACATATAAAAAGTTCTTTTAGTCCCTGAACGGAGCCGTTTATCGCTTACAAGTGGTTAATAGAAGGTACACTACGAAGTCCTAATGTGATATGCATCTAGAAACTGAGAACGATTTATTGTCCGAGGTGTCCCATAATTTTAATAACAGGTTTACAACATCAGATCGCACAGAAACACGGGGAAAAAATAAGTTAATTGACCATTTCAAATATCGCTCCGTAGTGTGTGCTTGCATGACTCATTAATGCCAAAGCATTAGCCTGCAGATGTGGATTATCCACAGATTATTATTATTATTATTATTATTAGTAGTAGTAGTATTGATAATATAAATATAATACTAAATCAAGAATAAAAAATGGGCTCAAGCGATGTACAATAAAACACATAAAAGCTATGTTTACAATACTATGAAAAGAAAGATTAATACAAACTAGTGCATGTAAAAATTAAAAATATATGGTAGGATTATAATAAATGCGTTTCAAACGCGATTTAAAAACAAATAAAGAATCGGCATGATTTATGATGCCAGGTAAACTGTTTCAGGGTCATAACAACTTTCCTAAAACATCATTCACCGAATGTAACAGTCCTAGCCATCGGTTTTACCATCAAGGCCTTTTTCGCATAATACAGGCTCTGTGATCGAATATTTTGGACAAGAGTATCATTTTAATTTGATGTGGCTCGAAAGTTCAATGCCCTGTAACATATTAATAAATCGTTTAATATTAGAGTCTGCAACAGGCAGATTTCGGTATTATACTTCTAACCTGACCTTAATAGTTTGGACATCCTTTATTCTAATAATACGAAAACCTTGTGCTCCATAGAGTGACGCATTCCAAAGTCAAATCTGTGAGGAACAAGTGCAATGATAAGTGTATTGTAAGCATCATTTGTGATATAAGAATTTTTCCACCAGTAGTGCGGTAATGGAAGTTGGCATTAATATGCGTCTTCTTAGAAAAAAAATGATGTCCTAGAACATTACGAGGTTTCGGACAGTCGTGTATGGTATTACATCAGAACCATCAAAATATAGGCTGACATAGGGTAAAATATTCTGGTTAAAGGGAGTAGAAAATGACAAATTAATTACGAGGATATAGTAACAAATATACGATTTTGGCATTGAGGTGGACTTATCTAAACTCGGCCTGACTGCGGGCAGTAAATCAAAATTGAGGGAAGCAATTGTTAATTTGCAAAATGGACAGAAGGAAGTCAGCTTAGCTCAGTGGATCAGCGCTTATAACAGGATCTTGTGTAAATTAATTGACGTGGGCGAAATAAATAATCTACAACAAGTTAAACAGTACGCATTCTACCAAATACAATAGTAGAATTTGCGCTTAAACTATTATTGTGCAAACATGTGAGAAAACTCATGGAATCTTTACAGATTAGTGAACAATTTGAATGGAAGCGCTATTACAAATCCACCGCCAAAACAAAACGTCACCTCATCACCAAATTTACCTCACATATTTGCGGACTTATTTCTTTCAAAGATAGGGAAGATTAGAAATAGAAACCTCTTAAATATCAAAATCTAGAATCAACGAAACAGAGATGTAAAACAATTTAAAGAATTTGAGATGATGACTTAATCTGAAGTTTTTAATTTTTAATGAGCATGAGAGCTAATACCTGTAGATTAGACCCACTACCAGGAAGTATATCCAGAACGGATGTAAGGCAACTTACAGCCATTATTATTCACATCCTAAAGACTTCACTAACCAATAGCAACTTTCTATTAAAATGGAAATCCTCAGTTGTGAAAAAAGTACTTAAGAAAAAAGATCTTGAACTGGTCGAAAGTAATTAATGACCAGTGATTAATTTGTTTCTTATATCAAAGATTAATGAAAAGGCAGTATTAATCAGCTAATCAACCATTGCAATTCATTCCCGTCCCGCTTTTGACAATAATCTTCTATCTACAGTTTTGAAAAACAGATTTGGGATTCAATATGAGGCTTGCAACTGAAAAAAAAACAACCTTCGACCCCGCTGTATGAAAGTTAATTCTGTTACCATGACAAATAAATGAGAGGAAAATCCTGGCCCGTTCTGGGAGTCGAACCCAGGTCGGTGGCGCACAAGTCCGGCGAAACAACCGCTTCGCTAGCAAAGCAAGCTTCGCTAGCGAGACAGTTCGGTTCCCTTTTATGTCACCCCGTAACACACCCCCTCTTAAGAGCCTTCTATCAGAGCAAAACTAATTATTCGAGGAATCACACTTTGGTGAGCTTATTTCCTGGGCCACAAAGTTAACCTTCACGTTAGACGAGCCCCCATTTTGTTACGAAGACAAATTGATCAAGGGAAAATTCTGGGCCGATCTAGGATTCGAACCCATAACGGTGGCGCACAAATCCGGAGTCCCAACCGCTTCGCTAGTAAAGCAAGCTTCTACTGAAAGCTCTGTATAAATTTCTCTGGCCTTGCCAGTCAATACACTTTGTAACAGCATAGTCCAATTTTCCTTAGGCCATTTTAAATTTTCAGTTACCTTCTCAAAGTGTAAGAAATATTTATCGACCTCTTTTTCTTAAAAAGATGGACAAGTCTGTGTTTTGTAACATCAAAACTGTGAGTTGGGGCAGCACTTAGACTACGTTCTACTTTAAGTCTTTCTAACTCCAGTCGTTTTAACTTAATTTCTTTTTCTTTTTCTAGTCTGTCTCTTTCCATTTATTTTTCTAATCGTTCTCTTTCTAACCGTTCTTCCCTCTCTTTTTCTAATTATTAACGTTTTAATGCTAGCTCATGTTGCATTTCCAACTTTTTCAATTCTAATTGCACAGCAAGGCTGTCATTTTTTTATGTTTCAACTTCAGTCTCTTCAATTACACCTTTGCTAATAAGATCTTGCATGATTTTAGCATTGATATCAGGCTTTCTCAAAGCTTTTTTCACACTTAGCCCTAAGTGTTGTCCCAAACGCAACAACTGTTCTTTTGACAACTGTTCAAGTTGATCAGGGTCGGGATCGTCAACAAATGTCTCAGGTTTGAAATTTGCCATGTTAAGATGTCAGAACAATAACAAAAAAACACTGAGATAAATCCTGTATACAATGTACTGTAAACAATATGTAATCTTGTAAACAATGTATGATAAAACAATGTGTCCAGGTCAAGGCCTTCTAAATTTGAAAACTATTAAGCATCCCGACGAGAGCCCCCAATTTTATGTTATGGAACCTAATATAAACAGATTAGGTATGCGTGATGAACACAAATTTGTAATGGAGATAAAAAAAAACAGATTCTGAAACACTAGGCAGCGCAAAATGTCTAGGGGAATGAATAAAGAAGTCAGTGGTTATTTGTTAACAAATTACTATAATTTATTCTTAAAACAACCCTAACATTACGATACAGCTAATCAATACAATTATACAGTAAAACAACAAATAAGTACAATCACATAGAAAAAAATGTGCAAAGTACCTGGATACCAACACCATCACAACGATAAGTCCTTTAAATGTAAACTCTCGGAGATTGACAGTCCAGTGTAAAGTTCTTGCAACAACCCAGATCAACCCTGCTGTTCTCTCTGCCCTGCCGTTCTAAAACACCACTTTTATATATCTTCACACCTCAATCCGAGAATTTTCCAATTCCTGGATTCGAACTCATGTTGGTGGTGCACAAGTCCGGCGAACCAACCGCTTCGATAGCAAAGCAAGCTTCACTAGCGAGACAGTTTGGTCCGCTTTTATGTCATGCCGTAACAATCCTGCTAATGAATAATCCGTGATGTCCAATTGTATAAAACCACTTGTATAAAAGCAAATGGAAATATTGTGTAAAGATCCCTGAGATTAAATACTCCGGGATCCAATCATGCATCATCAGAAAACGCATTCTGCTGAGCCTGAGAAAACAACACCCCAACCAATCATCTCAAAAACTGAAGAAAATACGAGGGATGGTTCTGATGATGAGGCCTTGTCACATTTTAAAATAATGTCACGAAAGAAAAGAAGGCTCAGTTCTGATAGTGAATGTAATAATGAAGTTCACAAAATGCCATTGGTTCCAAGAAAAAAGGATAAACAGGTCAGCAAGTGGAAGAGAATAGAAGTTGAAGAAACAACAGTTTAACATATGTATCCGTGAGAGGCAAAACTGTGCAAGCAAGGGAAATGGGCATGAGATGTGGAATGACATGTAGGTACAAATGCAAAGTCCGTATAAGCCAATAAAACGACGGTTTTTTTTCAGATAGGTCTGGGGCATGGGAGAATACCAAATGAGAACAGAATTCCTTTGTCGAAGTGTGGTGAGAACCGAAATTAAGATTGACGGTCGGAATGCGGTAACCTTTTTATTTACACACATTTGGGATAAAAGAGGATGAAATAAAAACTGCCCTGGAAACGTTGAGACCAGAAGGTGTGGTATTGTCGGATGGGAGGGGAAAGCATGACAAAAGAAAAAAGGGGGGGGGGGGGGGTGAAGAAATTAAACGTGGCCTCGTGAGTCTATATTTAATTATGATTTTTATTTTGGTTTCTTTGAGGCAAACAAGGGTCAGTGCAGTTTATTTGCTGAAATATATGAAATGAATAAAAACAGTCGAAAAATAAAAGATGATAAAAAAGAAAATTGCAAATTTTGTTCATGCAATAAGACTTTAACTTAAATTGCAGGGATTTAGACTAATCAATTATTCAGATATTAAGGTTTTTATTATTCATTAAAGGTTGAATTCCTGTTGGTAAAGATAATATACTCAAGATTTACAAACACATTTATATTATTCAGTGCAAAATGCCTGTCTCACTAATTACTTAACAAATTAAAAAAAAAATCCAACTAATGAAACATTTTTATGTCATACCATTAAGTGGGTAAATCGGTTTGTTCACTGTAAGTTTGCTTGCTTAAGTATACGGGATTCTTGAGAAAAATAAAAAATTAGTCTGTCTCAAACGTTTTCCTTCATTTCTGTTTTTGGGTGCGATGTGTGAGTTAATGTATCTGTACATTTGCTGATACAGAAACCAAACTTTCTGCGTAAATTATGCAATATATCGACTATTATCTCGTTAAACCAATGATTGAATGTATTTTTTTTTAATTTACTATATGTTAATGACAGTCAGGAAAAAGAAAAAAAAAACATAATTAAGAATCATGTTTAACGGGGGATTATAGAAGGCTAAAAAATATTTAGACATTCACTTGCGGAGAGGGGTTTTGAGGGTTGGTGTAATGGTTTTGTTCTTATTGTGAGTTTGGGTAAGGAGCTTGATGGGGCTTGGTCATTTCCTGTGGAGCGGAAACCGGTACAAGGCTAAGCCCTCACGGCACATTTCCATGCATCCGTGCCGGCCACGTTTCATTTTGTTGTTTATAAAATGTATTACTTGTACACAAATGATCTGATAATGTTAAGCATTTAATCTTTGATAGCTGTTATTTTATCTGGAACCTAATTGATTTGAAGAAGGGTGTGACTGGAATCATCTAACTTTAATGTTATCCTCAACATAAAACGCTCTCAATGGATTCCGATAAATATATCTGAGGGATGGGCCATGAGCGAAAACAACTAACCTTGGGACAGATTGGTGAAATGAAATCAGAAGCCAAGCACATCCGGTCTATTTGCTTTCTGCACTGTTGTATTCACAAAGCAGATCTTGAAATATACCGATCTGTCTTTAATCACGTCCTCGCTGACAGATGACCTATTATGCAAAAAGTACATTGAAACAATTATAAATAGACAATATTTTGTAGACAATAAATGTATTTCATACAGGTTAAGTTTTAAACATTAAGTTTTCAATGTTTACAGTTCATGAATCTTGGATAACATTCTATTTTCAATTATTAAAGGCTTTTCTATATTTCCTATATGTGGGTGTTACCATGCAAATATTTCTGAGCAACAAACTCTGCCTTTTACTAATTTGTCGCGGTTAAGATCTAGTCAAAATACTAATACAATGCTGCAGAGGAATAAAGATAACAATGCCAAATACATCGATAACAATGCTTACCTTTGCAGAGAAACCGATCGTATCGCGTTTTATGATACTCTGAATAAAGTCGCATAGCGACGAAGTGCCCGACAGTCGTGTAGTGGATCATTAGAAGGCAGCAATAGTTATCGATGAGATCTCCTCTCGATGAATACCAATGTTGTTATTCAGTAGAGCAATTTAACCATTTAAATATATATATACCATTTTTTGGCCGTAGCAAAGCTTTGGTGGCGGTGTGTGCTGGAACGGCACGTCAGGTCAGTTATCAAAACTTGATAATTTTAAATCTTAAAATAAGGGCACAAAATTATATTCTTTGTTTTGTCTTTTATTAACTTCAGCCAAACTTTCTGGGTTGTACTGTAATGGTGAGAAGTCAGCAAAACTTTCAGGGTTTTATTGTAAGGGTAGGGAATAAGCCAGACTTTGCGGGTTGTATTTTACTGGAGAGAAGTCAGCCAAACTTTCTGGTTGGTATTGTAAGGGTGAGGTGTCAGCAAAACGTTCTCGGTTGTTTTGTAAGGGTGAGGTGTCGGCCGAACTTTCTGGATTGTATTGTAAGGATGAAATGACAGCCAAACATTCAGTGGTGTATTGTTATGCTGAGGAGACATCCAAACATTCTGGGTTGTATTGTTATGGTGAGGAGTCAGCCAAACATTCTGCGTTGTATTGTTACGGTGAGGTGTCAGCCAAACTTCCTGGGTTGTATTGTAAGGGTGAGGTGTGAGACGAACTTTTTTGGTTGTATTATAAGAGTGAGGTGCAAGCCGAACTTTCTGGGTTGTATTGGAAGGGTGAGGAGACAGCCATACATTCTATGTTGTATTGTAATGACGAGGTGTCAGCAAGGCCTTCTGGGTTGTATTGGAAGGGTGAGGAGTCAGCCGTACATTCTAGGTTGTATAGTAATGGTGAGGTATCAGTCAGATTTTCTGGGTTGTATTGGAAGGGTGAGGAGTCAGCCATACATTCTAGGTTGTATTGTAATTATGAGACGTAAGTCATATTTTCCGGGCTGTATTGTAATGTTGAGGAGTCGGTCAGAATGTTTGGGTTGTATTGTAATGATGAGGTTTGCCAGACTTTTTGCCTTGTATTGTAATGGTCAGCAGTCAGCCTTACTTTCTGTATTATATTGTATTGTATTGTAATTATATTCACGACGAGAAGATATAAAGATATAAATCTTACGATTGGAAACTAAATGGAGCTGAGAAGCAGGATGGTATGACCGCTAACAACACTTCCACTCTAGGGAATTCAATCACTTCAGATTCAGAAGGACGTTTATTTCCCTCGGTACCCGCCCAATCACTTATTTATAAACAATTGCACTAAAATTCATTCACAATTAAGCTTCAGATAATTTATTATGTATACATATGAGGATATTAATATAGTAGAGAGGAAAATGAGGAAATGGTGTTTCTCCTAGAAAGTGAGAAATGGCCGCGCTGACTATGGAATACTGTGTTAGGGATGTACGTCACTTGATCCTACAGAACAATATTTTATAACGATATTTTATTTATCGGCACCAGACAACAACTGTCTTTAATTTAAATTGCATTAGGATTGGAGAGGATAAAATCGGAACGCATTAAGAACAAATTACAGTAATGACTGGTCTGCGTACCGACATCAGCGAAATTATGTTACAAATCTTATCAGATCCACTCGTAGCCAGTATTATGCCACGCTGATACAAAAAAATTGCTCCAACCCTGGTTGTGTGTGGAAAGCTTTAAAACACTCACTGCCTTCGAAAACCTCCTCGAATAAAGAAAGCGGAATGATTGACCCTGATAAATTTAACCATTACTTTACTTCTGTTGGAAAAAAATATTAACGATAAATTTACCAAAAACAATATTTTTCTGCGATCATATTGTTAACCCGAATTTGGAATCTTTTGATTTTAATTCAGTTTCAAGTCAGTTTGTTTTATCACAGTTGTTGAAAGTAAACTCCAGTATGAAAGAAGATATACTGGGAATGTCAGGATTTTTCCTTAAGATAGCCGCACCTTATATTTCAGCTCCATTAGCCCACATATTTAACATCTCACTTCAAACCGGCGAGTTTACAGCAGATTGGAAGACCGCTAGGATCACTCCTATATACAAAGGATCTGGATGTAAGGATGATCCAAATAACTACCGACCGATCTCAGTTATAGGCCATGTGCCAAAAATAATAGAACAGTTCGTTAAATCGCGCCTCATTACGTTTTTTTGAAAGTAATAATCTGTTGTCGGATGAACAGTTCGCTTATCTTCCTAATCGTTCAACTTCATTTGCCTTGCACAGCATAAATGACGAATGCTTATTCAGTCTCAATAACAATAATGTTACCGCTGCATGTTTCCTCGATGTAAAAAAGGGTTTTGATAGCCTTGATCATACTGTCTTACTTACAAAAATGAGCAACTATGGCATAAAAGGTATACCGCTTTTGTGGTTCGAAAACTACCTGTCAAATCGTAAGCAAGTGGTTTATTTTAATGGATTGCTTTCAGAACCACGCACCTTGGACATAGGTACCCCACAGGGCACTGTCCTTGGACCTATATTTTTCCTTTTTTATTTAAATGATCTTACTATGTTCCTCAGTGAGAAATGCGTCATTTATGCTGATGATATTTCAATTTATTCTTCAGCGAATTCAGCCGCTAAAGCTATAGAGTCATTACAAGTAAATCTCGGAATTGCACTTAAATGATTTAGAGAGAATCGACTTAGTATAAATCCCCAAAAATCATCATTCATATTATTTGGCCCTAAGTCTAAAACCAATGGAAATCAAATGAACATTTCATTGGATAACATTACAGTGATGCCGACTGAACACACAAAGCTTTTAGGTGTTATCATCGACGCTTGTCTTATATGGAAAAAAACATATACAACTGGTGTGCGACAAAATAGTATCAAAACTAGGTCTCCTTTTCAGATTAAGTAAAACCTTAGATATCTCTAGTTTAAACATTCTTTACAATGCCTTAATTCAGAGTCACATTGATTATTGTATATCTGTCTGGGGTAATTCCTCCAAAACGTTTTTATTACAACTCCAAAAAAACTTCAAAATAGAGCTGCTAGAATCGTTACTAAAACTTATGATACCAATATATCTTCTACATCATTGATTACAACATTGGGTTGGATGAATGTTAAACAGAGATACCAAAATTTTGTTTCTTTAATGGTCTTTAAATGTTTGTCTGGTAATGCCCCTCCCTCTCTTACGCATACGTTCAACCGTGTTATTAGTGCATATAATACTCGCTTTTCTCAGGGCTTCAATTTATCATTACCTAAACCAAACAGAGAATCCTTCAAAGCAAGTCTTGCATATGCTGGTCCCATCCTACTGGAATTCTTTACCTGTAAGTGTCAAATCTGCAACCAGTCTCTACCAGTTTAAATCATTGTACCAGCAATTTATGCCATATGATTTTTCATAGCTTATTCACGGGTGCCTTTTCGTCTTTGTATTCATCACCTATATTACTGTGTCATTATGTAATATATTTATTGTGAAATCACGATCTTACATGTTTTAATTTTTAGTTAGGCCTTTTGTTTAAATTTATTTACTCAATATTCGTGTATATCATTTCAGAATTTTTTTTCTGTGATCATTTTAAACCTTGTATGTATAACTGTTTTTATGTATGCATGTATTTTAGTGTCAGTTCTTTCATATTTGCTTTTTTAACTGTGTACTTATCGATATCATCTTGACCAGGACCCTACAGAAAAACAGCTTTTGCTGAATAGGCTATCCTGGTTAAATATGTATTATAAATAAATAAATAAATAAAATAAAAAAAATACCATATTCCGGTATGTCCAAACACTGGTTTGGCTTGTCTGAATTTTGCTGATCGGGCACTACATATACATCAGAAGATTATTTATCCGCAACCTTTTGTCGACCCTTCAGTGCAACGTTTTGTACTATGACCCGATCTTTAGCTTTTACATCACAATTTTGGACTTTCATGTTATAGTGTCCTTTATATATTCTCACTAGAGCTCACCGATGGTTCTGATGCTGCGCAATATGCAAACTATAGTTTCTCCTGCAATTTCTTAATAAATTTGCAATGGTTGTGATCCTCTGTGCTCAGGAATGCATCAATTGCTAGCCTAGGTTTTCTCCCGAACATCATATAATATGGTGTATACCCAGTACTTTCATGTCAAGTGTATTGTACGCATGTAAAAGCGCAGAAATATAGGTTTTTCTATCAGCTTTGTGTTGTTCCCCTAATATCCGAATCATTCCAATTAAAGTATGGTTAACTCTTTCACACATCCCATTGCCCTGCTGATGGTAAGGACTTGTACAAGACTTGCGAATTCCTGTTATCTTGCATAATTCTGTCATCACTCCAGATTCAAAATTTGTACCTTGATCGCAATGGATTCGGACTGGAAAACCGTATTGCCCCAAGGAATGTTTTTTATATAGCAGATAGCAGTGGTTCTCTCGATCTGATTTTTGGAATGGCTTACGCATTTCTTGTGAAATGGTCTACTATTACAGATTTATTACTGAATCCTCCTTTGCAATCCTTAATCCTGCAGTATACGATACTAATGAGTTCCATCGGTTGTGACGTTTTGATATTTATGAGTTGTGTTTTTGGTGGTTGATTCGATGTTTTACTACAGATACATCGTTCGCGTTTTCTTTTACTTTCCTTAACGATGAAGTTAATAACTGGATGTGAAAACGGCCAAAATTTATTCACAGACTTTCCTCCTTTTATTATCTTCTCAATAAAGTTGTATATGTGTTTGTTTCAATATCTGTGTACATTTGCTGATACAGAAAACAAAGTTTCTGCGGAAATTGTGTAATATATCGACCATAAACAATATCATGTTAAACCAATGATGAATGTATTTTTGTTAGTAGCTATATGTTAAAGATAATAAAAAGAAAAACAATTGCGTGTCGTGTTTAATGGGGGATTATAGAACCTCCCAAACCATGTAGACATTCACTCGCAGGAATGGGGACGAAAGAATGATGGAAGTTGTCAGAGTTATTGTAATGGTTTTGTTCTTATTGTGAGTTTTGATATAGAGCTTGATGGGGTTTAATCATTTCCTGTGGAGCGGAAGCCGGTTCAAAGCAGAACACTAACGGCACATTTCCATGCATCCGTACCAGCCAGGTTACATATTGTGGTTTACAGAATGTATTACTAATACACAAATGATCTGACAATGTTAAGCATTTAATCTTTGATAGCTGTTTTTTTTTCTCTGGAACCTAAATGATTTGAAGAATGGTCTGACGCGAACCATCTAACTTTAATACTATCCTCAACAGCAAACGCTCTCAATGATTTCCGAGAAATATATTTATGAGGATGGGTCTTGAGCGAAAACAACTAACCTTGGCACAGATGGGTAAAACTAAATCAGAAACAAAGCATATACAGTCCAATGGCCTGCTGCTCTGTTGTATTCTCACAGCAGGTCTTGAAATATACCGATATTTCCGTCTATTTAATCACCTCTTCCCTGACCGATGTCCTTTTATCCGTAAAATTCTTTGAAACAATTATTAACAGACAATATATTTCGAAGACAATAAATGTATTTAAAGGTTCAGTTTTAAGTATTTAATTTTAAGTGTTTACAGTTCAGGTGTGACGGGTTAGGCATTGACATCGTCATGGCGACGTCGTCATCGAGAAACTTTTATTTTTAAATTTTATTTTCAATTGTTATCAAACATTTAATTATTACGTTGACGTTAAAGTCTTTCCTATTTTCAATATGTGGGTGTAATTATGCAACAAGCACTCCCTTTTACCAATATGTCGCGGCCGAGATCTAGTCAAGATACTAATACAATGCTGCAGAGTTATGAAGATTACAATGTCCATAACATCGATAACAAAGCTTCGTTCGCAGAGTAACCGATCGTATCACGTTTTATGATACTCTCAATAAAGACTCACAGGAGGGAAGTGGCCAACAATCGTGCAATGGATCATTAGAAGGCAGCAATAGTTATAGATGATATCTCTTATCGGTGAATTCCGAGGTTCTTATTTTGTAAGGCGATTTTACGAAATGAATACATATAGGAACACTACCTTGTGACGAGTTTGTCGAGTGGAGTCCACTTGGTATGGGTTTAGTATATTTGCCTGTTTTATTATGTGTATTTTTATAGTATATGTGTATTTTTATATCATATGTGTATACAACTGGAATGTTCACTGGACCCAGGACCCTAATAAAAATCAACATACTGTACTGAATAGGGATCCTTGTAAAATATCTTTGTAATACATAAAATAATATAACAATAACAAACCTCTTACCTCTGTTAAGTTCCAGCATCGCACGTGTACCCCGACTTATCTTTTTGTGTCCCCAAGGACAATAGGACTAGTATCAGTCATTTTCTTGCTCTTCCCGATATACAGACAGCATAATCTAGTAAACTCGTAAAGTCTCTGCTATTCAAACCAAGCCGTTAGCTTCATTCTAACAACAATATTCACCCGAGGATCGGGTCGCATCCCGTAAAACAGGCTGTAGTGTATTTACAGTGTTGTGTTTCATCATCGTTATATATATATATATATATATATATATATATATATATATATATAACTATTTATTTGGCCGTAGCATTTATTTTGCGGCGGGGTGTGTATGGTTAGCAGATCAGGTCAGTCATCAAAACTTTATAATTTTAAATCATATTATAAGGGTACAAAATGATAAACTTTGCTCTGCCTTTTATTAACTTCTGGTCTCTATTTAGCTTACTAACCAGAACTGACTCCACCCTAGAGAAAATAGGGTTTCCGAAAAAAAATAAAACCCCCAATAATATTGCAAGTTTGGTGATTCGTAGTCAGAGGTAAAGGAAAAGCAGTAATAAAACTGTATTTCTTGCCAGTGTTACACAGACTGGATCTGTATTGGTGAGGAGTCAGTGAGATCTTCTGAGCAGTATTGTGAGGGTTAAGAGTCAGTCAGACTTTCTGGTTTGTATAGTAATGGTGAGGAGTCAGTCATACTTTCTGGGTTGTAGAGTAATGGTGAGGAGTATACCAAACTTTCTGGTTTGTATGGTAATGATGAGGAGCCAGCCATACTTCTGTATTTTATTGTTATGATGAGGAGCCAGTCAGACGTTCCGGGTTGTATAGTAATGCTTAGGTGTCAGCCAGACTTTCTGGGTTGTATTGTACTTGTGAGGAGTCAGCCAGACTTTCTGGGTTGTATTTTACATGGTAATGGTACTGTATGGTTAATTACCCTGTATAAATATGATGTAAATATAACAAAATATGTAAAGAATAATTGATAAGATGAGGAGTCAGCCAGACTTTCAAACTTGACAGGACCAAGGATGCTGAAAACATCAGTGTCTTTGCACTGTAAATATGTATTGCCTGACAGTATATTTATTATACACCTTAACAACATTGTGTATCATTAAATATGAAATAATTTCACCTGTTTCATGTTTTATTGTTCTTGGAACAAATCAGAATTAATTGTTCAAACATATGAGCCACTTGTTATAAACTAGAACTGGCATTATAAGATATACCTGACAATATGACATTACTAGTGCCGTATAATAATAAATGAGAAAAGGCATCAGTTTAATTATGTTATTAACTTTGAACAAAATAAGGTAGGATATAAAACATTGGTGAGTTCATAATATGGCTTACATAATTCTGAAATACATAAATATTTATTTTTTTTTATATTTCAGACACTCCAAAAGACAACAAATTGAAGTGGAGGCCATCCTTGTCATGTCTTCTAAAATAAACGCAAAACGATTCATTTTATTTATTTTGCTTGGACTTTCCTTTGTTATTCTAACTTTTTATATATCTCTCCGAGATCTACCTCTTTGGCATTTCTCCTTGAATTTAATACAACATAGATTATCCAAGATTGCAGGGACGTTTGGATCGTTCTTGTCTAGTGATCCCACAAACACATCCGAAACACATAAAGAAAGACGGATAAAGAAAATTCTGTTCTGGACCCCTATGTATTCCTATCCTGATTATTTATTTGGATTTGGACGACGCCCCTTTATGGATCACAACTGCACCTTCACTGAATGTGAAACGACAAATAATCGGTCAGAGTTCAATGCAAGCCATGCTGTAATTGTCCACATGAGGAGCATCGGTTCCCCATCTGGAATGCCTAAATTCCGGTTTCCATGGCAATATTTCGTATTTCTGTTGGGGGAATCACCAATTCACAGCATGAGAATGGGAGCATTTAACGGGTTGTTCAATCTAACCCTCACGTACCGTTATGATTCGGACATTAATGGACGATATGGGTATTTGGTGAAGAAACGAACCGAGAAAATCCCGCATAAGCCGTTTGATTACTCTAAGGGAAAAACAAAACAGGTTGCATGGTTTGTGAGTAACTGTCACACTCAAAGCCGCAGAAGACAATACATTAACGAACTTCAGAAATATATAAACGTGGATATCTATGGTAGATGTGGCCCCTTGAAATGTTCAGACAGGAAAGCTTGCTATTCTATGTTAGAAAAAACCTATAAATTTTACCTGTCCTTCGAGAACAGTATTTGTAAAGATTATGCTACAGAGAAACTGTGGCTTGTGCTGGGGCTAAACGTGGTGCCTATAGTTTTAGGTGGGCTTGATTACAAGAAATATCTACCTGATCACTCGTTCATCGATATCAGGGATTACAGATCTCCCTCTGAATTAGCAGCATATTTAAGAAAACTGGATTCGAATGCAACATTGTATAACCGGTATTTCGAATGGAAACAATATTATAAAGTTGACGTCAAGACTCACCGTATATGTCACCTTTGTGAATTTTTACACACAAAGGTCAAATTTCGTAAAACCTATGAACACTTAGATAAATGGTGGAATAGGGATCAAGACTGTATTGCACCAAGAGAATACTTCAAAGGGCATGCAGAAATCAGTTAAAAGAAGATAACTTGTTTAAAGGGAGAGGGTGGATAAATTACTTCTATGATTCTTAACCTTATGTGTAAATATGTGTTATTTGCCAGCTTACCAGTGCTTTAATTCAGCGACGTTGCTTCTGTTTTAGAGGCATTGAAGGAACATGTACTAATCTTCACGACACATATATACCTGATCGGAAAGCGTATTCTTCTGTATTCAATATTCTATGGATTCTTAAGATGAGTTCTAGGGCGACCGCTCTCGGTGACGATACACAACGTCTGTTAATGACCTTACCATGAACTTAATATAACCTTTATCGTTTATGCATTTTATGCAAGGGAATAATCATGGGCAGAGCGGGTTTCCGGGATAATATTTATACACAGGTGACAGTATAAATAATTAATGGTCAAAGGTTGCTGGGGCTATTCGGCCACCTACCGAGTGAATAATAATGTTTGACCTTGCATTCAACTGTAATAAGACAAATAATCCAAAATGTGGCAAAACAAAAAGATTTTCTGTATATTAATCACTGGAGAATGAGGTGTAGCAATTCCAGCTAATGACTATTTTTAACTTCACTAAGACACGTGTTTAAGGATAATTATCATAATTAGGTCAATTGTCTTCCATTGGCTTACAACCAGAGGCATGGAAGAACATCATACGACCGCGAATTGAGTTCTGTAGCGCGGGCAGTTTGCTAAGACTGCTCAGAAGGAAAACAGAGCCAAGTGCTATCAGATCACACTTCACTGATCATTATTACGGGATACCTTGTAGTTTTCTTTATTAGTTACGGTATTACTAGTCCTGAATCTCAGCGCCACCTTGTGTTTATTCAGTGAAACGCATAAGGTCTTCAATCGTTCTTAGTGGATAATCCCCTTTGTTTTATTCTCACACATTTTAATGTATTGCAAAATCGGATATAATTATATTCACTTTAATGAGTTATTATACCTTTCATCATAATGATAAATCAAGATGCGAAATATTTAAAATAAAAAAAAACTGTTAATTTGAAACTAAATGGAGCTGAGTAGCGGATTAGTATTACTTCTGCTCCAGTTATCCAATCACTTCAGATTCAGAAGCACGTTTTTTTCTTCTGTAACCACCCATCTACCTGTATTTATAACAACTTTAACTGATATTCATTCATGATTAAGTAACAATCAATTTAAAATGTGTACATACGAGGATATTTATATAGTAGAGATGAATTAAAGAAATTATGTTGGGCTTTCTACCTGGAATAGTCAGAGAGCACGGACCTGGCAAAAGGGTCGTCGTTCAACCTACCACAGTGCCAAGGTCTGACTTGATAGTATGGAGCCTGACACCTCTACAGCACTGCTAGGGAGATAGTACTGTCTAATTGTTGTGCTACTGACCGTTTTGTAGCCGACGCTTGATCGTTCAAGCTGTAAAATGATAACGGGTAGGGGTAACTTAAATGTGAATATCTTATCTTCCAATTAACCAACCTTTGTAATAAAGATATCTGTGGAAAGGCCTTGTAAGGATCTATCAATATACATAACAACCATGTAGGTGCACATTTTGGACGCCACAAAGGCCACCTCAACGCCGGCATTTGTATTTAGTTTCTGGAAAAGAAAGCAGTTTCTAAAACCTGCCACAGATGTCGCCACCTGTCAAGAAACTGTTGATCCTCTCCAGCATGAAAAACTGGCAAACACTGCTGATTTTTTTTTTATCATATTCCCCATATAGCTTATCTGTTATAAATAATGTATGCACTCTCAAATATGTTAGTTTAAAATTACTTCTCCCCTTTCTTATTTACTGTCGTATTTATTTTTGGAGTAACTTTATCTGAGATGAGTCCGAAATAGGTCATCCTGACACAAACAGGTGCTTTCATAATTGATAACGGTTCTATGGCCAGGGAGGGTATAAGTTCTTGACACAGACAGGGCAGCTGATGAGACGTTACGAGGATTGGAAGCAAAAAAAATAATTCTGTGTGATGAACTTCCCTGCCTTTGCAGTCACTGACATAGCTAAGTCTAACTAATTACTGTTTTTATAAGCTTTGAAAATATTATAAGCTTAATCCGGAGGCATAACCCCATTTACACAGAACTTTCTAAGTGGTCTTTTATGGCATAAAATCACACCAAAGCACGTGTTATAGCTAAAAAATATTTAGAAAAGGCTCAACAGACAATGGAATTTTCGAAAGATAGGAAGTCACAAGTTTGGATTCTCTCATGGCGAGGTCTTGCTATTTGGAGGTCAAGGTTGTGATGGCTTGGTGACAGGTTGTATTAACACGGCGCTCCGCAAATCTTTGGAAAATTAAGCGAAATACTGTTAATTATTTATCACTAGTCTTGGGCTATGGCTTAGTATTACATTCTGAATATGTGGAGGTCCAATTGAAGGAAATTGTGTGCCATACCTGGTAAATATTCAAATTAATCATTGGATTATCAACATGAGTAATTGGGCGCTGGTTCATTCATTAGGCATCTGCCTGTATTTCCTTAGGCAGGGTATTCAATACTGATTACTGTAGGAGCCGATCCTAATTGGACACGCGACAGTAAACATCCCACGTTGCACTCAACACGTTGAATCTTGATTATATTTAAGGTAAGAACCAATTCAAAGTAATAGAAGCAAACGAGATGCCTTCATCGTTGACGGACAGACAATTATTGGAGATAATTTGAAAAAGGTGTCTAATATTGAGGAAATGAACAACACAATGAAAACTTTTGTTAATCGAGTAACTAAGGCTGAAAAAAAATATTGCTGAATGCAAAGCTGATGTTAAAAAATAAAATTATCTGCTGCGTCTGTTGAAAGTGTTAAATATGTTCCAAAGGAAGTCAATGATATAAGTAATCAACCATCCTGATGAAAAATGTGCCTGAAGAAACAGAAAATGCAGACTGTATTGGCTTCGCTTACACAGTGATAGTAGAAGATATAGAGTAAAAATAGAGGTGGCGTATTGATATGGTGCAAGAATGTCAGCCGGATCCCAGAAAACCTCTGAGGAACAAGAGACTTGTCGGCCCATACTCATTCGGTTAAGTGATATATCTGATAAACTAGGAATTCTGCGAGCTGCAGCCAAACCAACAAGCTAAGAGAGTCCAGAATGTACCCCATGGACAAATTCACCCTGCGACAAGGATGATACATAAAAAAATTGGTAACTGTTATGAAGGACATGAGAGCTAAGGGATGCATGGCCTATATACCATGGAATGTTCTGAGGGTAATTAAATACAAGAACACTCCTAAAGGAATAAGAGGACCTCTGAAGGGTAACGCATAGAAGAGGATTAAATGGACAATTTGAAAGACCGTTTCTACATATTATGGATTGACAGACTCTGATAAAGCTTAGCATTAGATATACTGAATCATTTATATGATTTGTTTAATGTGTGAGCGGAGTATCGTGAACAACTGTGATAAGTTAATATTTTCATCTTGGATAGAGGTGCATCAGCCGAGACCTATTTTATATCTGTGAGTATAATCTTTTCTCAGGATCAGAATAATTATTATATATCGGAGACGAATCTTACACATTGATGCTAGCTCTACCTGTACACTTTGCCCATACAACCCGTGAATGGAATAATTAACAGGGAGGAGAATGCTCACTAATAAAGAGTTATATGTTAGTAAAACCATGGCAAATATTTATTATTGTGTCCATTGGGGTGCCCTATAACAATTCCATGGTTTGGAAATTTTGCTCTAAAGAATTAGATAATGTCATATGAAGCAATAATCTTAAGGTTCAAATAATATCATATAATGTAAGGGGTTTACGCAATTTTAAGAAACGGCGTTAGATTTTTAACTTGTTAGTAAAACATGGAGGAAGTAATGGGAATTTTTTTTACAAGAATCTCACAGTGATAAGAAAAAAAAAATCAGTTTGCGTAACCAGTGGAGGAGTGAATTCTTTTACGCCCATGGGACCATAGACAGCTATGGTGTAGCAATACTAGTTGGTGATAAAGTTGAATTTAAATTAGAAAAATATATTCTTGGCAATTATGGACGCTATATAATACTGTTATGTAAAATTCAAGGGATTGACTGCCTCTTACTTTATGTACCAAATACGGAACTAGAACAAAAAGGATTTGATAGCATTACAGATAAAGAAATCAATATACATATAATAATAGTTTGAGACTTTAATGTAGCATTATCCAGCAGAGAGGTAGAGGGCGGGAATTTTAAGTTGAAAAGAGGTCAGTCATGAGAATAGAGAATATTATAAAAAAATATGATCTGTGAGAGATATGTAGGCTCAGAAATCCTAATACATATGCTTATTCTTAGTGTTCGATTAACCCGTTGTTACAGAGACGATTAGAAATCAATAGTAACAGAAACAGGAATTTTACCTAGTGTTTCATAAAATCAGTCATTATATCAAAATTAACCCGATCTTTATCCCAGAAGCATTGAGCCAGCATTGGTGCTTTAATGTGTCACTGTTAGAAGACACAAACTATGTTAAACAGCTAACGGAACTATATCCAGTATCGAAAGCAGAATATAAAGAAAAAAAATCCTGTAATAAAGTTGGAGTGTCTAAAATAGGAGGTTATCGAATTTACAATTAAATACACTAAGCTAAAAAAGAAAAAGATAAAAATGGACCTGGAATATGAGAGAATGAGGTTAAAGAATTAGTGGACAACCTTAATTTAAATTCTTCTGAGGAATTCAAGAAAAACTATGAAATTAAGAAACAAACAGTAGAAATTACAAACATATCACTGAAGGGATTATTATCCGGGCAAAATGTCAGTGGTATGAAAAAGGCGAATTTAATACGATATACTTTATGAATCTAGAAAACAGGAAGCAAAATCGTAACACTGAAAACTTGTTATAAATAGCAAAGAAACAAACGATATAACTGTAATTTTACGCAGAATAAAAACTTTTTTTCGAGACCAAATATGCTAGAAATAATATATTGCCTACAGATGAACACATTAATTTTTAATGAAGAAAATAACACTGCCTACGCTGTCCGGAACAGACAGAGAAACCTTAAGAGAAGATGTTAAACTAAGTGAAATATTAAATTCATTATAAAAAATGCCAAATTCTAAAAGCCCAGGTAACGATGGATTACCAAAAGGAATTCTATGTATCTTTCTTTACTCTCATCAGTGAAGATTTATTTCAAGCCATACAATATAATTATTTGACCGGAGAAATACCTTCTGGTCAGAAACAAGCGATTATAAAATTAATTGAAAAGAACACTGATGTCAAATTAATTAGGAAAATATTAGCATAAGGAATTAAATCATTTTTGCCTTCACTGATTGGCTTGGATCAATCTGCTTTAATCAGTAGCCGATATATATATAGGGGAACCGATTAGATTTATTTCAGATTTCTTGGAGTACACAACACCGAAAATATGGAAGGAATATTGTTTGCTGCAGATTCCGAGGCAGTGTTTGATACATTAGACCATAATTTTCTTTTTGAAGTAATGGATAAGTTTGGCTTTCTCGAAAATATCATAAGATTTTACATGTAAATGCAGAAAGCTGTGTAATAAATAATGCCTATTATATTCAAATTTCAAAGAGGTACAAGACAAGGGGATCCTCTGGCTCAATATTTATGAATATTGACAGTGGAAATTTTAGCTTTAATTTTAAGAAGTAGCT
The DNA here is from genome assembly GCA_026874595.1 of Sipunculus nudus. Classification (NCBI taxonomy): domain Eukaryota; kingdom Metazoa; phylum Annelida; class Sipuncula; order Golfingiida; family Sipunculidae; genus Sipunculus; species Sipunculus nudus. Next base: position 1,550,736 of record CM049320.1, on the reverse strand, counting down.
CTAGTAAAGAGGGAATCACAATAGATCGCACAGTAATAAAACAAGCTTATTTGCGGAAGACTCGACCTTTTTTTAAAGGCCTTAAGTCCTTGAACATTCTTATAGAAATAATCAACCTCTTTTCTGAAGTGAGGTTAAATTAAGGCTCAATCTACTTAAGTCAGAAGCGGCTTGGATTGGTTCAAAGGTAAATAATATAGAAAAGTTATCATCAATTAAAAAGAAAAATCTGAACCTAGATGCAATCAGCATTTTAGGTTTTTATTTAATTACAACAAGAAATTGCATTATTAACTTAACTTTGAAAAAAAATATAGATAAATTTATAATCTCACTAAGTGAATGGAAAAAAAGGTCATTAACAATTTATGTACGTAAAGAGGTCAATACCTTTGCACTACCGAAAACTATTATATGTAATGCACCATGATAGAAACACCAGAACAAGTAATACCAGGAATTTAACGAAAAAAATAGTCAATTTTATCTGGAATAGGAGACGCCCAAAACTCAAATATACTGTACTTGTATCGAGATATAATAAGGGAGGAATAAATTTAATTGATTTAGATGGTCGGCTAGAAACTCAAAGGGTGATGTGTGTTAAAAGATTAAATGCCGAAAACACGAATGAAAAGTTATCCCAAATAAATATTTTCAGGTGAAAGGTGGAGTAACCTTGTCCGCTCAAATTATGATATCAGATGTTTACCAAAACAAATGCCGCCTTTTATGTCATAGTGTTTAAAGCGTGGGCGAAATATGTAAGCGCCTATCCTTTGGAAAAAAAACAAGTTCTTATTCAACCTCTGTGGAATAATAAGAGAATTTCAACCGCAGAGAAATCCTTGAATATTAGAGAGCTGAGTGAAACGGGCCTATCAGCTTTCCTGTATAAATCACATATGTGCAAAGGGTGGAATGAAAACGCTAGTCAGTGTAAAATCAAAATACGTGTATGAAACCTTCGGGAATCTGTGAGAGAATTTTCTATAGCATAACGTAGAATCGAAACTTATATGAATATGTTCAGTGGAACCATATTTGTCAAAATTTTTACAAAACTTCCATTGACACTTACTCTAGGCAGTTTCAATATAGACCTGTGCATATTTTTTTTAGGTAAGGCAAGACCTCTCAAACAACATTTTTACAGAGTAATGCCTAACAGATAATTCATGAAGAAATGTTACATGTTAAAACCAGGATTATAATTCCCAGCAAAAGCGATTAGAGCAGTACATGTTTAGTTATCGGTTTGAAACCGATTACAGAAAGCAGTGCTAACGCCAAATCAGATTCTTTCCAACTTCCACACCTGTCTGATTTTATTAACCAAGAAGGCACTGCCAAATTGGTTGAGAGGGTTACAGGCAAGTTCCATTAATTGATAGAACTAAACGAATTTTTGCCTTGTTTGAACTGTTACGAAGGGCTGGCCTTACCATCAGTTTAGTAAAGAGTGACTTGTCACTGTCCAATATTTGGATATATGGTTGGCCAATTAAAAGTAAAATCATTGAATAATTAAGTCAACGCCGTTGTAAACTCCCTGTTCCGAAAGGTAAACGAACATAAACGAAATATCTAAGATGGCTAGATACTATCACAGGTTTTGTAGAATCTTTTCAGAAATCATCACTCAAAAAATCTGTTAAGGAAAAATGTTTCATTCAACTCGAATTGTGTAAGCACAATCGTGGAGTTCTGTCTTGACATCTCCCTCACTTACCATACAAATACAGTTTTTTCATTTTGATGTTTTGACATTCATAAATCAGATAAAAAACAGGAATCAGCGTCCTGTCCGTTGGAGTCTGCTACTTCAAGAGTAATACTTATTAGTAAAGCACATAAAAGAAAAAGAAAATGTAGTTGCGGAAAACAAATCAAGAATTACGTAAGAATTGTAATGTCGTTATTCCTTAGTAATATAAACGTTTTATTATAGACTAATGATAAGATAATTGAAAGGACCAAGTAGTTGTGAAAACAAAAAAAAATATAATAAATTTAATAAAGAAAGATTTATATTAATCCTGTGTATTTAATTTTATAGGACGTTTGACGAGGGAATGTGCTACATGATGGACGTCCCTAAGGATGTCCTCACGTTGTGACGTCAGAACTGCCTGTTACCTGTGTTGTGGAAGATATTTCTTTTATTTCAACGGGGTTTACCTGAATCCAGACTCGGGGAACCAGGATGACTGAGCGACTCGGCCACGGAACTTTTTTTTAGTGTTGTCTAGGTCTTTTGAATTGAAATAAATGATGGTTGCCAGTCAACTTGCAAGCCGAGTCAGCTAAAACACAATCGTTTTAACAGGGCCGCTGAATTGCCCGCCGGTCGCTAACTTTTATAACAGGATGAGTATTGTAAAACTAAATTAGATGGTAATTTTACGGCCAGGGTGTAACACCAATTATTGCTGGCCGGTATGAATTTATTATGGATAAGGTAAAGTTGGCTTATTTTATTTACCTCAGAAAATGCGCCAATCAGCGTTACTATCGTACAAGGAATGTTATTGTCGCCTGTAAAGTACTGAATACTATGTCGCCTGAGCCCGTTAAGTAGTGTTAAGTAAGTCTGGCCATACCCCGGGAGTCTATTTATGATTAATATTTCATGGAAATGAGAGGCAGTAAGTCACGATTACACATATGCCACTTTAATATATGTGGCACTAAAATTATCCTGTTTCAGGATTTTATAATAGTTCAGATATTCAAACATGCGCAGTTAAGGCGGCTAACATTCACAAAAATACATACACACTAAAAACATTATCATTGTTTTAAACCATATTAACTGATTTAGGGGAAAGCTTGCTAAAGCGACTGTTTATGGATGCGTGTGTGAATATATTTTTGTAAAATCTATAATCCCAACCTATGTAATGACAAATATTTTTGTCTTTGGGGCAATTATCTGGTTTTGTTTTGGTTATAAAATGTCGTCTGGGACGGCCTTCCTCAAGAAAATATCTTTCTCATCAGCGTCTTGTCAAATGCTTAAGATTTTACATCTTGTTTAAATATCCGCTTTATTTGTTCTGAAGAAACAATTACAACATTGACACCTTATATGACATATATTTTATTGAACTGATCTGGACTACAAGTTGTCTGTATATGTTATATGGTATAAATGTGTTATGTTTTATTTTATGTTGTTATAAATACATATTGCACATAAATATTAATTTGATTAATGAATGAGCAAATATTAAATATTTTAACCAGTGGTTTCCAAACATATTTCTTTAATCTTTTCATAAATGAGTTTTTGTTTTAAATTTAAAGCCTATTGCTTCAGGTTCATCTGCCCTCTAAGTGGTTTCCTACCATAAAAACAATCTTTCAGATGTAATACAGATGTAATCAAACTCCCCTTGCTAGTAGAATAAATCTATGAACAACTACGGAGTGAATAAATCATCAGGATTTCACCTGGGAGAGATTGTAGTCTATACAGATTAAACCTCTCAAAGTAAAGATCGTATATCGATCGTATCTTACAGGATACAGGTCATCTCATATGTCAACATAGTAGAGATAGGGGCCTTACCCTACCGATATGGAGCATCTAAAAGTCCACACAAACAAATATCACTGTATCGTCCAACCTGTTTGGTATGTCGAACTTCTGCAGGGGAATGAATTGTATAAATATTGTTTTGAAGTTGTCTATGTAGATATTTTGTTGTAACCGAATTGTCTGCACAGTTGGATAGTCAGCATATAAGTGAACAGTGAGCATTTGGATACGAATCGTCAGCTCAGTCTGATGAAATAAGAAACATATTTCGGTAATCGTGAGGCGACGTTGCTCATAAGTTCCCATTCGATCACAACAAGATACCACCATGCTCGACGGTGCTTATATTATCATGTCTCCTTCGTCATACGTTTGATGGTGCTAGTATTATCATTTATCCTTCGTCATTTGTCCAATGGTGGTTGTATTATCATGTCTGTTTAATGGTGCTTGTATTATCATGTCTCCTTCCTCGTTCGTTCGATGGTGCTTGTATTATCATGTCTGTTTGATGGTGCTTGTATTATCATGTCTGTTTGATGGTGCTTGTATTATCATGTCTCCTTCGTCATTTGTTTGATGGTGCTTGTATTATCATGTTTCCTTCGTCATTTGTTTGATGGTGCTTGTATTATCATGTCTCCTTCCTCATTTGTTTGATGGTGCTTGTATTATCATGTCTCCTTCGTCATTTGTTTGATGGTGCTTGTATTATCATGTCTGTTTGATGGTGCTTGTATTATAATGTCTTATGTTTGGTGGTGCTTGTATTATCATGTCTCCTTCGTCATTTGTTTGATGGTGCTTGTATTATCATGTCTGTTTGATGGTGCTTGTATTATAATGTCTTATGTTTGATGGTGCTTGTATTATCATGTCTCCTTCGTCATTTGTTTGATGGTGCTTGTATTATCATGTCTCCTTCCTCATTTGTTTGATGGTGCTTGTATTATCATGTCTGTTTGATGGTGCTTGTATTATAATGTCTTATGTTTGATGGTGCTTGTATTATCATGTCTCCTTCGTCATTTGTTTGATGGTGCTTGTATTATCATGTCTCCTTCGTCATTTGTTTGATGGTGCTTGTATTATCATGTCTCCTTCCTCATTTGTTTGATGGTGCTTGTATTATCATGTCTGTTTGATGGTGCTTGTATTATAATGTCTTATGTTTGATGGTGCTTGTATTATCATGTCTCCTTCCTCATTTGTTTGATGGTGCTTGTATTATAATGTCTTATGTTTGATGGTGCTTGTATTATCATGTCTCCTCGTCATTTGTTTGATGGTGCTTGTATTATCATGTTTCCTTCGTCATTTGTTTGATGGTGCTTGTATTATAATGTCTTATGTTTGATGGTGCTTGTATTATCATGTCTCCTTCGTCATTTGTTTGATGGTGCTTGTATTATCATGTCTCCTTCGTCATTTGTTTGATGGTGCTTGTATTATCATGTCTGTTTGATGGTGCTTGTATTATAATGTCTTATGTTTGATGGTGCTTGTATTATAATGTCTTATGTTTGATGGTGCTTGTATTATCATGTCTCCTTCGTCATTTGTTTGATGGTGCTTGTATTATCATGTCTCCTTCGTCATTTGTTTGATGGTGCTTGTATTATCATGTCTGTTTGATGGTGCTTGTATTATAATGTCTTATGTTTGATGGTGCTTGTATTATCATGTCTCCTTCGTCATTTGTTTGATGGTGCTTGTATTATCATGTCTGTTTGATGGTGCTTGTATTATAATGTCTTATGTTTGATGGTGCTTGTATTATCATGTCTCCTTCCTCATTTGTTTGATGGTGCTTGTATTATCATGTCTGTTTGATGGTGCTTGTATTATAATGTCTTATGTTTGATGGTGCTTGTATTATCATGTCTCCTTCATCATTTGTTTGATGGTGCTTGTATTATCATGTCTGTTTGATGGTGCTTGTATTATCATGTCTGTTTGATGGTGCTTGTATTATCATGTCTCCTTCGTCATTTGTTTGATGGTGCTTGTATTATCATGTCTCCTTCCTCATTTGTTTGATGGTGCTTGTATTATAATGTCTCCTTCGTCATTTGTTTGATGGTGCTTGTATTATCATGTCTCCTTCGTCATTTGTTTGATGGTGCTTGTATTATCCTTGTATTATCATGTCTCCTTCGTCATTTGTTTGATGGTGCTTGTATTATCATGTCTCCTTCGTCATTTGTTTGATTGTGCTTGTATTATCATGTCTGTTTGATGGTGCTTGTATTATAATGTCTTATGTTTGATGGTGCTTGTATTATCATGTCTCCTTCGTCATTTGTTTGATGGTGCTTGTATTATCATGTCTCCTTCGTCATTTGTTTGATGGTGCTTGTATTATCATGTCTCCTTCCTCATTTGTTTGATGGTGCTTGTATTATCATGTCTGTTTGATGGTGCTTGTATTATAATGTCTTATGTTTGATGGTGCTTGTATTATCATGTCTCCTTCGTCATTTGTTTGATGGTGCTTGTATTATCATGTATCCTTCGTCATTTGTTTGATGGTGCTTGTATTATCATGTCTCCTTCCTCATTTGTTTGATGGTGCTTGTATTATCATGTCTGTTTGATGGTGCTTGTATTATAATGTCTTATGTTTGATGGTGCTTGTATTATCATGTCTCCTTCGTCATTTGTTTGATGGTGCTTGTATTATCATGTCTCCTTCGTCATTTGTTTGATGGTGCTTGTATTATCATGTCTCCTTCATCATTTGTTTGATGGTGCTTGTATTATCATGTCTCCTTCCTCATTTGTTTGATGGTGCTTGTATCATCATGTCTGTTTGATGGTGCTTGTATTATAATGTCTTATGTTTGATGGTGCTTGTATTATCATGTCTCCTTCGTCATTTGTTTGATGGTGCTTGTATTATCATGTCTCCTTCGTCATTTGTTTGATGGTGCTTGTATTATCATGTCTCCTTCCTCATTTGTTTGATGGTGCTTGTATTATCATGTCTGTTTGATGGTGCTTGTATTATAATGTCTTATGTTTGATGGTGCTTGTATTATCATGTCTCCTTCCTCATTTGTTTGATGGTGCTTGTATTATCATGTCTCCTTCGTCATTTCTTTGATGGTGCTTGTATTATCATGTCTCCTTCATCATTTGTTTGATGGTGCTTGTATTATCATGTCTCCTTCCTCATTTGTTTGATGGTGCTTGTATTATCATGTCTGTTTGATGGTGCTTGTATTATAATGTCTTATGTTTGATGGTGCTTGTATTATCATGTCTCCTTCGTCATTTGTTTGATGGTGCTTGTATTATCATGTCTCCTTCGTCATTTGTATGATGGTGCTTGTATTATCATGTCTCCTTCCTCATTTGTTTGATGGTGCTTGTATTATCATGTCTGTTTGATGGTGCTTGTATTATAATGTCTTATGTTTGATGGTGCTTGTATTATCATGTCTCCTTCGTCATTTGTTTGATGGTGCTTGTATTATCATGTCTCCTTCGTCATTTGTTTGATGGTGCTTGTATTATCATGCCTCCTTCATCATTTGTTTGATGGTGCTTGTATTATCATGTCTCCTTCCTCATTTGTTTGATGGTGCTTGTATTATCATGTCTGTTTGATGGTGCTTGTATTATAATGTCTTATGTTTGATGGTGCTTGTATTATCATGTCTAAGAACAAATAACAAAATGGCTACCAGCATATACTGAAACTGGCACAAAATTCACATTTTAAGGCCTAGTACAAATTACGGATAAATGCGGATAACCCTTCTTAAATCTATTCTAGGTGAGAGTCTCAGGAAAGGTATGTTACTGGACCAGTGAGAGGACCTCTTCTTCGGCGGAGGCGGGGGGGGGGGGGGGGGCACTTGGGAGGTAATTCAATACAAGAACTGGGGTAAACATCCCGGTGACTCCAGCAGATGGCCAGGTGGCCGTAGTTCTCTTTACAGATGGGACACATGTCGCTATAGGTCTGCAAAGCAAAGAATTTTTGAAAGTTCCATGAAATGTACAGGATACTGAATATGCCATCTATTTTCTCGAAGAGATAAGAGCTAGCCATACAATAACATAAATAAGTAATTATATATTTCCATGCTGGTATTAGGTTATGCTTTTAGAAATTATATCATCTTAAAATACATGCAAATGCTTCCTGGCGTTCTATGTTGTACCTTTATCAACTTATCCCTATAACATTTATATTTTTAGTGAATTTACATGTGTCAGTTTAAAAAAATGAGCTGTACCTGCATTATGAAAGCAAATATCACAAAATGTAAAAATAACAGATGACATATTTGAAAACACGAGTCGGATTTTTAAAAGCTCCATAAATACATAACAAGTTTAAGCCATGTTTTTCATTCGTTGTGACGTTGGTTAGCCGTGCTCCTTTAAATGCGAGGACAAGAGTTGGACATGGACCATAAACTGGAATCTCGCGCCACCTGTATGCAGCATTTTATGCGTTTGACGAAGAATTATTATATAAAGGCAAATATAAAACATTGCTGATTTGTGTAAGTGATTCGATGGTATTTTTAAAGCATTAGCAGTTCTTAGTCAATACGAATAAAATGTGTATCTTTGGTGAGCATCAGGCCTGGGTTTAGCTGACAATGTGTAACAGGCCTCGGTTTATAATGACTTTTAGTAGCAGGACTTGGCTTATGCTTGCTATGTATAGTAGTCCGGACTGACGTAGGTGGAGACATGTTGAAATCATGAGTGCTCATTCTGACCTTTAAGTGTTAATTCTAGGGATGGTTGATTTAATTTTAGATATACATTTAATACATCCAGCGTACGGAAGAGGAGTAGAGTGTGGAGGAGCCACGTTTTTTGTCAAGTCAGTCCACAATGGAATTAACTATGCAAGATGAGTCTGTAAAAAAGCACGGGCTATTTAATCATTATTAAAAGTATAAAAAATAAAGAAAAAAGCACATTGATCTCAATCAGTTTCATTTTACATCAGTTTTATTTATCTTCTCATTTGAACACTAGATACATGTCAAGCTCAACTTGGTTGAAACAAAACCAGACACAAGACTTCAATTTTAAGGTACCTGCCTGTCCAGTAAGGCCCGTGGAAATTCTACATCTGTGCCAATTCTATATCAGACTACATATTTGAAGCTTATGCAAAGTTTTAATGAAGAACTAAAAAATGAAGTCCTTAAAATATAAACGAAACAATATTTTGACAAAAAAACTGAACAAACACTATTGTATACAATTAATGTTCCTGCAACGGGATCAATTCCTTTTACAAAGTATATTTTTCACACAGGTACCAGAAGGTATATCCCGTGCAAGGGGCATCAGCCCAGGTATAGTTGTCGTGTGGAAAAAGTCCAGAGCAATCATAGGATGCATGGTTTCCCCAACCAGGCGAGATGTATTCGAAGTTGCCTGAGAATAAGAAATAATATATATTTACAAGTACAGCCATTTTTGTTTCCCCAAGGGGGAGAGGCTATTGAAAATTTACTGCAAAATGGAAATACACAAATATATATATATATAGGAAATTTTTTTTTGCACAAATGTAGCCCTTGGAGAGCTTTATAACATACACAAAAAATGGTGGCGCCACCTGCAAATTTTGCATGTGTATAGATCTCACATAGCTCTTCATCATACGTAAAACTGGTGGCGCCACCTGCAGCCATTTTTGCACAGCTCCTGTCTGTTTGTCTGCCATGGGATAAAATCACTCATATCTCGGCAGTGGTTTGACATATCTGGCTAAAATTTTGCAGGTTTATACATCCCCGACAGCTCTCTTTATTTATGACAGGTGGGGCCACCTGCATTCTAGTTTATGCAGCAGACATCCAAGCTCATATCTTGGGAACCTTTTGACCGATTGGGCCAACGTTTTGCATGTGTATAGTTCTCACATAGCTCTTTATCATACACAAAACTGGTGCCGTCACCTGCAACCATTTTCGCTCAGCGTCCATCTGATTGTCTGCCACGGGCTAAAATCACTCATATACATGTAGTGGTTTGACTTATCTGCCTTAAATTTTGCATATGTATACAACTTGGACGGCTTTCTGGATTTTGTGGTAGGGGGGCAACCTTCATACACAATTTGGCTGCAGACATCCATGCTAATATGCAACACTTCACTCTATTTCCCCTTGCCACTTAATCCATGCCTCACTTCACCCGTTCCACTCTGATTTAGGCGGATACACGTAGTCGCTTGTCGACTACCCGTATTCTAGTTATAACTGAAAAGTATTAATGGAACCTGCAATATCACGAGAGAATGAGGTTACCGTAAATGGAAATATTATCAAAGGACTATCTCTTTATGTAGTCAAGAAATATACCGGGGTTACCTAGCCTCATAACGTGGAAATGTTGGCCTTGATATGAAACCAAGATCTTCATTTGACGCAAAGGAATTGAAAATTATATGCACGGATATGCCCGAATTAACACTGGCAATCATTCTAACGGAATGCGTCAGCAAGGCCACCGTCCGGGATTTCAATTTTTACAGCTATTTACTCTCTCACATTCTAACAATTCTACGTCATCTGAGAGATCAAAGCAGTATCCTATTTGAGCAGTACAATTATTTCACCTGAAGAAATTTTATCTTCTAAACCCTTCCCCGAATCTTTAGTGCCGAATAACGATATTATTGAATAAATTACCAGTTCTTTAGAGTCATACCAAAGCCATTTCTTGATATTTGAATGATTCTATTTCTTTTATTCTTATTGGCTCGTTAGATTTGAAAATCTTGTATTAATTGAAAGAGCTGTTTTGGCACCTGCCAGAGGCTGATCTGGTTCGCCTTGTCTTTCCCATCACCAATTGCCGATACTGCCTTCTTCCGTCAAAGCTATCAGGATACCCTCCCAGTCGCTGGCCCGGTATGCAGCCGGCATGGCATCTGTAAAATAAACCTAAATGTTACGTAACACCTGGCCCCTTAAAAAGCTAGTCTATCATACCACAGGGATCCACTGATATTGCAAATTTCTGGCCAATAGCATTGTACCGACGACACATTTTCTAAATAAAAAAAAATAGGTCATCATTCCGCCATCACACAACTGTCCCTGAAAACTGTGTAATAGAACCCCCCTGCGACTGGCCGAAAGTGGTCTTAATTGCAAGTGGTCTCATAACAGAGGTAAGTCCTTTACAATGAGAATACTTTTGGTCTTCCCAACGGTGGTCTTAATAGACTGGTGGTCTTTCAGACGGGTTCAACTGTATATTTCTATGCTGTCCAAAGGAGGATTTGGAAGATGCTTTTATACACAGTTCATTATTTATCGTTATTATTATTTTGTTAATACCTTTAATGTTAAATTACAATTATGCTTTATATATTTAATATACAGTGAAGCAACCACCTCGAAATAACGACCAATTTTCATGGTCCCGATTTTTTTTCGCTCTTTATATCATTTATATTAATCTCGGAATCGCGGGCACCTCGTCTTTCCGTTTTACGACCACTTATTTTGGTCCCATCGGGTGACCTGAACCTGAATTTTGCGACCACAAAGTACGGAGTAAACATTGCCCGGCCAGGCGTAGCGGTGGGTCGGGGCAAACCAATGTCTTGCATCACTAATTATAGTAATTAGCATAGATCAAAGCGTGTTCACGGATGATCACTCAAGGGGAGTTTAAAATGTTTGCATTACGGTTTCATAACCTTTTACCAGGCCCACCGTTAATTATATGCGTGATCCAAGGGCACCAAAGTTCGTTGAACTCACTGGTCAATAAAGGTTTATCATTGGTTCATATTTTACTCAACATGGGGCTTACTGTTTATTGGCTGAGGAAAGCGAACGGGTATTCCGTGATTAACTCAGCGGTGTAAAATGTCTGCGCTGAAGGACATGTCACAGGAACGAGCTGTGCACGTCAGGTATAAAAATTGGCAACTTTGTCAGGAAAAAAAGACTTTATCAAGGCCATGAAGAAAGAACCTGTAGGGTGTTAGGTTAATGTTTATAGAACACGCATTCACAGTACATACTGTTACATTGTAAATAATAGAAAATGTGCTTGAGATATGCTTGGATATGACTTTTTAAATATTTTTTTTTATTTTTAACCTTTTCTAAGATTTTACAGTTTTAATATATAAAATAATACAAAACGTATCGTGTAAATATCTTGTCTTATAATGTAGATTTAGCTGGAAAAAAAAAATCAGTAATTCCAAAGTTTATTGAATATCTACGTGCACGTCACGGAGTACTTCACGTTAACAAAGTGCAGCTAGAGGAGCTGTTGTAAAGCCCTTGAAAGTAAAACTTCACTTGGGCGACCACCTCAGAAATGCGACCAGTTTATCGTGAACCCGAAGTGAGTTCTGAGGTTTCACTGTATATCAACATTTCGGTATTAACTACTATTACTACTACACGAAAGCTTAAAAGAACGAGTAAAAAAATAAATTCATATTGTTAATATTTGAGATAATGTGGCACTCACATTTTGATAAGCGTAACCTCCGCCAATTATTTTATACTTGCCATAGTTGTCCAGGTGGTATTGCCTGGCAAACTTATTCTCCGCCGCGGATTCGATAATGGCCAGGTCTCCTCCGTCGGCTTGACAATCAGCACGTGCGTCGTACCAGTTTTTCTTTACTCCAACGCCATTACAGATCGGAATGAGATACCAATGACCGTTAAAGTACCGGTAATTTCCTGGACACTATAATGAAACACTTTTATTACTATAAATTTATGTTTGCTATATTTACCTGCGCTCGGTTCTTAGAATAGACTACCAGTGTTAATGATAACAATACACCCTTTTTCGGAGCAAACATTGCGATAATAAGGGAACAATAACGGGATGAGCGTAACCACAAATTAGTAGTCATTAAAAACTGTCAAAGCAAATACACACATTGCATCGTATCCTTAAGAACAACCGACAATATACAACCAAAATGTCAATAGATTTGTAATAAAATGTTGTGTTCTAGCGCGCTTGCATATTCATATAATTGGCGGGCAGTTAAAGGAACGGAGCTTCCGCATGTTTATGATTAGCTCACCAGCTCCGTTTGACGATGTGTAATGTATGAACACATCTTGTTGTGATCCGGCTTGCTGATTTGCTACGAAATAACCATAAACCATTGTTGTATCTGAAATGCTCGTGTATTCATTGAATTTGCTATTAATTTGATTATTGCCTCTTTCGGCATATATTTCAAGCAGGAAAGCATGGGGGATTGTCATGAGGGTCAATCTTGTTAAGCGCTGTTTTCCTATGAACATTGACATTCAAATGAAGATATGTGCTAATATTGCTTTTCCTTGCCTCTCCTATCCCGGAAAAGCAGATATTGTGGATAGATATATACATATAGCTAAATTCTAAAGTTTCTGTACTAACATGTAGAATGCCTGTGAGTCTGATGATATAAACAACCTTCACCTGACTGCTGTCACGATCACAATAATGTGTAGCGGCAGCATAAACACCGGAAACCCCTACACAATCTAAACATGTCACCAAGGGTGAGCAGTCTGGGTTACGTCACAGAGAGGTGGGCCCTTACGGTGGTCCTTTTTTGTTATGATTCAGCAATGGAGAAGACACACACCCAGGACCCGTAGGAATGGTACACCGAACCTGGCAGATACCAGGATTATCGCGTGTAACTAAGTCCGAAACCTGAATGAAATCCTGCAGATGTACACAGTACTTAGCTAACCAAGCTTTAAACAATTGAGATAGTTACCTCCACATAAAAAACTTAAAAAAAATAAACTACACAAACCACGCCGCTGACTGACTAAGGCTGTATCTCAAAGGTCCACAACTGCAAGTTCAATGTTATGGATACATGAGATTTGTTATGTTTCTCAACTGGGATAAAAAATAGGTTTTTCATTAATGGTAAACGATTACTAAGGTCAGCTCCTGCAGCTTCGTCCACACCTTCATCCATCAGCCTGTGGTTCAAAACAGATTAAAAGTCGTCGTAGTAAACCAGTATCACATTCCACGGCCATGTTGCTTGAAGTATGACATCATGAATCGGGTTTTTTTCTACCGTGTCTCTATTGGTTTGGCCGTGAAGCTAGAGCGGTTTAGTTGTGATGTAGGTGTCCTTTAAACATAAGGCTGTTAATGTCAAAGGATCTTTTGTTTTTGAATACAGGAACGTATGCAAATGTTACTGTAAAAAGGACATTATTCACACAGAATCCAATAATTACATTGCCTTGTTTTAAATTCAGAAGTTCCACGATGTGCTATCCAATTGCTAACAACCACTCTTTTGAATGATATAAATTTGATGGATAGTAAATGTTTGACTAGAAAGGACAGCGCATATGGCCAAGATCCACTGATGCATGTAATATGGTTTATTCAATGTGTAAAGTTTCACTGATATATGCAGTACCACAATTGATCCCCAAAGGGTTGATGGTTGCAGGTGAGTTTGGGCAGGGAGCATGTCTTGACACAGAACTTGTAGAATTTTTTTTTATTTTTTTTTTTCTGTGAGTAAATGTTAAGGTGGTGCGAGACAACAGAGCCGTTAGTTTCCAGACGATCGATCGATACATTTACTCAATAACTACTCAAAAATACTTATAATAAGATTCTAAACAAGTCTGAGAGAAATGTTTTATGTAGAAGATAATGTGGCACCATCGACTAAAAGGATCAGACCTAAACATAATTATAATTAAAAATAAAAAACAAAAATATTCAGTGACTTGAAACAAAATATTTCGAGGCCAATTTTAGACATAATTCAAAGGAGGGTTGCAGATGCCTGCACATGATATACCCCTGTCTTACCGGATTCGGGGAAGTCACGGTGGGGGTGGGTGTGGGTGTTGTAGTCTGTTCCACTGTGGTGGTCTCTTCGGGAGACGTGGTTGTCGGTTTAGTGGTTGTTGTTGGTTGGACAGCTGACGTCTTCATATGAAAAAAAGGTCCATTATCATTTTGTCAACTGTATTCATGTATTAAATATGTAAATCACACATATTTTTCTCAAAGATCATTTTTAACATTAATTTAATCTGTCATAATCATAGTTTGTATAATTTAGTCGAAAAGTGTAATGTAAGATAGCAGTGAGAATAGTTTTAGCAAGTTGTATTTTTTCGTTTTGTCCATTGTGTATGGTATCAAATAGATGCCTACGTCATTTTGATATTCATTGAATTGGATGACTTATTTACTATGCTTGAATCTTTTTTTAATAACATTCTTAATAAAAGGGATTGTTTCAGTTTCTATCGGGTTTTCCGTTAAAACTTTAACGTCTCTTGCGAAAATATTTAATTTTATTAGCGGTACTCGAAAATTGTGTCTGCGATATATGTGCCTTAAAGGCTTAGTTTTCACTCAAGAGTAAATCTCCTCTTAGATAATGGCTTGTTGGGCGATAAATTCTCCGAAACACCTGTGTTCCTTAAGCTTAAGTCACAAATATTGTACGAATTTGACTGTCGTACGATATCAGCAGGGCTAAGACAGAGGGAAGCGTCGCAGGTCTGGGAGAGTTTTATTTTGACAATGTCGTGGAAACGTTCACTTGTAATATATTTGTTATACGATGGGCGTGGGGAAATTGATCAGGGCTGTCTTAATGTAATTGTACGCCCTTCCTACAACATTCGTATGAGGTCCCTACGATGGCCCTTATACAAAAGAAAAATGTCCCCATTTTTTTTGTCGTAGACCTGTTTTATATGTTAACTCGTAATACAAAAGAAAAATTTCCCCATTTTTTTGTCGTAGACCTGTTATGTATGTGTTGTGCGATGAACGTGTCTGAGGCTAAAGACAAACCCACGGTCGCAGGAATGACCTAAGACGGTAAAACATTTGAAGGACTGTCAAAGGTAGAAAATGCGGCAATCGTTGGGCTGTCGTAGGAAAGTCCTACGATTCGTAAGGCCTCAGTTTACCAAAAACTCGTACATAATTCGTAGGTTTATCGTAAAACGGCCGTAAGGCATCGTACAACTGACCTACGAGACCGGCCTGAGAAGTGACTGGCATGATAAAAAAACTGAACATTTTAAAATTTCACGACAAAGGTCTACGTCAGTATTTTCTGTTGTAGAAAACCTGACTTTCGTACGACACACCTACGACTATCCTGGGAATTTCCCCAATTTTCTGTCATAGACCTGTCGTATACCTGTTGTGCGATGTTTGTGACTTAGGCTTTAATTCATCAAACTCGTCAAGAATAGAACAATTTAGAACAATTACTAACGAGTATCTTACGGGTATTGCATTAGACTATAATCCTTCTTGGGCTTACTTCTATTAAATATGAATACGTGTTCTGGGTACTATAGACATGTTTAAAGTACCCGGGAGTAAACACATTCCCAGTATCGGCAACTATAACTCGCCAACGTGTGAGAGTTGCGAATAACGTGTAAGATATAACTTTAATGAAGATCTCAGAAGAACTGCTAATCAAATCTAATTAGTGATAGAAGAAACCCACTGCATTTTTTTGTGAAATTGAAACGGGGAAAAACTGCAGGTAATTTTTTTTTCAAGGCATGTTCTAAGGAAAGATATGTGACTTGTTATAGGAGCTTGTTAAACACCGAAAAGTACCAAAATTTAGCGAAAAATTACGGAAAAGTAACCAAAAAGTAACAGAAAAGTACTGAAAATTCACTTACAAGTACTTAAATATTACCAAAAAGTTACTGAAAAGACAATATAAGCACCTTTAAATTAATGAAAATACCAAAAATACAAAAAAAGTTATTTCAGACTCAGTAAAGTAAGCAAACTGTGTGATCTTTTTTGCCATCTATAAAGGATGATGAAAAGTTACTGAAAGACTCGGAGTGTTGTTTTCGTTAATTAGAAGGTGCTTATTTAGTCTTTTAAGTAACGTTTCGGTAAATTTCCAGCATTTTCTATATTTTTCGGTACTCTCTCGGCACTTTTGGTTACTTTTCGGTACTTTTTGGTATATCTTGTTCTTTTTGTGATATATTACAGGTCAGTTACTTTTCTGTATTTTTCGGTAACTTTTCGTTAATTTTCGGTACTCTTTGGTACTTTTCGATGTTTAGCAGGACCCGATGTTATGTTCTAGAAACAAAACACAATTGTCTTAGGTTTAACCATCAGTGTCGCGAAAAGAAAATAAATATTGTATATTACATAATATTTATCATCATATGATATCAATCTTGTTAATTAGGTCTAGTGCATTTTTGCAAATGATGCGACTGGTTTCGCTTGAGTGATCATCCATCAGAACTGGAGGTTCATATGATTTTTTAATTTGGAATTCCGTTACATACCAATGCTACCTTGAAACGCCATCTTCTACAATCCAATATTTGGCGGAAGCAAACAAAAACCGTCTTTTTTATTGAAAGACCTTTATCGATTGTTTTCGACGACACACCACTCTATTTGTGTACACCAGCTATAAATGGACAAAAAATCTATCATCCTGTAGTAGGGTGGATTCAGGTTAATTGTAGCAACACAAGCTGTTTCGCTGGTGTATAGTGATAGAGAAAAAACTCTATAGATCCAATTTACAAGAGAACTTAGGCCTTGTTTCCGTTATCTATTTTTTTTAGCTCTATGTCATGAAGATATGTGCTTTGCTTTGACGTATCAGTAAAGCGTAATTTTCAGGTTGATGAATATAATGATGCTGTATGGGCTGAGGTTTTATAAAACAATGTTATAATTTATATTTTACAGTCGCTAATTATAAAACAATTTTATAATTAATATTTTACAGTCGCTAATTAGAGACAGATAATCCAAATAACTAGAGACAGATAAACCAAATAAATAGAGACAGATACACCAAATATTCTTTGAGTCTTTATGCCTTTTTTAAATATATTGAGTCGTATGAATTACATACGTGGGCCAGCCCGGCCCCGCCAGGCGATGCTACCACGGCAACGAGCTACGCGTGCTGCACGAACCAAATGCCAACAACACATAGAACATCTGTGTGCACAATAAAACAATCATCGGTAAGACCGCTGTACACAATAAAAGGGGCACTTGTAACAAAGGTATAGTAGGACAAATTAGCGCCAAAACTTAAACACTACAAGACCCATTGTCATGGTCAAAAGTCAGCTATCTTTCGTTTATTGGGTTGGTTATAAATAATACCATGAAAGGAAAAAATACTAATTTTGTGAAAGATAAATTTGGATGTTGTGTTGATATTTCGCAGAGATAATTATTAATTACGTCACCAGTTTTATTTTTATTTTTTTTGCATATAGTGATCTGACAGGCAAGGGCAGATACGACATTAGTTAACAGGGTAACACTAGCTTTTGTTTAAGAGGCCATATTCTGCAAGACCTATTGTCTATCCAAGGAATATGAAGATTAAATTCATGATAAAAACGTATGTTATTCATACGCAGTCTAGAATTCTTGGGTGATTCCAAATATCCAGTAATTATTTTAGTTCATATCCTATACAACAGACCGAGAGCTCATCTTTGTCAATCTTTCCTAATTTACACTGAAGCAGGAATGGACTAAGGGGATAATTTACTCTGACGTCCAAATTCTCAGTTATGTCCTTCCTTCTTCCATTATGGACCACACACAGGAGGCTTACGAGGGGGGGGGGGGGTACGATGGTAACAAATGTTTCCATTCCACACGAGTTTCGATCCTGTCGTCTGCGTAATTTGTTGCTAGGACACATAAACGTTGTGCGTCAATTGGGTAAACGACCTTGTAAACATAAACCCTGGAAAACGTGTGAACCCTCTTACGATGATATCAGATAACTGCCGCGTTAAGAGTAACACCTTATAGATTTGCTTACTTTTCGTTTTTATTCGTTTGGACATAACACAATGTGCCTCAAAAAAAGGAACATGAACTGTACGAAATAAAGTAAATCATCTTCTAGTATGACCGAACGTGCCATCCCAATATCGGTGACACCTAAGTGAATTCAGCATTGAGCATATATCCATGTATATAAGTAACAGGGAACTCCTAGGTAAAAAGGATCTCAACTGTTTAACCAAGCATCGACTTTATCCATGAATATGATTAATTAGTTGTTGTATAGAGGGGTGCGTCCCATCTTCTAAGAACGTCTATTTTTTCCTTAGATATGGATAATCCCTGTGACACACTGGTAATTAAACAAAATCATTTAAGCTTAACTCATTAATGTTATGTTGGATGGGTTTAAATTACTCACGACTATATTAACAAAAGATCTTGGTATTGTATGAATGTGACTTGTTTCTTATTCAAACTAAATATCATAATTTGTTGATAGATCATGTTCCTCGGCTAAATACGGGGCCCTTTTGATATTATGTGTTCCTCTATGAAACGCCGGTTCTTGTATTATATTTGAAAATTAATTGCTTAATAAAGCCACAACATGTGTTAAATGACAATAGTAATTAAACATATATACATTAAAAGAAAGGTAAATTTGATAGAAAATAAGAAATATACACGACGAGAGTTCATTTCGTCAAATATTACGGACCTATTAAACATGTTGTAGAGATTATAACCTGGTCCAGGATGCATTGGTGACAAACCTACAAGTCTCTGAGTTGATGTAAAAGATTCTTTATTTTAGCTATAAAGGAGAGGGTTTGCCGAGCCCCTGTTTAGGGCTTGGCCCCCAGTTTGTAACTGCCTCTACCCCAACAGCATTACGTTAGGCAATATTCATAAACCATTGTAAACCATTAGTAAACCACACACAGATTTCCCTGACGTGTCACAACAGATACAATTAAAGAAAGGTGTGCATAGGAGCTGAATGAAAGTGCAATTAGACTGAATAGAGTTGCCATGTAATCAAGGCTAAGCAATTACAGTCATTATGTAAATACCTGGCTACTCAGCTCTGACATTTGAATACACAAAGTCCCAATTAACTTAAACACCTGCAACTTACATAATATATAATAATGATGAAATACAGAGAGTGAGAATTGTAGTAATAGAGTGGCCTTAGTACATGACACTCTTCCCCTTTCCCATAAAAATTGGAATTTTTAAACAAAATTAAAATTTTCTACATAAAATAGTCATGAATACCAGTACAATTATTCCAACATATCTATCTGTGCACAGTGAGTAAAAGGTGAATCTCAGACATTAAGAATGATGTTTACTGTAACAAATTCGTTAGCATTTTGAAAAAGAAAAATTGATGTGGGGACATCTGGGGAAATGTACACATTCATATTGTATGATTCAAATATATAAGACAAGTAGCACATTAGGTGGGAGTATTTCATATTTATGTGACCTCTTGCACTCATTAAGCGTCAATACATTCTATATACTCGATAATCTAATAACGTTTGCACATATCCACTTGCAACCTGTCATTTAAGCTCAAAACGACATCATAATACACCCATGAATATCCTTACGGGTGTTTATACCTCTGTCTGTCCCATATTCACACAGGAATACTTAAGACACCCAAATATGATCCCATTGACCAAAATAAGATAAAAAAATGCCAAATACCATACCAGACGCTCATTTCAGACCCTTCCTTATTAGGTAAACAAATGACAGTGTAACTCTTCCCTTATTCTGTAATATATCACTGATCAGGGCCAGTTCACACTGACAAAACTTAGAAACAAAATTGCCTAATACCATACTAGACGCTCATTTCTGATCCATCTTCAACAGGTATGCCAGTGATACACTTAAAACTCTGTTTTGTGCCACCGAACAGGCAGGTTGACACTGAGAGAATATTACCAAAAAAAATACTATACCAGTCGCTCATTTCTGATCTGTCCTTACCAGGTAATATATAGCAGTGTAACACTTTACTAATTTTGTCCTATACCACTGAATAGGCAGATTTGTACTGACAAAACATACCAGACGCTCATTTCTGATCCGTCTTTAACAGGTACGCAAGTGACACCAATAATTCTATTCTGTGCCAACACCATACAAGCCGCTCATTTCTGATCCATCCTTTCTAGGTAAATATATGTGAAGACATATACTATAGTATACTAGAGGAACAGTACATCCATGACAATGTGAATTACTTGTTAAACACATGCATATATATATAAAAAGATATAACTGTTACCCTGGTCGGTTAAGACTCTCATAGACCAGGTGTTACATTTTCAGACTATTAATAAGACGTGTACAGGATACTTGAACAGTTTCCTATCTTCATCACACTTAACAAAGTAAAACAAAAAAGATAAATAAAGAAAAAACATGATGGGAATTAATGAAATTTGCAACTTCTGCTAACATGTATGGGATGTTCAAAAGCATGGTCCGTCCCTACATTACATAAAAATATATAGCTGTTGAACTGAAGCTGTAGTGTACAACTTGTCACTGTCAACGGTAAGACTTATATTGGTTGAATTATATAACCATTGTCACACCGTTCAGCTCTAAGCTACTGATATTATCTTATTCAAAAATGTGTAACACGTTAATACACACAATGAAGGATAAACTTAAAATGTTAAAATACATATGAACATTTTGAAAACTAGGATATAACACGTATAGTATGTAACACGTGTATCAAGGAATGTATGTGTCAATTGATTACGCTTATTCACAGTAATATAGTGCGTTTCTTCTATAATGGATGTTCACAACTGATGCAACATGCTTGTAGATTTTATGTGTTGGCCATACATGTCTGTGCTGGCTACCACCTAGAAAGCACGTCTTCAATATAAACATGAATATGACAATTATTATAACAAATGCGCATGTATATCTTACGTATCTCTGTTAGATCACCATGCCGAACATTCATAAGACAAAATAAGCAACATTTTCAACTGTTTTCTAATAAAAGAATAACTGATATCATGAACTGAGATTGATCAAGTCGCAACCGGGCACTACCTCGACTTAAGACTTATACCTCGTTATTTCAAAGAGCATCTTGCAAATAAGACATACTAGTATATATGTTAGCTTAGTGATGCATCCAAATTCCTCAGATGCACATGCATTCAAGTTATATATATGTGCTTAACATTGATATATATAATCAAAATAACGACCATGCAGTTAATTATCTCAAGATTATTTTTTTTTAAGAAAGGAGGAGTTAACCATAAATATCTGTCTCACTTGACTACCAAACTTCAGCGTACCAGCAATATAAGCCGGAAAACATCCTGTTAACGGATCACATTACTCTGTGACTTAAAGGGTGAACCCTTTATATGATAATGAGGACAGTATAGCCACCAGCCAGAATATAAAAAAAACTTTCTCAATATCATTTTCCAACACATAATACGGTATGTATAATTTGAGAATAAAAGTTATTTTTGCTTAGTTTTCATTATTTCATTATTTCATTAATTTACGGTATTCTAAATTTCTTGTTATGAGATGCCCAATTGAAGGAGAATTGAAATAAATATTAAGAAACAAGAAACTGAAAATATGATCTCGAAATCGTTAAGTACAAAAGTACGCGTTTTATTCTCCTAAAAAGAGAAGGGGGCACATGAAACTTTGTCCCCGTTATACTTGGTCCATTTCCCTAAAAAGGGAGGGGAACATGCTGCCGCCTCCCTCCCCCCCCCCCCCCCCCAACCATGAGGCCAATGATTACTGGCGTTCCTGACGTCGATGACATCGATACTTTATATTACATGTTGCTACCATTCAATTAAAAATTTATTTATTTTTTAATTTTGTGATCACAGTAGGGCATGTATATGGGTTTATAATTTCACCATTTTACCTTTACTTGAATCAAGTGTTAGCACAACAATTTCCCCAGGTGCTTATACACCGGCCAAAGCTCCGTTTGACTAATATTCTTTGAATGATCAATGCCTTGAGGGAGGGGTAAATGTTCAACAACTGTATACTATAATGACATGGAAAAAGCGTATGATTTCCCAGACCGAATATAAATTAATGGTGGGAAAGGGGGAGTGCAAAGGGCTTAAACAAGATCGTTGTTTTAATTTTTAGTAGTCTATCCAGTAAATGAGGTTAAGGCAACGGGGTCTGGAAAAGTTTGTACTCCACATATTACGTATTTCAAGCCTTCTATCAAACGACAAACTTGGCTCATCCCGTGGTATGAGATTATATCCACCCTAAAGAGGAAGAGCAGCCCCTGCGGTTTTGCTCAGGTTTGTGTTTTTTTAAAGGACCTGATACATAAAATAAAGCTTTTTTATCAGTTTTTTTTATTGACATATTTGGTGTTTTTTATTTATTCAATATAAAGGATAAATGCAGAATATAGTGAATATGCTGTTAATTTAAAAAATTAAGAAACATTATATATTCAGAACTTTTATGCAGAAATGATATACAGAGAAAAATGGAGCTTATCGTCAATACATATCGGATATTGAATTGAGTGTATCACAATACGTATTGTACCTATATAGACGGACCGATACCCAGTCCTAGGCAAGACAACAGAAAATTGTCTCCTGATTGGCTGGAAGTGACCTTGACATTGACCCACTCACTCCACGTAGTGCTGCGTGTCGGTATGTGCCGTGAAAAGTGCGTCGCACGTCCAGTTCTACTGCACGATCCGTGTCGAGTTGTGTCGAGAAGAAACCGACGCAACCCGACACGCGTTTTCATCGCACGACAAATCGAACATGTTCGATCGTGTCGCAAGGCCCGCGATGCAAAGCCGACACGCTACTTGTGTCGTGTGCTTCTCCACGATGTGTCGTGTGAGCTGGTCCACTGCCACGACACAGGCGGACGTCGCGACACACTGGACGTCATCTGTGTCGTAAAGCGTGTCGAGAAGACGTGTCGGGACGCGTGTCGGCTTTGGTGGGTTCACTCCTTTACTTAGTTCATTATGAAGCACTTTCTTAATAAAGCTAAGATTTACCATAAAAGGTGTGACTTTAAACCAAGAATGTATGTAAGTTTTAAGGTACAACTTGCATCCTGAACTGCACTGCATGCCAATATATACACACCTGACAGATATAAGTTTACAAGGTTAAAATACTAGCTAATTCTATCAAAGATAAACCAGTTGCATATATTTTGGAATATTCTTATAACTCCAACATTTTTTAACAACATTTAACTGCCATATTATTTTAAAATTTTTAGTATTCCTATCAAAAGAATATATAAAATGCATATTCAGTCTATTGATGCCATAGTTATTCTGTTCTGCTGCATGGCTTGGAATGGCTCCCTTGCTCCTGATAGCTGTTGAGGCGTCCTGGAGTTGTTTCCTCTGACCTGTGTTCAATGAGGCATATGAGCGGCGGGGTCACAAGCATCGAGCTCTTCTCTTGTAAATTGGCGTCAGCGACATCACTAGTTTCTTCTTTACCCAGTGACTTTTTACTAGTGCTCTTGATATTTAGTTAAAAACCATAGCCACTGATCAGATCTATGTTATTGTTTGGTTATATTCTTAAGGGTACATCAGCAGGTAAGCTTCTTCCGGGATGGATCACAACAGGCCTACACTGGAGCTGCTTAGGTACTGATGCACGAACATTCTAAATGAATATTACTCAATTATTGCAGGTATGCTTCTAAGGTATATTTTGACTTACTGCATTTGATTCCAGGTACGATAAGAGGCATGCTCGCCAGTGTAGAGATTATAACCTGGTCCAGGATGCATTGGTGACAAACTTACAAGTCTCTGAGTTGATGTTAAAGATTCTTTATTTTAGCTATAAACGAGAGGGTATGCCGAGCCCCTGTTTAGGGCTTGGCCCCCAGTTTGTAACTGCCTCTACCCCAACAGCATTACTTTAGGCAAGATTCATAAACCATTGTAAACCACAGTATAAATACTGTATGTATCACACTTATCATGAGCTTTTAACGAGGTCTGGTCTTTACATGATCCCTTGATCAACTGGCCGACCAGCAATGATGTAATATTTCTGTTACTTCCTGAATTGATTAATACCACCACCAATACTGTTCAGCTCAATAATAATAAACATAATTATAATTATTATTAGTATTGTAATTATTATTTTTATTTTTACTTTTTCATTATATCCTAAATGTAATTTTTGGATTTGATTTGGTAAAAAATAGCCTCAAGCTGCTACTAACTTTAAAATTTCCTGTTGCTACCAATCTCTCCGCAGATAGATTTCCGCCTGGACCGTGCCATCGGGGAAATTTCGTGTCGCACGTCCGCCCCCTTAATGAACCCTGAAGTTTTATTTCTCCCATTTTCTCGAAGCCGCTCATGGGGGCAGCCACAATGCGAACACAATCAAACCTGTAAGTCCCAGGTCGTCCGTCGAAATAATGAGTAAACCCCAGCAATAATAATAGTTATTCACTTCATTTAATCAAAGGGTGATCAAACAGCAAACAAGTCTTCCGCTCTGTCATATATATCAATACCCAGTCATGTAAACGAAGATGCAGGGGATGTACGTTGATTTCATTTGCATACAGACAAAAAAACTTTGTACAACAAGATATAACGGTTTTACACGAAGCACGAGACATTTAAATGGTTCATCATATTACTTCCGTTTATTTTGTGATTTGACTAACCTTGATTTCGCCCGTTAGAGAGTATTTCCCATCGCCATAGAAGACAGATGTGAAAAAGAGAAACAGCTTATGACCAGTTGGTCCCAATATAGAGTGCCTGTGCCAATAATCGCGGCGGGGGATCCAGTTTAAAACACCGAGATATGACCAATGTTGTATACTTATATCAAACAGCAATCATGCTGCATCTCCAAAAGTTTAAAGCAGTTCTAATACCAAAAAGCAAATCACACAACCATATTCCTTGAGTTCAAATAACTATCCATAAAAATGAATTAGTTTCCGTTCTCAACTGCAAAAAAAATACGGGAACATATCTACATAGAAGACATATCTACATATATATTCCATAAAAACTATCATTGTTTGTGCAAAGTATTTAAATGAAATTGTTCTAAAGACTTACCGATTCATAATACGTGCAGTCTGGTCTGAGCTGCATGGAGCCGGCGTTTCCATATGAGGTGACGTCAAATATAATGCATAAGAAGTTCTGTGCTTCCGAAATGCGCTCCACATTAAAACTTTCACAGTTGTCAAAACTCGCGCAAATAATGGCGCACGCAGTAGCAGTTGAGACCTTTATCTGATAAATACCACCAAGATCTAAGCATTTACCAGCCAAGGAAGGCAAGTGATGGAAATGATCGCTTGCCATGTATTGGTGGGAGAGACCAATACATACAGAATAAAAGACTATAAAAGACTATAAGTGGCAGTTTTCATGCTGGCAGCAATACTTGCAGCAATAGTTTACCCTCACTCAGAAAACTAATATCTTTTAGCGATATAGTGATATAGTGTATTCGTCGCAGTGTTTTATAAACAAGAAGACAGGCCTTACGGATACTTCAAAATGGTTCTCGTTTATAGAGGGGCCATGCAGGATAATTCATTAAAGTTTGTCAATACATTTATTCGGTTGCTAAGTTAGTGCTGAATACGAAATTCTGTTTTGCGGGTTAATTTTAGGCGATAAGAATGTTTCACCGTTAGGTCACTTAAGCGACGCCAATTGAAACCATGCCTGAAAGCACGAGCCAGAAGTAAGATCAATTTTTTTATTGTACTATGTTGATCGGGACACCAATACATGTTTAGGCAAAATACCCAGAGTCGAAGCATAAAAAAAGACCAAACTCCTATCATAGACGAGTATCGTGGGAAATCTCAAGGGTCCGCTACAACTCATCTTCAGGCTATTTTGACTAGAAAAATGTCCTTTGCCAATTAATTATATCCGAAAATGTACTTTAGTCGGTTGATATTATCATAACGTTGGAAATATATAGTGTTTCTTTTGAAAATTTAGGAAGTCAAGGCGACCTGGTTCTCTGAGACTTTTGTCTTCAACAAAACTGCAATTGAACCGTAAAACATGTTTTTTTATAAACGTTAAATTGTAATGAGATCAGAAAAGCATATGTCACTAATATAAAAATCCGGAATGACAAAAATAGGTTTGAGCTCATTTTCAGCAATGAATCCTCTGTCAAGAACCAAAATATTTTAGCGTTGAACTGTCAGGAACATGGCTTAACACCTGATACCTACAGTATGCAGTTCATGAAATATATGTTTCAATCTATGTAATATAATCACTGGTCGTTTCCATTTAACTCCACTGTCAAATTAAAAAAAAACTGTTGAATTTCAAGCCAGCCTGTCTCGTTTATATTCCACATGCGCGTGGTAATACATTATAACTTATTCCCTGAATTTCTTGCAACAAAACCACCCATGAATATGTAATTTGCTTTGAAAAAAAATCTAATACCACGTATTTATTTATACACTAGCTAGTAAACCCGGTATACCGGGCTTTTCCCGGGGTTGGGGAGATCAATATTTAAGCTGAGGAATGTTGGCTCTTTCTTTTATTCTAAAAGTTAAAATAAAATAGATTATTAGTGGGATACTGATAGTGGGATAAGTTATAGAACTTAGAAGATATATGTGATATATGTTACAGTAGTAATATATAAAAATGAGTTTGCACGCATTTCCTAAAGTTTAGTTGTGTGTTTGTTATAAATATCATATCTCTGCCAGAACTGATGTTATGTGCACTATATAAAATATTGGACATAAGCATCGCCATTTTAGCTAAGAGTAATTTAGCCATCACATTTACAAATAAAGCAATATAACACCGTTTCGTTCAGTACAGACATTTTTGCAAGACGTATAGATCTGATGTTCACGTCTGACAGATGTACAGGTACATAGTTCCATGAACAGTGGAAAATATTACAACCTGTACTGGCATTTAAAAAATATCTTGTCCGTAATGGGCTTAAAATCATTATATTGTTTCACAGTGGAAAACTCAGCATGGTTACACTTGCACTTGCCATGATTCCTGGAGATGGCCTTGTTTCATTCAAGGTGTTAACTGTACGCAGTGGACGCAAAAATGTTTGGGGTGATGCCCAGTGGTACAAAAGGTTAAGTAAACCTATTCCATGTGCGTTTGTTGTGTGATGGGAGGATTTCATCCAGATCCCAGACTTTTGTCATGATATGATTGGCTGGTACACGTGACATCATGGCCCTAATTTTATCAACAACTCAGATCTAGTAATGCATCTTGTTTTTATTCTCTGCTAAACATTTTTGGACTGACAGAGGCAGGAATACTGTGCTTTTACTGAGATCTAGAATTTTTAGTCACAGGAGATTTCCCAGTGTGTGACGTCACTGCCGAGTTGACAGTGCTCAAAGATGTGCCAATAGTTTTTGAACAAATCATACAACCTCATGTATTTAGTGGAAAAAATAGATAGAAAAAATGTTTTTCCTCCAGGAATTGGGCTTATTTTATGTAAAATCTATATCAATATTTTTTTTTATAGGCAATTATGTTATATGATAATATAATGCGATTTGGAATACGTTTGCTTGACCTGGAAAGAGAAAACAACGCTGTGAAGTCGCTATAGAGTCTCTTGCATATGTATATGCTGAATGGTTTATAAGGAGAAAAGAAAAATGATGTGTATTTACCGTGGTTTTGAACAGAGGGAACGATTTCCAGCAAGTAATACGTGATTGTAGGGGAACATTTGTGATAAGACTAGTGCAACACCTGTTTAATTAAACAGTGATTCATCCGTGACCATTTAACCAGTTTTGTTTTTGGCATTTGTATTGCTGAGTCAGACAGATACTGTGCTGACTAAATATTAATCCTGTCAATTCATGTTTATAAGACCTTGCCTGGACAGGGGTATTGGCAAATGAATTACAGATACATGCTTCAGTGAAACCATATGTGGTGATGGAAACCAATTAGACCGTGGAGCACCATAAACCCCCATTGCCTCCGGTCCCAGTTTAAACTTATTTTTTTTCTGTAAGCAAGGATTATCAGCTGAATGTTTGTCATTCAATTGGTGGTGGGTGTAAGCCCCAGAGCCGTTGCCATGGCAACGCATAGGCGGAACCAGGACTTTCAGATAAAAAACTGTATATATATATGACTAAACTCCATCAAAACATAATCCACATAAGTAGAAATGTGTATTTAAAGCTTTCGAGCTTATTAAAATAAAGTTGTAGATACGTGGTTAATGATTATAAATAATTAGCGTCGTTTTTATGGCAACAGTGTAATAGGAAACCATTTGTATATGAGAACTTATAGTTGCATTGTTTCTATCACCATAAACATGTAGGGCTATATGACATAGCTTCTTGGCCAGCATGGACCCCGGTCAGTTCAGGCAGTAATATAAACAACACTTTCTTGTCAGATGGTTTTGGCCATCTGACCAGTTACCATGACAACATAGTAATAAAACGAATAATAAAAAATAATGAAATTCATATATTTGTTACTAAACACTCAGTAATGAAAAAATTTAAAAATTAAAAAGATCATTATAACTAAACAAAATGATACATATTTGATGCTGCCTGATTAAGCACAATCAAAATCCAAGTCATTTCAAGACATTGCCATCCAACTTCGTAACCATGTGTCTTTTTTTTTATATTAAGCTCTTTCTTAACTCAAAGAAGACTGGGATATTAATAAACTATTATTGGACTGTCATTCTGCATACAGACCCAACTATTCGTCTGAAACAGCCCTGGTCAAAATAGTAAATGATATACTTTAGGCGATGGAACACACGAAACTAACCGCATTGATAGCTTTTGTCCTCAGTGCAGCGTTCGACACAGTCGATCATACTTGGTGTATTTAGTAATCGGTTTGGTGTTAGGATTACTGCACTAAACTGGTCCAGGACTAATCTCACCCCAAGGGAGTGTAAAGTAAATGTAGGTATCGAACACTCTAAGGAATACGACCTCACGTTTTCTGTTCCACAAGGTCCTTGCGCCGGTCCTTTTCTCACATATATAATTCCATCATCTGTTGATATATATGTGATTTTTCGGACGACAAAGTGTGGAGGAATGCATATTTTCCTGGAAACAATCATGCAGAACTGAAAACGTGTCAGAGTGTTCTCTTCGGGATGGGAACATTTTGAAGATGACAAATAGATAAAAAATGAACATTCAAAGCCAAATGCGATATTTTGAATCTAGGGAGATCCTTATTTAATCGAAAAGGGACAAACTTTATGTTAACAGTGATATTGTTTTAATGTTTGTGTCTGTAAAAACACCTGGGGAGGGGGGGGGGGGGGGGGTACAACAAGACCATTAGTATTATCACATTTGGATAATGCAAATGCGATTCTTAGTGGATTACTAGAGTGCACCATTCACAATATGCAAGTAGTGCAAAATATTCCCGCCAGGATCAGTCTGAATAAAGGTAAATACTGTCACAAGGACCTGCATTGGCTTCCCATTAAATACAGGATTCATAACAAAGTGCTTGTACTGGTGTTTAAATGTGTTAAAGGAGAGGCACCAGGTTATCTGATAGATTGTTTCGTACATAAAACCATCTCCCTCTGGTTTAATATCGTGTTAATGTTACAAAGGATCTTCAAATCCCAATTTATTCTAAGAAGACCCATGCTGACGGGTCATTCAGTGTCGCTGGTCCTAGGCTGTGGAATTTCCTAACGGTTAACATAAGATTGTGTGATACTCTAAACAATTTTAAGAAATGTATCAAAACACATTTATTTCGTCTTATATGATGTTTGAGTATTTTCAAGTGCAGTTTTGTACTGTCATATGAACTTTTTACTACATGTTTTAAGCTAGGGTCTTCAGTGATACAGGAATTTTTTAATAGGGGTACACCATATAGCCTCTGTGGTAAGGGAGTAAGGGATTGTCATGTCAAATGGAACTGAAATTGTGAAATATTATGATTAGTCATTGTCTCTTTGGTACTGTCGAAGCTAACATCCGATGTCGGATGTTGCATTACTAATACTGCAAATGCATATATTGCAACAACAAAACTGGCATATAAACATTACTTTGGGACATGTTTTTTTTATTTAAAGATCTGTAGTCACTATCTATGATGCTGATAAATATCTACAGCAATAAAAACAAAAACTACCGGAAAGGGCAGCAATTTGCGTTACAGGTTTCATTTACCCAGCTATATGCACTTTTTGTCGGACATAAGTTTTGTGGACCACTACTGGTATTATGCCAAAGAGTGTGAAAAGTGATATTAAGTTAAATCTTTACATATTTTGTCAAAATACAAAAATATATAAGCAAAACACTATTTATGTATTCAAGCATATATATATTAAAATAAAGTGGTTTCAATTACTGCCTAGAGGGAAAGGTTCAATACTAGCCCAGAGGCTATATGGTCTACCCCTATTTTGTAAATATATAACGTTTATGACCACCACGTCTATGTTGTCATAGCAATTTTGCATGAATGAGACCTTTAATGGACCATATATTGTTGGCCTTGAACTACACAGCTTTAAGCATTTATGCATATATATATATATAGAAGCAAAAATGTACTTTGATGTTCTTAGTGGCATTGCAACTACCTTTTCTCAAACATAAATGGTTCCCAATTACCCTGTTTCAATAGCAACGACGCTTGTTGTTCATCACCATTCACTAGATGAACAAAATCTTGTTTTAGTTGACTGGGTATAGCTTAAAATACTGGGCAGCTTAAAATACACATTTCTACTTACATTGGTTATATATTTGTAGTGTTTATTTAGAAATACGTGGATTTTCGCTTCTGATAATGATAATTCAATGCTCAAATTCAAATATTTATAATTGTCAATATTTATCAACACACAGATTATAAAACCATTGCTGAATTTAAGCAGTCGGTCGCCCCGGACGAACGAAACATTTTTTTTCAATCTATTTGTCAATTAATAAGAATTATTCGACAAACATTTGCCTCAGAATATCCTAAAATACAATATTTTTCATATTAGTTGACACTATTTGATACCAGCTACCTTATCCCCGGGCTCAGCTTTGAATGTGGTCAGCTATACATTGCGTGCTCGTGGTGCTCCCGCCTACCTGTCAATATTAAATATGTGGTTTATTTATTCATACCACATGTGTTATCTTTAAAGAAAATGATTGGATATCACAGAAAATCAGAAGTTTTATGGCTTGATAACAACATGAAAATTAAGGAAAGCAGCTTGCCCATTCCATGTGTTACTATATATCCACTAATTTATTTAAATCCTGCATGTATATCGAGTTTCATAAACAAAGCCGGGGGATGGAGTTTACAGCTTTCTAGACTACCAGCATTTTCTGCGAGGAGGGATTCCAGACCCAGATAAGAGCATGGCCATATTATATTTATTGCATGCATGTATATGTCTGTAATATCTGTTATATAGTATACAAGGAAATAAAACACTAATGATTAATCCTGTCTCATTAAGAACTAGAAATTAATCATTGACCCTGTCTCTTCAGGATAAGGCTCATGGATGTAATCACTGAAAACATTTGAAGAGCTTCTAATAAAACAGGACTTATTAATCATGTTAGAATTGTCTTAATATATATATATATATATATATATATATATATATATATATATATATATATATATATATATATATATATATATATATATAGTAGAACTCTAAACTTGAAGCGAAAAAAATATATATTTAATATTTGGTCATGACAAGTTGTACCTCTCTTGGAAAAACAACATTAGTGAAGGCATATATATATAGTGACAAAAACACATTTCAATAATGTCACCGAAAATTAACAGTCAGCAACAAGGATATAGAATCAAATGTGTGAAGTTGGTCTCCATACTTTAAGTGTAACATATGCTAAATATTTTCGGCTTAAGGATTGTCAGAAAAATATATTATTTCTGATTATTATTTATCTAATTAAATTGATCAGTGGAGGATCCCTTGTTTTAAAGGTTACTTAACAGTGTAAAAAAAACTTATTTTGTTTAACTCTAAACGGCAAGGCTTCAATATCGGGTTTCTGATTATCTGTTATTGACGAATAATTATTGTTATAAAGTACTGGTTTTAATTTCTGTTCGTTTCTATACCTGTACATGTACTTTTTGCAGTTATATAAATAAAGCCATCTATGAATCAACTTTAGAGAACTTTAGGTGTTGCTTGTAGAATTTATGGTCATTGAATTAATGTACTAAGTACAATAGGACTGTGCAGTGGAAACTCATTTGTGTCTCAGGTATTCCTTTTAAATTCTTATATGTTATAATTCAGGGCTTGGTATAAGCCCTGATACCGAGAAAGGTTGAAAATCAATTCATATAGTGACATATTATAACTGACAAATGCATAAAACAGAATGTTGTTTCTCATGATAAGCGAATTTTTTTTGTTTTATGTTCACGTTTAGGTGATTTATTTGTATTTGAAAGGAAGATAAGTATATTAATTGTGTATGAAGTGTTACAAGGCATGATTCATAGAAAGAGAGACAGTTGAGAATATTTTGGTTTATAAATAGCGTTCCTTTCATACAGAACTCGAAAAAGAATAAGTAAACAAATCTATGAATCCTCAAAGGGACTGATAAGTTTGCGACCTCAGATGAGAACTAGAATACGGGTAGTCGACAAGCGACTACGTGTATCCGCCGAAATCAGAGTGGGATGGGTGAAGTGAGGTATGGATTGAGTGGCAAGTGGAAATAGAGTGAGGCGTGTTGCATATTAGCATAGATGTCTGCAGCCGAAATGTGTATGTATTTTACGCCACCTACCACAACATCCAGAAAACTGTCAAAATTTTATACATATGCAAAAAGTCAAACCACTGCCGAGTTATGAGTGATTTTATCCCACGGCAGACAAAAATGACAGACGCTTTGCAAAATGGTTGCAGGTGGCGCCACCAGTTTTGCCTAATAAAGAGCTATGTGAGATCTATACACATGCAAAATTTTGGTCCAAACGGTTAAACGGTTCCCGAGATATAAGCTTGGATGTCTGCAGCGTAAATGCGAATGTAGGTGGCGCCACATGTCATAAAATCAAGAAAGCTATCCAAGATGTCTAAGCATGCTAAATTTTAGGCAGATAAGTCAAACCACTGCCGAGATATGAGTGATTTTATCCCACGGCAGACAAACAGACGGACACTGTGCAAAATGGTTGCTGGTGGCGCCACCAGTTTTGCCTTTGATAAAGAGCTATATGAGATCTATACACAAGCAAAATTTTGGCCCAATCGGTCGAACGGTTCCCGAGATTAAAGCCTGCAGCATAAACAAATTGTCCTCACGCCAAACTGTTCAACATTATATGTCTTCATATATGTATTAAAAATTCGGATTTTCATTTTAAAGCAAGAAAGAAACAGGTAGCAAAAATAATATTTATTTTATTGTACACAAAAGAGTGATTTGCATTTGCTGGGTGCTTATCTTCCTTTTAATTTTAAAAAGGTTTGATAACATTTATATATCATACGAAACTGAACGATTATTGATCAATTACCTTTAGGAATGACACTGCAACAGTTTAAAATGACATATACGTGAAGACTTAATACAAGGATGATCCTTTGAAACAAATTAGAAAAAAAATGACATCGCTAGGGCAAAAAAATTAAATAAATGGTATAGTTCTCAGGCATCGCCAGCGTCAGTTTTAAACCCCTGCATCAAATATGTTATAAACATGCTTTTCCCTTATCATCTGACATTTTTATAGAAACATACCAAAAAAATTAAAATAGAAAACGCCCGCCCGCATTGATTTCTGAAAAAAATAGTGCCTGAGAACCAAACCTTATTTTTTTTCCTCAGTCATTTAATCTGACAGATGCAAAACAATAATCTTAGTTTTTCTTTACAATTTACCTAGGCTGTTAACGCATATAACTGTGGATATATCGGACTTTAGGGGAAAATTATCAATCGGTACGAACATCACCTGCACTATTTTCGCCAATTTGACGTATATATGTTGTGTTCATACTGGAAACGTGTATGTATATATGTGCATAAATATACATGTGTATGTGTATTTGATTTGTGCGTGTATGTATAGTGATCTCGAGCAGGGCTTGCATGCATATTTTAATTTGCTTTTATTTGGTACGATTTTGTGTAATTCTTGTGATTAAGGCACTAAGTTCCTTTTTGCTACAGATGATTTACCCATGCAATTAGCTGTAAGATGATTTCTACTGTCTTGATTAGTTAAGATGTAATGTCATTAATACAGGGGCGCAATTTTCATCGGGGGGGGGGGGGGGGGGGGACGTTCGAGGACTTCTGTCTGTCTGTTTTCACCGGCTTAGGGGGTTCGGCGTTGCATGGGTGTCCCTTTACTGTCGGATTTTTTGTTTAATTTTTAATTAAAATTTAAGAAATAATGAAATAATATATAAAACCTGCATGGTATTTTTTATTCATTTGAACGTTTACTGACTGAGTGATATTTGATGTATGTCTCAGTACACAAAAATATATGCCACGGTAATACATACAACACGTTTATCTAAGTTAAAAAAAATAAGGTTTGGTTCTTAGGCACTTTTTTTAGATAAATCAATGCGGGCGGGTTTTTTTTAATTTTTTAGTTTCGATAAAAATGTCAAATGATAAGGGAAAAGCAGATAATAACAGATAAATGAAATGTTATCAGACTTGTATGATTTTATCTTCTTGGACGAAATGTCGAGCGGCTGGAGCTCAAAATTGGAAAGAATCTATTGAACATCAAAAAAAAAATTTGACGCGGGGGTTAAAATTGACGCGGGCGGTGCCTGAGAACCATAACTTTTATTTATTTTTTTTTTGCCTAAACAAAACATCATATGCGTTACCCAAAGTAAAAAAAAAATATGCTCATTCAATCACGTCCGTGGATTATTTTATCTCCGCCAGGTGGCGATAGCGTCCCAAGGTCTTCCGATTTTATGTTCCATGAGTCCAGGATTTGCAGTATGCAAAAGTTAGAAAAAAGGCAATGGCCTCGGGTCTATCTGTCTGTTTGTAGGTATGTGTGTCTGCAATTTTTTTCTGGGTACTTGAGAAAAGACTATACATAAGTGAATACATACATATATATATATATATATATATATATATATATAATGATAAAGTTGTAATTCAACTAATTAGACTAAAGATATCTTGTTTGTAGTTATCACTTTATTATTAAAACAGTTTTTGGACACATTCTTTTAGTCCGAAATATAAAGTCCACCTAATCCATATTGAAATGATAATTCAGGAATATTTAACGCAAAGTTCGGGTCAGAACACGCTGTCAAAATACCAAAACACATTTTGGGGTATTATTATTATTTTTTTCTTTTATAGTATCTATTGATTATCATAAAATAAGACAATTCAACCAATATAAGTGCTTGTTACGCTCTTTACACAGCGCTTTACGTATAGGCCTACTACCGTTGCTTCTTTAGAAGCGCAAGATTTCCGCTTTCTTGAGAGCGTAAGTGCTTATAAGATCAGTCTAAACCCGATGTAAAACCAATTAAGGTCATTCAGGGGTTCGATGTTTGGTCCCGCCGGACACAAGGTTTGACTTATATAATGCAGCACCCATTTAGGGAGTGCTTAATAGCGTGGCTGACACCGTCTGTTGTTACCGCGAGTTTCCCCAGATAACACAGACCTCATGGCTGTCTGGGGTAGGGCAGCCCAGCAGGGGGCACAGTAAAGTCATCAGTCATGTGGCCAATTTTTCACTAATCAGTAATACTAATGAGAAATCCAGTCGGCACTTCGTGGCAGTAGCAGAGTTGTCAGGTCCCTATAGAATTTATCACACAGACGCCACTTGTAGTGAAGGTTTTAAACTAGTTTTATTGCCCATGCACGGAGCAACGGGTCAGTCAGATCAGATACAAGGGTTACTCTGCAACCATCTGGGCGGACAAACAAATTTATAAATTAGGGACGCAGCACCCTGGCCCGAAAGCCCAGAAGAGACGTGAGAATTCATACTTAAATCTTCCATAATATTTGGAAGAAAACGATGCGAAACGCAAAATCCTGCGCTGATTGTCTGAATTATAAGCGTATTTTAATCCAATCGAAATAGTGGGGCACGCCCCCCTTTAGTTCCTCCCCTGATGGCAGTCCCTTTATTATTATTATTATTATTATTATTATTATTATTATGATTATTATTATTAATGTACATCTATATTACGCACATTAGAGTACATGTGATACTGTTCAAATGCGCATTACAGACCACAACATATTAAAAGGTACATAATAAAGACATGTAAAATAACTTCACATAATTCAGTAAACAAGAAATAAATTATACTAAACAGCTTAATTAATAATTTAGAAAAAGCAGTCATTGTGAGTAGACATTTTCTCTCTAAAAAGGGAAAATTTTAAAGTTTTCTTTCAAAAGTAGACAATTTAGAACAGTGTCAAAGATCTTAAGGAAGATTGTTCTATATAATTTAGGTGCAGCTATATGTGCATGGAGAAGGCACGGTCGCCGCATGTTTCCAGTCTATTTGAAGCACCCGGAGTAAAGAGGCGTCAGCCGAGCGTAAAGCACGAGCTAGATGAGGTACTCTCCGGATCATCGGCAAAATGTGTAATGTCACACGCAGCGGGACTCCTAATATAATGTAAGATTCTGGGCTCTAAACTTTGCCAAACTCTCTCCGCAGATAGAATTTCGCCTGGACGCTGTGCTCGGGGTACTTCGTGTCAGCGCTGTCCTCAGGGTACTTCGTGTCGTATCTCCGCGCTGTCCTCAGGGTACATCGTGTCGAATCTCTGCACTGTCCTCGGGGTACTTCGTGTCGTATCTCCGCGCTGTCCTCGGGGTACTTCGTGTCGTATCTCCGCGCTGTCCTCGGGGTACTTCGTGTCGTATATCCGCGCTGTCCTCGGGGTACTTCGTTCCGTATGTCCGCGCTGTCCTCGGATATTTCGTGTCGTATCTCCGCGCTGTCCTCGAGGTACTTCGTGTCGTATCTCTGCGCTGTCCTCGTGGTACTTCGTGTCGTATATCCGCGCTGTCCTTGGGGTACATCGTGTCGTATCTCCGCGCTGTCCTCGGGGTATTTCGTGTCGTATCCCCGCTCTGTCCTCGTGGTACTTCGTGTCGTATCTCTGCGCTGTCCTCGTGGTACTTTGTGTCGTATATCCGCGCTGTCCTTGGGGTACATCGTGTCGTATCTCCGCGCTGTCCTCGGGGTATTTCGTGTCGTATCCCCGCTCTGTCCTCGTGGTACTTCGTGTCGTATCTCTGCGCTGTCCTCGTGGTACTTCGTGTCGTATATCCGCGCTGTCTGGGGTACATCGTGTCGTATCTCCGCGCTGTCCTCGGGGTATTTCGTGTCGTATCCCCGCTCTGTCCTCGTGGTACTTCGTGTCGTATCTCCGCGCTGTCCTCGTGGTACTTCGTGTCGTATCTCTGCGCTGTCCTCGGGGTACTTCGTGTCGTATCTCCGGATCATCGGCAAAATGTGTAATGTCACACGCAGCGGGACTCCTAATATAATGTAAGATTCTGGGCTCTAAACTTTGCCAAACTCTCTCCGCAGATAGAATTTCGCCTGGACGCTGTCCTCGGGGTACTTCGTGTCGTATTTCCGCGCTGTCCTCGGGGTACTTCGTGTCGTATCTCCGGATCATCGGCAAAATGTGTAATGTCACACGCAGCGGGACTCCTAATATAATGTAAGATTCTGGGCTCTAAACTTTGCCAAACTCTCTCCGCAGATAGAATTTCGCCTGGACGCTGTCCTCGGGGTACTTCGTGTCGTATCCCCGCTCTGTCCTCGTGGTACTTCGTGTCGTATCTCTGCGCTGTCCTCGTGGTACTTCGTGTCGTATATCCGCGCTGTCTGGGGTACATCGTGTCGTATCTCCGCGCTGTCCTCGGGGTATTTCGTGTCGTATCCCCGCTCTGTCCTCGTGGTACTTCGTGTCGTATCTCCGCGCTGTCCTCGTGGTACTTCGTGTCGTATCTCTGCGCTGTCCTCGGGGTACTTCGTGTCGTATCTCCGCGCTGTCCTCGGGGTACTTCGTGTCGTATCTCCGCGCTGTCCTCGGGGTACTTCGTGTCGTATCTCCGCGCTGTCCTCGGGGTACTTCGTGACGTATCTCCGCGCCCTTATCTAACTCTAACAGGTCTTCATTCTCCCAGTTACTCGAAACCGCTAGTGCCAATGCCAATTTGCGTACATACTAAAACCTTGATGTCACCTGTGGCATGTCGAAATTATGTCCTGCGTTGTTCCTGAAATGACTCTAAATTACACATTTTATTTGAACAGAGGTTCAGTCCATTTACAGACAAATGCCCTGTCAGGTGCCTTCATTGTATCGCCTGTTCACGGTTGGTGGCCCATGGTCGCAGTGACTCTGCACACGAGCCTTGTTAATACATTCATGCGCAGAAATGAACAATCCGTCCAAGGCAAGAGATCGGGCGTGCTTTGAGACTTCCCTTTCGTCTTCTTCAGGTAAAGTGACCATTTTTCTTAATTATTTTAAAAATTGGGAGCCATGCACTATAGAACGCGGGCTTCGCTTCTATTGAGGAACATATAAAATAAAATTGTCTCCTCTCATTCCCTATTTTAACTTCTACTATTCCCTGTAGATGGCCCTACATTCAACTTCTAACATAATCAACTACTAAGCATCAAAGTCGCCTGAATCGGGAATCGAACCTACGATCTGTAGACTAGGAGCCCTGCACGCTACTAAGTGAGCCGTGAAGACGAGATACCAGCAGGAGCAAGTTTTGTTCATTTATATCTGCGATTGAAAAGGCATCTGTCGCGAAAACGGGAAACCATTTACTATTTAAACAGGAAAATTAAGCTTTAGGTGGGGGCTCCGCCCCCACACCCCCGTTCAGACGGGGAACCCAGGTTCCCCGGACCCCTCCTCCTCTAATATTATAAACTCCAGCTATGAGCAAAATTAAATACGGGAATTCTGAGGAAAATGATATTTATCGGCCTTTTCCAGGAAACAATTTATTATGCGACACCCGTTGTACCGGCGGTAGGCTGAAGCCCGGTTTCTATAGTTCTGCCAAAAAGTGCTTTGTTTAGACTCTTATCATCTTTTACTTGAAAGAAAGTGCCAACATTTCTGCCTTTTTTCATATGTAAAGGTAGAGCTGAAGCGAAGCATTGACATATACCTCGACGTACAAGGCTCTCAGACCAAACTATTAAAAATAGCGAAGTGTGTGTGTGTGTGGGGGGGGGGGGGGATGCATGCAGCTTATTTTTTTTGGTCGTAGTATTACCCTTTGATTTACCCTTTGATTATTTGTACTGGAAGACAGACCAGAATAGGTCCGCCAAAAAAACGACAGACAGTGCTATAACATAACGAAGATATAATATCAATAGGCCTAGATAACATATATATAACACCACATTCATGTCAGATGGACATTTTGTTGCACAGTCCATATAAATACAAAGGAATATTATGCCTAAAGCTAAATTTAAACAAATAAGACAGCAGTTTTTTTTAAACCCTATACTTACAACAATTTTGTTTCTACTTACCGCATATTGTGTCAATGTTATAAATTATAAGTGGAATATATATATCACGTGATTTATGCAAAAATATGAGATATGATCCTTCTTATACGACACACTATGCATCATGTCTGACAGTTCAAGACCAAACAAAACGTGTCATGTGACCACCGTCAATTATTATGTAATAATTTAAATTTGAAAGTTGTAACTTTGTGGAGATTGTAATACTTTAATTACCCATACAGGGGAAAAATATCTCACTATAACTAGCCGCATATAAAGGAGAATGCAAATTTAAAAATCTACAGACATGCATAACTTGAGGAAAATATATGTGTTTTAATTAATTTAAGAATTCTTATTATGCGGAATATATATAATCAGTAGCTTAAATATAACCTCAAGTGAAAATTAGTAAGAAAGTTTGTAAAATGAATTGAACCATTTATTTTTTTTATATGCTGATAATCCTGGGGTGACGCCCCCCTGGCGTATACACCTGTTTCTGTTATTAATTTCAGTTTCAATATTGGTACTTTGCATGACGTGATTTGATATAAATGGCTTTATCTTTAAAATTTCGGGTCAACTGCAAAGGGGAGGAGGATATCCCCGTCCAAAAGTATGGGAAATACAGCATTCTGGTGAAGTTTATTTATTCATTACTAGATAAAAAAAAACGGTTGCCGGGGGGGGGGGGTATTAAATGCATGCTGCCCAGTCACTGGATCAAATGTCAGGCCCTAAAAATCCTAAAATCCGTTAAATTACTGGCAGCAGGGATTATTTCTCTGTATAATAGACCTATAATCCTGCGATTGCCACAGGCCTGCTTGTGTTGTGTGGATCACCAAGCGAGCACGGAGCCATTCAGGTCTTTGCAGTTCGGCAGTTTTTGGTGGTAGCAAAAACTCGCTCAAAATGGTGTGTACACTAAAAATGATTCATTCTCATATCACCGAGGTCAATGTTGGAACAAGAACCTTTAAAACACAGAGTCATACACAACGAAGTTTAAAAGAACATTGAGGAGAAAATTGGACTAAATTCTATTTAATTATAAAGTATTACATAGGCTTGTTGGGAAAGCCCAACTTTGTGTTGTTTTTCATGGGATTTATAAGTCCTTATTCCAAATGCACAAACTGGTGTCCAGTTACGTTTCTATTTATATTTTAAAACATATTTACAATAATAATACCGTACAAAGGGTCTTATCTGTAAAACATATTATATCAAATATCGAAATATTAACTATATTATATATCTAACATATAACACTCATTCTATGCATTATTTTTTTACAAATACCTTGTTTAGGTTGTAACGTAGCAGTATATATGTGGAACGGGGTCCCAGTTTGAAACCCCAGTACAGTACATGAGAGAGAGAGAGAGAGAGAGAGAGAGAGAGACGGCACGAAGGACGGACGGACGGTATATATATATATATATATATATATATATATAAATGTAACGGGTGTTCCCGGCAAGAGCCAAAGTCACCCGGCGTGAGTGAAAAGCGAGGCAAGGCGATGTATATATATAAAAGTGTTTATTCAGCCGTATATATATACAAATCTGGAGTCCTCCAAGCCGGAGTCCCTGCCAAGCAGAGAACGAATACTGACAAGTTCTCTATGTCATGAGACTCAGGCTTGGCAGGGTTCGCGTCGCGGTCCGTGTCATTGTCCGAATGAAAACAATAGGAACAACGGAAAACCGGTTGAGTAATGAGGAACCAAGCAAACAAGGCAACCAAGGCAACTGCGGGGCAATTCATTGACCAGTTAGGCCAAGCTGATGATATGATACCTGCCATGCAATTCAGTTATACCTGATAATATAATCGGAGCCGTTACATCCTCCCCCTACTTGAAAAAAATGTCGACCCGACATTAATGTACGAGAA
The DNA here is from genome assembly GCA_026874595.1 of Sipunculus nudus. Taxonomy (NCBI): domain Eukaryota; kingdom Metazoa; phylum Annelida; class Sipuncula; order Golfingiida; family Sipunculidae; genus Sipunculus; species Sipunculus nudus. Next base: position 1,508,787 of record CM049320.1, on the reverse strand, counting down.
AAGTTAGGTAAAAAAAAAATTATATCAGATCCACCACACCATACCAACAGCACATCATCCACACCATATACCAAACGCTCCCCCCAGTAGAGAAGTGGCGTCCCGACACTAACTGCAAAGAGAGGTCGCGCATGACAGCATTAGCAGTGGACGGCCTCTAGTAGGATTTCGGATAGATGTTTATATTGGAACATTATGTTCACATGAGGTATACATATATGAAAGTGAAAAACCCAGAAACTGGTGGCAGTGGAGAAAGTCAGCATACGCAAAAAAAAACAATCGTATAATGACATCACTGACTCGTCAAATCTCAGAACGAGTCAAGGAACTTATCCTAAACATACTTATGTTAACACATGCACTTGTTTAAAAATATTATCACCCGTTAAGTACATAGTCCCCAAAACGTTCTGGCGTACGTCGTTCTCGGGTAGATCTACGTACTGGATTAACATCCGGATCCCCACTCTGATCAGATATTGGGGCGCTATTACCATCATTATTATGATCATGACTTGAGATGACGTCATGGTCATCGTGTAGTTGTGATATATTGTCATTATCACCTTTGGCGTCATCGTTTAACACACCAGTGACGTCATCATCAAGACCTGTAGTATTTACGGTATCAACATTTGCATTGCAATCATCAGTAGAACCATTTATCAGGAATGTATTAGAGTGATCAGACGCAATTGCATCATCTGTATCATCCGATAATTCAAGTTCTAAATGCAACTCGCTCACATCTTCAGAACTACTCATGTGGGGACGATTATTTGGAGTTATAGTGAAAATGGGGTCGTCATCTGTTGATGAGTCTTCCGACCCTGACACTGATGATGTAATAATTGGTTTGTGTGTTGTGGAAACTGGTTTTTGTGTAGGGTCGACGGGCAATCCTGTATATGGAAGGATCAGATTGCGATGCAGAGTGCGAGTACGCTTTTTATCACCCAAGGGGCAAACAACATATACTGGAATATCCTTATTGGGTTGTTCCAATACCTCATACACCTGCTTTTCCCATTTATCGACCAGTTTCTGTTTCCCAATGATCCCTACCTTACGTACTAAGACGTGATCACCAATACCCAGCACCGCATTGCGAGCACGTTTATCATACAATCGTTTGTGGTGATACCTGGATGATAAAGAGACACGTTGAGCAATATCATAGGCAGAAGAAAGTTGGTCTTTTAGATCGGAAACATATGTGTTGTAATTTTGATGGTTAGGATTGTTGTTGGTCCCAAGTACTAGATCAATAGGGAGGCGTGGATGTCGACCGAACATTAAATAGAAAGGTGTATAACCGGTTGCATCATTTTTCGTACAATTATAGGCATGAGTTAAAGCACTGACATATTCTTTCCAGTTTTTCTTTTTCTCTTCCTCAAGAGTATCCAACATACTGATTAAACTACGGTTAAACCTTTCGGTTTGCCCATTCCCCATTGGATGGTACGGTGTACATCGTGATTTATGGATACCAGCTAGTCTGCATAGTTCTTTGATGATTTTAGATTCAAATTGTCTGCCCTGATCACTGTGGATGCGGGCTGGAATGCCATAATGTTGGACAAATGTGTCAAATAGTATTTTAGCTGTAGTCTTTGCCGTAGTATTGCGACAAGGAACTGCCATAGCGTAGCGTGTGAAATTATCGGTCATGACCAGAATATTTTCAATTCCACCTGTAGATGGCTCAAGGCTAAGATAATCGACACATAGGAGCTCCATTGGTTGTGTGGATGTTATAGGTACTAAAGGAGCTTTTGCTGGAGTGGACTTCCGCCTTATACAGCGTGGACAATTCTTAATGTATGAATCTATGTCTTTAGACATTTTTGGCCAGTAAAATCGGTCATGGGCTAGATGGACAGACCGATTACGACCTAGATGCCCAACATCGTCATGAATGCCAGATAAAGCGACTTGTCGCAAACTGCTAGGTATTAACATTTGATACTGAATTTTGCCGTTCAGTGTTCGTTTACGATAGAGTATGTCATCCCGCAGCACAAGGCTATCTATACATCTGAAAAGAATTATTTGATCAGGATGAGTCAAGTCTTTCTTGTTTATGACCTTACCGTCTCTGAAATGGACAATGAATGGGTTCAGATTCGAATCCAGAAGTTGTTCCTTTGCTACGTTTAATCGTGTTTGTCCGAGCAAATTGACAGGATCCGTGGATGGAACAGCTTTGGATTGGTCACAAGAAAGACTACATATTACAGGTGATGGTATGGTCACTGATTGACAAACAGCTTTTACTACATCATTGGTAATACATTGATTGTGGTTTTTCTTTTCTGCTAGAAGCCGAGGGATTCTCGAAAGTGCATCGGCGTCGATGTTATGCTTGCCGGCTTTATATTGAATATTAAAGTCGTAATTAGCCAATTCAGATACCCATCTTTGACCTGTTGCATCTAATTTTGCGGAGGACATTATGTAAGTTAGAGGATTGTTATCAGTGAACACTGTGAACCGTGATCCATACAGATATTCTTTAAATTTATCTGTTACACACCACTTTAAAGCTAAGAACTCTAACTTATGAATAGGGTACCGAGACTCTGATGGTGTTAGGCTTCGGCTCGCATAAGCTATTGGTCTTTTCTGGCCATCTTGATCTTGGTACAGAATACCAGAGATCCCATCAAAACTTGCATCAGTATGAACAATAAACGGACGAGAGAAATCTGCAAACGCTAGTACAGGAGCAGAAGATAGTAGTCCTATTAATTGATCAAATGCTAGTTGGTGGTTATTTGACCAGTTAAAGATTGTTTGAGGTGGAACTTTCTTTCTGGTACGATTACTGGTTTTTGTTTGATTCTGAATATGGTGGCCTTTCAGTAAGTCATGTAATGGTTTTGCGATTTTAGCAAATCCAGGGACAAATCTACGATAGAAACTCGCAAAGCCCAAGAAACGGCGTACATCACTGACACACTTAGGTATAGGCCATTCTTTAAGAGCGCTGATTTTACTCTGGTCAGTATGTATACCTTCTTTTGAGACTATATGTCCTAGGTATTTTACTTTATCTTGCATCAGCTGGCACTTTGAAGGTTTTAGTTTTAGGCCTGTGTCATGCAGACGCTGAAAGATGTTATTCAAGCGTTTTAGGTGTTCTTCAAAGGAGGTAGAGAATACGATTATATCGTCAAGATAGAGAAGACATTCTTTTAAATGGAGATCACCCATAGTCTTCTGCATCAGTCTTTGGAAGCAGGCAGGGGCGTTCACCAAGCCGAATGGCATGGTTTCCCATTGATAAAAACCGAGAGGACCTACTGTAAAAGCTGTTTTATCTTTATCTTCTTCGGCTAACTCAACCTGCCAGTAACCAGACTTCAAATCTAGAGAGGAAAAGTAACGAGCGCCAATAAAAGAATCTAAGGTTTCATCGATTCTTGGCAAGGAATGAGCGTCTCTAACAGTTCTGCTATTCAGGGTTCTATAATCAATACAGAAACGAAGAGTTCCGTCAGGTTTTCTGACAAGGACTACTGGACTAGCAAACGGACTTTTGCTCTCCTTAATTACTTTTGACTCTAGCATTTCTTTCAGATGTTGTTTTACCTCATCATATAATTGTGGAGGGATGCGACGATATCGCTCTCTAAATGGTTCATCTTTAGTCAACACGATACGGTGTTTTTCTACACTGATGTGACCAATATCTGTATTACTTAAGGAAAATATGTGTTTCCATTTAAGCAACAGAAGTTGTAGTTGTTCAGATTCAGATTGTGACAAATCTTGACCAAATTTGAACATGTTTAAGAATTGTTGATCAGATGGGTCAGGTGATTGTGTCAGTTGGGTTACGAGGCTAGCTTCTTGTATGTTACAGAGTATCATTTTTGATGGAATAATGATGGAATGTGATGTTAAGTTCCTGACCTGTACTGGAATTCTGTGACTTGTACCTACCGACAAATCAAGCTCTTGGACACAAGGAAGTAAAACCAATCCAGTTGGTAACCTGTGGAGAACATTCACATCAGTTATAACAAGGGTCTTGCCTGTTGTACAACCTCTGGTTAAACCATTTATAGTAACATCACTGTGGGCAGGTATTACTGTAGACTTGGTGGATAATACATAACCTCCTTTATTCACTGATTTCTTTTCCCTGTTTGTCAAACATTTAAATGCAATATTCCATGGTTGGGGCATGTGTAAACTTTGAATAAAATTTGGACCAGCATTTGTCTGAAGAAAATTTAAACAAGAGTTTAGCACATTCGTACCAATTAAAAATGGAACACTGGCATTGAAATGGGTGTTTTTCATTACCAATACTGGCACAGAGAATGTCTGAGATGAATTTATTTCAGGAAATTTAAGGTCAACAGCGATGATACCACAGTACTCTACCTGCTGGCCGTCCAGTTGCCGGAGATCCATCATCACCTCCACAGGGACTAAGTCTGACGGGTTGAGGTGTTTTTCATAAAACCATTGAGCAATGGTAGAGACCTGGGAACCTGTATCTAAAAGACCCTGGCAGTTAATACCATCTGCAAACATGTCAACAACCTGTGTTTCACCTACAAGAGGGACATTATCAGTACATACGTTTGTTGTGGGAATTTTATAACCTGACCCCGCGTTCTCCCACGAATGATCACGGGCGACTCTTAGTTTTTTAGGATTTTCCCGTTTTTGTCTCGTTTGGCATGGCATTTGTCAACAGTGTGGGTGTGTCGAAGGCAACGAGAGCAAAAAACTTCGTCCGAGACAGTATTACTGTTACGAACTTCAGCCTGAGTTTGTGATGGTTTGTTTGGTTTGGACATTTGAGATCGTTCAAGTTTCGATAAGCGATTCTCTAGGATTGACAGTTTGTTATTTATCTGCTCAAGCACAGAGCTTTCAGAAGACAAAGTTTTAACCCCTTGTTGAGAAATTTGGTTGGATGAAGCAACTTTCTTGTCACTCATATGTGAGTGATGTACAAGTTCTGACTCTAAAGGCTCGTGCTGCTGCAAAGAGTTCATCCTGTTCTTCCCCATTATCATATCTGTGTCTTAAAGCCTCCTTAATGTACTTAGAATACAACCCATTCCAGAATCTAGACCGAAGAAGTCGCTCATATTCCCTATGAGGAGTAGGATTTCTCTGGTTTATGAGGTCTAACTGTCTAGTAAGCCTGCAGCTCCAGTTGACAATATCCTCTTTAGGATCTTGTTTACATGAGTGAAACTGCTGTATAAGAACCTCTGTGGGGAGCACATTACCAAAGTATCTGTCAAATTTATTCAGTATATCTGTGGGAGTGGACTCATCGGGCATATGTAAAAGAACATTTCCTGCTGTCCCCCTAACAGACTGGTGAATCGCTGACAAAATCTGAGGCTCTGGTGTTACGCCAGCTTTTATCATAGATTTGAGATGGGAACGCCATTGTTCGTAGCTACCGGTTTTATCTTGATTCCCTGAAAATGGGGGCAGTTTTGGAGAGATAACACTGTAACCAGTGGCCCCAGATGGCCCCTGTATAACATCACCCCTTCATCTAACATCTGATTTACCTCGAAATCTGAAAGAAAATCGAGCTTAGTTACTATCTCTGAGATACGTCTGCCTTCGGGTACCTGAAAGGAAGAAGGATTTAACGAATCGAGCAACTTATTTGAAATCAGATGAGACACCTCAGTGATGGAGTAAGCCCTAGCATGTTCAAGAGAGATTTTGATGCTTGAATCCCTTTCTAAAGAGCTACCTGATATCTTATCTATGGCCTTTTTGGCAGTGTCTTTAGTCTCAAAAACTATAAACCCGCGGCCAGTGCAACGACCAGTATGTGCTTCTCGAACAAACAAAACATGAGTAGGAGTTTCAATTTGTGAGAAGTGTTCAATAATCTCAGATTCGTTGACATCAGAAGGGAGTCCATGTATGGAGACGACCCGTGTTATGTCAACTGATTTACCCTCCATCTCTCTTTAATGCGAATGTATGAATAGAGGAGATAAAATGTGATCTTTAAAGACAATAAAGACATGATGAATGTTGTCTTAAGTCATCTGTAAATGGTCAAATACCAGCAGGTTTAAGGGCACATGTTAGTATTCAGTTGCAATGCTACTGTTTACATTACACAGACCACAAGACCAATTGGCATTAGACAATGGAACATCACGTGACCAATCACGATAACCTCAAACCGGGCCAAAGCTATTACCCTTTACATGCATAAAATTCTCCATAATAAACTGCAAAAATAATTTACAGCTAACATATAAAAAAATGATCACTTCAATTACAAAACATGCAACAATATTATACACAATTAATCACAAAGTCCATGGCCATGCTGACAATAGCAAATACAAAAAGAAAAGTTCATGCAGTACAAGGAAAATGTCAAACAATTACCGTTTATCTTCTCCAAAGAGAGTGACGTTCGTCTGGGCCCTTTAAACGAAGTCTCCGTGTACGGCGAAAAGCGTGACAATAGTCCAGGAATGCACGAGCGAAGAACACAATGGCGAAGCAGAGTTTACAGTGCAAGGCACTGAAGCGAAGCGAAGAGACGAACACGCATGCATGCAAAATCTGTGTCCAGCGAGCCCGCGAAAAGTCCACTCTGGCCCTGTGTTATGGTGTTGTGCACAGACACCAATTAAATAATATCCACCGGTGGAATGGAAGTTCAGAGAATAATCATCTCCTGTGATATCGTCGTCGAGACGCACAGACGGACATCGAGTCGTCGAGACGCACACACGGACATCGATCCACAGTAGAGATGGTCCTCACTCGGGGCACCAAAATGTAACGGGTGTTCCCGGCAAGAGCCAAAGTCACCCGGCGTGAGTGAAAAGCGAGGCAAGGCGATGTATATATATAAAAGTGTTTATTCAGCCGTATATATATACAAATCTGGAGTCCTCCAAGCCGGAGTCCCTGCCAAGCAGAGAACGAATACTGACAAGTTCTCTATGTCACGAGACTCAGGCTTGGCAGGGTTCGCGTCGCGGTCCGTGTCATTGTCCGAATGAAAACAATAGGAACAACGGAAAACCGGTTGAGTAATGAGGAACCAAGCAAACAAGGCAACCAAGGCAACTGCGGGGCAATTCATTGACCAGTTAGGCCAAGCTGATGATATGATACCTGCCATGCAATTCAGTTATACCTGATAATATAATCGGAGCCCTTACATATATATATATATATATATATATATATATATATATATATATATCAGAAGCCGCGGCAAGATTCTGAATGATGGTTGGCGGGGGGGGGGGGGTGATGACCCGGGGAGGGGGGGGGGGGGTCGCTGAGCAGGAGAACGGATGATTGTTATGAATAAATTAAGAGGAATCTCCCCTACATTGAAAATTAACCGAACTTTTCTGTATTCAATGCTTGTTTTGTTATGCTGCAAAACAAATAGGTATGCGTTTGTCATATTGACCCGTTCTGTTTTGAAATACACACTTTGCTGCGGGTCGTAGATGTTTTAGCCCAGCTTATAAACTTACCACAGTTTCATGCTCAACACTTCACTATAACAATGTTTTTGAAAATTAAAATTATAAAAAAAAAAAAATTATGGAAAGAATGAATAGCTGTACTAGCACTTGAAATATATTTTTCTTAAGCTTTATACAGTTTATATGTACTGGCTAGCATATATGTGTGTGTTACGGTGTACAACCTGTCTTCCAGTGGCGTCTTTTTATCTTCAAGTGTGGGGGGGATGACTCGCAGGGTAGGGAAATGACTCGCAAGTGGGGGGGGGGGGGGGGGGAGGGGGCGATGACAGCCGTGGAGGATAGTCAAAATTGGGATAAAACAGACATGCTTAACACACACACATATATAAACATATATATATAAACATATATATAATATATATATATATACATTTTATTTTCTGTGCAACACATCAAATATATATCAATTAAGTATAATGTTGTAAAAAATAAGGTATATGTTAATTCTAAATTATTTAGATATAAATATTTCATAAAAAATCCTAAATGGAACCAAAGTCTATAATTCTATTTATTTATATATTTCATTTGAAATATATAAATATTATTCTCTGAATAGTTGGGGGGATAATTACATTGACCACCCCCCCCCCCCCTTGCCAAAAAGTGGGGGGGGGGGTCATATACCCCCCCCCCCATCCCCCCAATATTGACGCCCCTGCTGTCTACTTAGTACTGTTGATCAGGGCTGACTGCTGCGGCAGTGCTACTAGACCGAACAGGCCTGAAGTTTAACCCCTTCACAATGACAGGGCTAACATTTATCAAGCACGTCTGCCTGTGCTGACCGCAGCAGTCACATACACGACATTCCCCCTCCAAACATGTAGGCCTACCATAAATTGGCTCTGTCAATCACTTTCATACAGCCAGGGGCAATGTACACAATGGGAGTTTCAATGTGGTCGAAGCGGTCGGACTATTCACAGAAAAACCCACAAGGAAACCCCAGTGTAAATCAACCTAAAACACTAAAAGTCAACCAGGCTCTTTGGCATATCGGAATATTTTAATTGTTTTAAAACATAACCAATGATAAGATTAATATATATATACAAGAAAATTATACTTAATTTCGCATTCATATTTTTTTTCGCTAATGAAGCAGCTGTCAGCAATGGTAGTAACCGATTTGGCCAACATGTGTCGATAACTTTCTAAATCCATAGAACCAGGCACGTATTGAACAGCGTCGCCTAAATCATATTATCGACTAAAATGTATTCCTATGTTTTAGTATATTTAAAAAAAGTAAAAGTAAATTACACCTAAGGCCAAAATAAAAAAAAAGTATGGTTCTCAGGCATTTTTTTTCATAAATCAATGCGGGCGGGCGCTTTTTTTATTTTTAATTTTTTGGTATGTTTCGATAAAAAATGTCAAATGATAAGGGAAATGCATGAAAATAACAGTTTTATTTTGCTAAATAAGTAAAAGCACTACAAAACAAAGGAAATTGTATGGTTTTATCTTCTTGAAAGAAATGTCGGAGCGGCAGCAGCTCAAAAGTGGAAAGTTATTATTGAAAATCAAAATAAAAATGTTTGATGCGGGGGGTTTAAAATTGATGCGGGCGGTGCCTGAGAACCATACCTTTAATTTTTTTTGGCCTGTGTAAATTATTTAATTATATATTTATTATTGTTAATATGGTATTTACCCTACATATTTTATTGTTTTATGCTATTTTTCAGTTAAAATAAGAAAAATATTCAGGAACGTAAATTAAGTTGTTGATTGTAGGTGCATTTGGCTGATTATCAGTATTTTTTGTGAATTTAGAATGACCCTGCTCGAAGTGACTGTCATAATTATTTTGTCGTTCAGAATATACCAGGTACCGTCAATAGGCTTAAGCCTATGCAGCTGCATTTAAACAAAACCATTAGCTTACCTCTACCAGGCTTTACAAAGGAGGATATAGTACCAACAGAACAAGTTAACGACTGAGTTTTGGTTCGAAAAACGGTTAAGAGAAAAATACTGTTTATTCCAGAGTCTTAACTTAGTGATTAGTCTATACTCTGTGAGCCATGTTGTATTCATGAGTGTGAGAGCGATTGGTTGGTATACGGTAGGCCTATTTTTATATTGAATGCATAGGTCATCACGCTAGTAAACATGGTGTCAGTTACCCATTCAGGTTGAGCTTCATCCATATATATATAGCGGAGCACCACCTTGCGTAAGAAATAAACTTTGAAACACTATAGCAACTATAGTGCATTTCAGATAAGTTGACAAGAGTTAGTAGTTCCTGTATTACATAACAACAGTTCCCCCTTCGGGGCACCCCGAGTGAATGGGTGAGGCAGTGGCGGATCCAGAACAAAATATGGGGGGGGGGGGGGCGCTCAGACTCTAGCTTTCATGATGGTCGAGGCCTCCCGGGGGGGGGGGGGGGGGGGCTGTCCCCCTCGTACGATGCGAAAATTTTTTGAAGCTATGATGATTAAAAATCAAATTTTAGTACTTTTAGGCACTTGAACCAGACATATTTGTTCCTGATAAGTTTGATATAAAGCAGAAGTTTTATAATATAACTCAGGCCTTCATGAGTTCATGTATTTCTTCAGATCGTCAATTTAAGTCCTGCAACGATTTCCTACTCCTCAGAGTTAAGTTTATCCACCAAATCCTTTCTGCGCGGATGCTTTCTTGCAAAGTCAATGATGATGGCATCTATGTCAATATTTTTTTCATAATTTATGTGCATCTTCGCCAACACGCTTAGCCATCATTCTCAGAAGGTTCAAGATTCTTCAGTTGCTCAGCCTGCCTTGGTGTGAACAGCTGGAACGCCTCAAGAAGATCATGCAGAGGCGGGGAATCTCTACTTGCGTTGTTTTCCAAAGACTGGCAAATATTTGTAATGCACCTGAAAATTGAAACCAACATTAGATAATACCTAATTCAATTCCATTGCTGATAATTAAAAAAAAAACATATTTGCATTTTTTTATAACAATATAAGTATTTTTCAATCAATTGATTAAAAATATTACCTTATTCTTGAACCTCTCAATCTGACCCTCAGTATTCCGGAAAGAAAAACCCTCCTCATTCAGCGGATCCAGACCATCCTTCAGTGATTTGCTGTATGGGCCTGATTCTGGCAAGACGTGCATCAGGAACATCTATTGTGGCTTGCAGCTGCTGCTTGACGCTACAGAAATCCAGAGCTGATTGCTGCAATGAAAATAGGCTAATGTAATGCCATGTTTGTGAACAGGATTACTTTGTGATAACATTGTTTAACAATAGGAAGCTTTGCATTTATATTTTGGAATTAAATGTTTCTGTTACCTGGAAGAATTTGGACAGGCTGCTGAGCTGTGGCAGAGTGTAGCATCAGATTGAGGATGGCAACAAACTCCCATTTCTCTACTAGTTTCGGCAGTCCCACAGCCTGGGGATCCCTGTGCAGTTCTGCCTGCTGTTAGAGATGAGCCACTACACATTGCGGGATCTTATTCATGGTGGAACAGGCTGAATCATGAGAAAGCCACCTCACAGACTTAGGTTGTTTAGGCTTTAGCTTCGGTTTTTTCAAAAGTCTCCTAGAATGATATTATAATGCATCTACATAAATTTATATTGTACAAATGCTGCTTGGCTGCCAGTGTCTCCCTGTGTGCAAAACAGTGTTCCCAACAGCAATTTTGGAGTACTGTCTACAGAAAGAGCAATATATATGCATTTATGTTCTTATTTCTAGTGAAGTTTAAGTGTATGCTAAATTAACTCATTCAGGTTTAACCTATTATTCAGTTCACTTGGCTTAATGAGCCAAGAGGTATTGACCTTGTCCTTTAACTGAGTTGCCACACCAGTCTTCCCCATCATCTCGCTGGCTCCATCACTCCCTATTCCAGCCAGCTTGGATAGGTCCAACTTTTTGTCTTCACAGTAATTGGATATGGTCTCCACAATAGTGTCAGCTTTCCCATTTGGTATCTTGAAAGAAAAAAAATAATACCATGGTAAATTTTATTCTGCGGATTATGTAAGTCTGCCAAGTTAAAATCAATAAAAAGCATAGAACATGAAAATATTTTATTACTGTATTACTTTATTACATTATTAGCTAGTGACTTGCTAGTATGCATGGTCCTGACACTGATGTACTAAACTTAATCACCCAGTGCAGCCAGTACAAAGACTAGCTCCGGGCGGATACAGTATTGGAGATATAAAACTATTCCTTAGCATAACTCATGTGACAAGTTTATATTTAAGGTATTTCTGTTTGTTCCGTGCGTGTTCCATGCAGTGCTGATTATCTTAAGTAATATTTCAGTACTTTAGCTAAATCTTATCTGATCCAAATACCAGGCACTCCTTAAAATTGAAGGGAAGGTATATGATATATCCATATAAATGTATATATATAAATGATATATTGATTTTTATAAATGCGAACCCTTTCACTTGTTAGTATTATCTTGGAAGTTTTCCTGGAAGTTTACTTATATATTCAGGTTTTTTTTTTTGGCCAAGGTTGATCCAGATGCGGCAGGTGGCGGTGGTCGAGCGTCGTCACTGACAACCCTGCATTTCCTAGACAGGCGGCTTTCATCCGTCTCCTAACATTTTTCAGCTGGATTTACGCTGGGTGATCCACATTTCCAGTCGGCCCTTTTTTTGGTCTGACGACACGATTCTATTTTTTACCAAGCTAACGATCTGTTGGCCAGTTGTGAACACTCACGCCATCCTTGGGAGTGTTACTACACCCATCGACTACACATCGTGGTGTTATTACGACTGATTATATGGATACAAGTCTATATATGTATCCTCAGACAAAGTCAGGGATACTATGGTTTCATCACAGTCCCAGCGCTGCCGCAGAACAATCTGGTGAGCGAGGTAACACAACAAATATTTCATGGATCTTTATCAAACTTGATTTGTGTATATAGATATGAGTGAGAGAACGAAGCAGATTTAAAATGGGGTAATTAACCTAACCAGACTAAACTGCATATTTCATTCTTCAAATTTGATTCGCGAATTGTCTTCACGATGTCGGATTAGTTCAAACATTCGTGACCTTGACCGTGGTGACCTTGGCCTTGTTAAGTTTCAAGTGTCAGTGTATGCTTTTGAGGAAAGGGGGTATGGCTTAATTGTCTGGGGATACAACGGCATGTCCGATGCCAGAAATTTCTAGTTTGTTTAGATGGTACTAAAATTATTGTTATTTTAATGGGTACCTGAGATTTATTAATAATACAAGCGTGGCAGGTGACAGCACATACAGACAGGAATGCATATAAAACGAGAACAAAGTACTCTATTAATTTAAGCCATTTTTTATTACTAAAAATATATATAAAACTACATATTGAAATGGCCGTATGGCTGCACACTTTTGTTACATTCCTTGGGATACAGAGGAACGGCGAAATTAGCTCAAAGTAGAATTCATATATATATATATATATATATATATATATATATATATATATAGAGAGAGAGAGAGAGAGAGAGAGAGAGAGAGAGAGAGAGAGAGAGAGAGTCAATGAACATAAAAGGAAGAGAGACATCAACGCCAAAATTTCAAACAATCATATTATTTGGATAACATGTACAGATTGTTGACAAATTTTCAGCTACCCCTGTAGCCTTCGTCTGAGCGAGTGACTACCTGTAAACAAAGCTGATAGTGTCACCCTTCGCTAGGTCAACGGGGCTGGCTTGCCAGCTATACCCATTTATCTATCTGATGTCTTGTCAGAACTGGCCAGTGTATATCAACATGAAAACAGGGCTGCTGGGGTGTCAAAGACAGGGAGGGGTTAGTCACGAGGGGAAAAGTATGTGCTGAGTGCTGGGTATTTACAGAGAAAAGCCAAGTCTTCGTTTAATTCTTTTATGTGCGTACAAAGGGTATGAATGTGCTTTTGTTCGGATGGGAATCTGTCTTTGTTGGAGGGAAAGTTGCTTTTAAGGATGGTGCATGTTAAATCTCGGAGAGAATGGTCGGATTTGTTGAAGTGTGCGGCCACGGGGAATCCGGGAGTGTTGTCGCGGATGGTTTTTTGTGGTTGTTCATTCTGAGCCTGAATTTGCTGCCGGTTTCTCCTATATAATTTCCCTCCCCATTTGGGCATTTTTTATAAGAAATGAAGTAAATGACATTTGAGGAATTGCAAGAAAAAGGGCCTGGCCTGAGGGTTATGTTAGAGCCTGGGGACTGAAATGTGGGTTTGGTGTTTAAAATATCGCAAATCTCACAGCGGCGGTCACCGCATTCGACATTCCCTGACGGGCTGTTATGTCTGTGTAGTTTCGAGTGCACAAGCATGCGTTTGAGGTTGGGAGGTTGTCTGTAAGCGGCAACGGGAGGCGTGGAAAAAAGAGAATCTGTAGTGGGATTTGAATTAAAGTTATTCCAGCATTTTTGTATATTTTTGTTGATAGAGATGATGGCCGGGTGAAATTCCTGGATCATGGGGATGCGTGAATTTATGTCTTTTTCTTCGTAACTGAGGATCCGGAGAATTTAGAAATATATATATATATATATATATATATATATATATATATATATATATATAAATGGAACAATAATACACAGAAAAGTCGGCTCACTGGCGATGGGAAGTGAACCGTCTTTTCTGTGCATTCATATTACATTTCTTCGTCAGCAAACCAGCATGGCTATTCATTCATCTCTCTCTCTCTCTCTCTCTCTCTCTCTCTCTCTATATATATATATATATATATATATATATATATATTGGATTTGACAGAGCCACAAACTGGGCATTAAATTCGTTTGTTCGACATTCTTTTCAGACCGCTGTGGTGTGGCTCTTTAATAATAACAGTGTATTAATATGCATGACCACTACATCACTACTACCCAGAATTAAATTGTGGAATTGATAATTTTATATATTAAACATTAGTATATTATACAAAGTGAACAGTCAGCAAAAAAAATAATTAAAATGTCGGTGTAATTATATATAAATATACAATATATATACATATGTCCCTGAACCTGACTAAACAACTATATACTTGGATTAAAGTTTCTTTTTATCTAATTTTGTACATTATCTCTTCATATTAGGTTAATATCGATCGACGAATGAGACTTGACATAAATTCACTTTTTTATAAAGTCCGAAGATGAATACAACTGTGTTAACATAAAATATAATAAATGTATATTTGTAGAAGGAATTACGAAGTACGGCTCAATCCAGTATATGATGAAATATAATTTCAATGAAGATAATATAGCACGTTGTCCATATATTCTAAAGGTATTTGCTGTAATACTAAAAATGAATAACCAACTGGTCTTTGAGACGTTGGTCCTTCGTTACACAATGTAACCTGACGCGTCAGTAGCCGACATGCTTTGCGTCTTTTACAAAACTATTACGAAAGGTTTTATGTCTCAGCTCAACTACGCTCAACTGGAAACCACTCAAGCTTCACGCATTAAATTACCCCTTCCCCTCCATCCCTTATTCCTAAGGTATTTGCGGTAAAGCTAAAAATGAATAACCTCCAACTCTTTGAGACGTTTGTCCTCCGTTACACAATTTAACCTGACGCGTCAGTATCCCACATGCTTTGCGTCTTTTACAAAACTTTTACGTCTCATCTCTACTACGCTCAAACCTTGAATCCACTCAAGCTACGCGCACTAAATTATCCCTTCCCCTTCCTCCCTTATTCCAAAGGTATTTGCGGTAAAGCTAAAAATGAATAACCTCTAAGTCTTTGAGACGTTGGTCCTTCGTTACAAACTATAACCTGACGCGTCAGTATCCCACATGCTCTGCGTCTTTTACGTAACTTTTACAAAAGGCTTTACGTCTCATCTCAAATACGCACAACTGGAAACCACTCAAGCTACAAGTACTTAATTAACCTCCCCCCCCCCTCCATCCCTAATTCCAAAGGTATTTTCGGTAATACTAAAACAGAATAACCTCCAAGTCTTTGAGACGTTGGTCCTTCGTTACACAATATAACCTGACGCGTCAGTAGCCGACATGCTTTGCGTCTTTTACATAACTTTTACAAAAGGTTTTACGTCTTATCTCAAGTACACGCAACTCGAAACCACTTAAGCTGCACGCACTTAATTCATCCCTTCCCCTCCACCCCTTTTCCAAAGGTATTTGTGGTAATATTAAAATTTGCGGTACTAATCTCTGTGTGAACTGTCGTGACGTACTATTTTTAGCTCAGCTGTCTGGAAGTCAACTGAGGTATAGGAATGGCGCTTTGTCGGTCGTCCGTCCGGCCCTCCGGCCGTCCGGCTGTCCGGCCGTCTGTTAGCAGGGCACAAATCGTAACTGCTAGACCTAGAAACTTCTAAGTGAATACCCAGGGAGTTAAAAAAAATTACCTTGGAATATTGACCATGACTAGTTTTATCAGATCCCGAAAAGTGGTGGCGCCACCTGTATTTTTTGTTATTTTAACGAATATATTTTTTTTACTATAAAATGACAAAAATCATGTCAGTTTCTCAGCTGTAACTACATCTAGTGTCCCAAAACCTGGTGTGTTTATTGATCACAAGTGGATGCCATATAGTTATCACCCTGTCTGTCTGTCTGTTTGTCTGTCTGTCTGTCCATCCGTCCATCCACACAAATTTGTTTCCAGATGATAACCCCAGGTTGTTTTTACACATGGATTTCAAACTTGACTTACATATGGCCCGCCACTAAAGCAAAAACCTATATGATTTTGGGGTCATGAGGTCAAAGGTCAAGGTCACAGGACTCACTTTTTTAAAAAGATTATGGCTGCATTTTAAGCCAAGCTTTTCATCCCTTACCTTCCATTTTGCACATTTAGCTGACTTGCCAGTATGGGGAAAGCATAAATGAATTTGGGGTCCGTGGTCAAAGGTCAAGGTCACAGGGGCCATCTGTTCACAAATTAGTTTCTAGATGATAACTCCAGTTAAGTTTGACATATTGGTTTCAAACTTAACTTATATATGACTTACCACTTAAGTATGAACCGTGTGGATTTTGGGGTCCAATGGGTCAAAGGTCATGGTTCCAGGACTCATTTCTTTAAAAAGAAGCTTATGCATTTGAAGCCAAACTTTTCATCCCAAACCTTCCATCTTCAAGATATTGCTTACCTGCCAATATGGGAAGATTCTATACAATTTAGGGGTCATGAGGTCAAAGGTCAAGGTCACAGTACCCACTAATTTAGAAAGATTGTGGATGCATTTTAAGCCAAACTTTTCATCCGAAACCTTCCATCTTGCACATATAGCTGAGCTGCCAATAAGGGAAGAAACTGATTGATTTTGGGATCACAAGGTCAAAGGTCATCGTCACAGTGGCCCATCTGTCCACATATTTGTTTCTGGATGATAACTCCAGTTTGGATTGACCTATTTGTTTCAATTTTGACTTATATATGACCCACCAATAATGAAAGATACCTTTTGATTTTGGGGTCATAAGGACAAAGGTCGAGGTCACAGGACTCATTTCTTTAAAGAGATTGTTGACATAATTTTAGCCAAACATCTTCCAGATGTTGCTCACCTGCCAATAGTGGAAGTAACTGATGGATTTTGTGGTCACAAAGTCAAGGGGGCCATCAATCCATATATTAGTTTCCAGATGATAACACCAGTTAAGTTTGAAATATTGGTTTCAAACTTGACTTATATATGGCCCACCACCAAAGTAAGAACTGTTGATTCTGGGGTCATGAGATCAAAGGTCAAGGTCACAGTACCCACTACTTTAGAAAGATTGTGGATGGATTTTAAGCCAAACTTTTCATCTCAATCCTTCCATCATCAACATATGGTGCACCAGCCAATAGGGGAAGTTTCCTTTTGATTTTAGGGCCATAAGGTCAAAGGTTAAGGTTACAGGGCCCATCCATTCACAAATTAGTTTATGAATGATAACTCCTATTTGGGTAGACAGGTTTGCTTCAAAGTGATCACAGGACCAATATTTTGGAAAACCTCATAAACATATATCCTTATAGACAAATGCAGCTGAGCGTCGAGACCCATGGGTCCCTAGTTTAAATTTGTCAACACTGTAGCATCTGCAACGAAGCTGTCTCCTGTTTGCTCCAGGGGACGGTGACATACCAATCATGTGTATGCATCTCACTGGTCAACCACCAAACGTCTGTGGTGCATGACCACCAAGGAGATCATACAAATTTCTGTCATTCTGACTGAACACGTTATATATAAGGGTCCTGTTCTTTCAGTTTTAGACATTTTGTCATTCTGCTCGGAATTTTTCCAGTACAGTGCCATACGTTTGATATATCCAGTTGGATCTGCCATATGAGCTGCCTCCGTGTTGTTTGGCCGTCTGGGTTGAAATATGATCCGGACGTGTCGAATATTACTGATATCTTGTAGATAAATGAAGTGACTCTATGGTTAGCATCTATAAAGAGGACAATAATACATGGATTTACAGCTGATGTATTGAAAGAAATGTGGTTATTCTGAAATACATTATTAGTCCCCCGCGTCCCGGAACGCAGGACATTTATTTTGGTCTGTCTGTCTGTCTGTCCGTATGCCAGGTTCGTTTCCGTTCGATAACTTTCCTAAATATTATCCGATTTCATTCAGACATGGGTTAGTGATTTCTCTCATGCTTACTTTTGATGGGATTTGTTTCGTCTGATAAGATAAGAAATACAAAAGGATCTTTCATTGTTGATATGATCAGTCAGTGTCACTAATTAGTGTCGCTAATCACCAACAGGGGACATAGATTCCTTGAATTTACTTGTTGTGTACACATTTCACCTGAAATACCATAAATGTTGATGAGTAGGTAGAATCAAGATAGGACTTCGTTTAAAGTGTTCAAGTGATGATATGGTTATGTTGAACACATAAGTAAACCATTACATCACTGATGTGCAGAAATAAAAGGGTTAACTAGTGATCTGTTGGTTTGAATATGCTGGTGCTCTTATCTCCTTGTTTATGTGGCAAGTTAAAAAGGAACAATTTTTTTCTTAAAATTTGTATAATTAATAAGAGACAAAATTAGGAAAATGTGCACATTTACAGTTAACATCATGAATAAGACAAATCTGTACAATGTGGGGACTATCATATTTCAATCCTTCAGAAGGTTGGCCCCTTGAGCTGAACATGGGCTGCTTGATTAAATTTACTGGATTAGCATAAAAAATGGCGAAAAATTATAAATTCTCCAACTTTTATGTATAAATGTGATACACCATGGAAATTTGTTTTTCTTTTTTTTTTACCGTTGTTGGTCTGGAACGTTTCAGTGATGAGCCCGCTCCTACCCTTCCCCTGTCTGTGTGTTGTTATTCCTGTTGTCTTATGTGTTAAGTAAATTAACATTTTTCAGTAAATATTATTATAATGTTAAATCTCAGATGATGAACAAAATCTGATGTAACATTATAGGGAAACATCTTTTGCCTAAGACAGGCTGCTAAGTGATGACGGAGCATGACGTTTATCGGACGTGATATCACTGGTTAGTGATCTATACAACTCCTATAAGAGTCGTACATTAGACAAATGACCACGTCATACGGATGGTGTAATTTATGTTTGGTTACCATTGTCATTCTCTGAACAATATTTGCTTTGTGTCCGACAAACTACTTCGTCACCTGTTAAGAATTCAAAACAAACATATACAAATACATCAAACTGACAATCATAATATTAACAATATATTGATACCAGTTTCTAGCTGGGTTTAGCTGTCACATTCATCCCTGAAGACTGAAATGAAACTGAATGTTATGAAGATTGCGACCATTACACGATTTAATGTAAACTTGCGCCCTGTCTGAGGCATATTTATATGTACCAGCATTGGCCTGGAAGTTTGAATATCCGTAGTAGATCTTGGACAGGAGCCTACATTTTCTCGTAGCAAAATAAATCAGTATATAACAAGATGTATATATCTAATAAGATCTAGAAACTATATATATTATATTTAAATAGTTCTAACTATAACTTCATGAAAAGAAAACTTATAAATATATTTTTTAATTTAATAAAAGATTACTACAACTGTATATGTGTGATGTAATTTAGAAAAATTAACTGCTGCACACACGTTCCGTGTCGGGTCAACTTCAGAATGCTACAGAATGTAAAACTGATCGATGCCTTAATCTCGTCGAGCCTTGTGAGCACGTCTTTGCTGTGGACACAACATCGGGAGAAGGAGAGTCTTTATTTGGGTTCTGAATCAAAACTGGATGGGAAACGAAGCCCCACAGTGAGATCATGGATGCATCTTTGAGGCCAGTATTCAGCTAACTGCTCCATCAGTTGTTTCATCTGTATTGGTTGAGCTGTTCCCTAATGTCGTCTCCCGCATCAGTCGGATCACCCTAACATCACATGCATATCTGGAAATTTTTTTGTTTTATTACCCTACAAACATGGAAAGTAGAATATGATTCCTGCTAAACAAAAAAAATCTCTATAACAATTAGTCACTTATAGAAAAGCATGGCATCAGTGATGCTAAAACATCCAAAAACTTGGCAATTACCCCTGTACAAATCAAATTACACAAAAAAATACAAACTGGATAAAAACTAGGGATCCATCAGTCAACACCTTAAGCTGATTTTTTTTTATTTAAGGAAGATTTATGAAATCAAATAATAAGGCTGATGTGTTTCATTTTTAATTATATTATTTGAAAATGTGTTGCCTAGACAATTATGCTGACTGCATAAAATATGGGGGTACAATTAACTTGGACTTGGTTGGCGCGCCACATCCACTCTTGAGTAAATAAATTGAAAACTAACACACAGACAGAATGGATTACATATGCTTCTCAAACGATAAAACGTTTTACACACTACTGCCTGTAGTATCAAAATTAAACCTCGCGTACTTTAGTTTCCTAATGACACGAAGCCTTTTTGAGTATTTATGCTGTGCTGCATATGGTTTGCGACCCATGAGAAATCTTGAGTTGTCTAGATCCATGATCTGTGAACATGTAAAAACAAAACAAAGAAGAATTAGTTTTATGTGAACAAAATCATATAATCTGATATTTTCTAATTTTACGTTTTTGCTATTTTTATAAAAAACATTACCATTTTCCCCTGTTTTTTAAGTCTCAATTGAAATGAAATTGTAGTTTATCGAATTCCCTGTAAACAGAAAGGTTTCAGTACCTTAATACCTATCAAGCTGAAATTCCACATAAGACTCCTATCAAATGAAAACAAATGCCCAAGTGAACTAATTAAAGGTCGAGAACATGCTTTATATATATGCTAGTATATCAAATAGACTTTTCATGCACTAATATGTGCGACTACTGGCTTTCGTTCACCCTAGTGACGTATAAAACTAACCAATGTTCAGTTTTGTCTAAAATGTCTACAGTTCAGAGATATGGTCATACTAATCTTATTTAATGATAAAACCGGATATGCATATTTATCCAAGAAACATAAAATTGTTTAGTTTAGTTTATTAGATTATTGAGACCGCCAATACATACAATGCAATACTCGACAACACTTTACAAATCAAGAATATACTTGCGTGAACTTGTAAGAAAAATGTTCATGCGATGTTGACAGGTTTAGCATTAGGGGTACTTTCAAAGTTCCAGCTTTTTTTACACAAAACAATTTTTGCATGCACTGACAATATCAGTTATTTTTTTTCCAATGTTTCCGTCTGAATTAAGAAAATGGCAGATAGTAATGGGGTTCTATCAACCTTCTAGCTTATTTTTGACACACAGAACAATTATGGCATGCACTGACAATTCTAGTTCATTTTTCCAAAAATCCAGACTTAGTTTAGGAAACGGCATATAGTAATGTTTTCCAAACTACTTCTATTCTTTAGTGTATGAAATTTATACATTTAATACAGAACTATTGTATGAATTTTTCTTCTCACCTTAGCAACAGTTGCGATGTATTTTCTTAGCCTTGAAGATGAAAATTTTCTCCGGGTGGCGGCAACCAGTTTCAACCTACATCAAATTTGTCACTTTCCAGTCTTTCAAGGGAACACCCCCCCCCCCCCCCCCCCGACTTGCAAACAGGTACTTGGTTGTGGTAAGGAGTCCACACACTGATCTCTTGTCAACAAGGATGTTTAGTGCTTTCACCAATTCTTCAGTGAACAGAGTGGCAACAGTCTTGTTTAGTTTCCCCCGCACATCAATTAGCTCCAACCTGAAATGACACGGCATAGGAAAACATGACAACAAAATGAATGTTAATGGACCTATCGGACTTAAAATATTATAATATTGATCCCGATATATAATGGAGGGGCCATTGACACTTTTTAAGATTCACTTTTACTGTCACTGTGGTACTCAAATCTAATGTGAGACTAACTCCTCCAGTCCTCTGTAAATAGTTCAGTATGCTATGTCGGATATTTTGATCCAGCTTTAATATTTGTGCCAAAATGTATGCTTAAATTTTTTTTTTTGAAAAAAAAGACGGTTGTAACCTGTCTTAAGACCACCTGTCTATTCAGATCACACTTGATTGAACAAACAGCATTGATTTTGGTTGTAATTGTCCTTTTTATTAAGACCACCTGTTTATTGAGACCACAGTTTTAAATAAAACCCTGTATTTGACATGCTAAAGTGATATACCTAACTATTTAGTGTCTTCTCCATCGGAGTCAGGGACTGCATGATTTCATGGTTAATGTCCCTTCTGTCCTGTCTGGACGAGTAGCTTTCAAGAGCATGCTCTCCACTTCCCCTCTCATCTCTTGTTAAAGAGGATAACCTTTGAGAAAAAAACAGGTTCACATAAGCTGCGCCAGTTGCTTTGATATGTCTCGTTCATATGTACATTGGAAAGACGCTTGATTTCACTGTCCACATAAGCCATAAGTTTTATCAGGTAGTCAGTCAACGGGTTCATTCGTGGCTTTTTGAACTTGTTCCCCACCAGCGTGGCCAGGGCAATCGGACTGACAATAGTCAGTCAATTCTTGACTGTGCAGTTTTAGGAATGTTTCCGATTCGCCCTGGCCAGCATTATCATCAGATCTCAGGGCAATTCGTTACTCGAATGGGAAACTTTCTTCAGATTGTGACCTACACGTAAAGCAAGGGCACGCTTCTATAAGACTGCAATTTCATCAGTTGAAGAAGTTTTACACATAGTGCAAGTGTGTCCTTTGCCACCGCATCAAAGGCAGCACCTGTTATGGGTGACAACCACCTCTTGTTTCAGCCTTCCAAGCTGAAGTATTCTTTGTGAGATATCTTTTTTTTTTCTTTAGATGGCCAATTCTGGAGGAGTACCAACCCAGACCTCAGAATCAGTTTGTCCCCAAGCAAACATCTATGGATCTCGTCTTTGTGCATGTTGGCAAGGAGTGGTTCCAGTTTGGACACTTCTGGTATTTCTTGGAGGGCAAAGCTGACTCAAACAGCAATCTGGCTTGTGCCTGGTTCCCTACACCTGTAATCACATATCCTACAATAGCACTTTTGTGCCGGCATCTGACACTTTGTTTTTTATATAAATAGTAGTTTCTGCCCTGTAAATAAAAAATGACTTAGACATGTCTTACTGCACTGTAAATAAAAAATGACTTAGACATGTCTTATTTAAATACCCCTAAATGTAACACTAGGGAAGACGCGTCTCATGTCTTCTTGGAAGAATTCAGTGTCTCCTGTAAATGACTAACGAGGGGCTTGTTTAAGACACCGGGGTATTAGTGACATGTCTAGGATATTTAACGGTGCCTTGAACACGTGTAGAGTTTTCTAATCTGCCTTGAGTACATGTACAGGCTGGACATGTGTAATGTACACCCAATGTTGACTTCTGCATATGTGCAGTCATCATCGGTTGGAAGATTAATGGTCATCGTTATGTGGATACACCTATGAATAAATACAACATAACACGTTACAGTTACAAATTTATTGTGATGCAAAAATTTCATATACATTTACAAATAAATGTTTTTATAAGTACATTGGCAACTTAAAGGTATTCTGAAATCCACTATAGCATAATACATGTAAAGCAAGGTATTCTAAATATTCCATCACTATTACTGCAATTTTGGCATTTAGCTCAGTACTGCTGTGGTGAAAAATATTAAATAATATACATTTATAAATAATGTTGCCATTAGAACTGATTAAAAAAATATGTTCTGGAATCCACTTTTGCTCAAGGCATAAAAAAAACAAGATATACTAAAATGCACTTTTCAGGTTTGGTGGAAAGATATTGAAAATGCTAAATTCTGGCATGAGATATGGCCAAGAGAAAAATATATATATTGGCTCAGCCAGTTTCATGTTTTTTAAGTGTGATAGAGAAAAAAGAGAATGAATTATTAAATTTTAATGAAAATTTCTAGAACGAATATCCTTAAATTTTATAATCTTGCCAATAGCTTTTAATTTTTACTTTCCAGAATTTTTTCATTCCTGTATGTTGAAATAAATGTGTATTTATTTCTGCATTTTCAGTATCATTTCACTTAGTCTGACCTTGAATTTAATGCATTTTTAATTATGTTTTGAAAAATCAATGGTGTTTTTCAAAACAAACGGCTGGATTGCCCTAAGATCTGAGGGTAGATCTTGGGGATAATCTGGATCACACATATAGTAGAGCATGTAGTAGCCTGTGCTGCTAGTACTGTGTTACACATGGTACAGTTTTGTAATGGCTCCCTCCATTATGTCGCCTCGGTCATCGAGGAAGACAGTCATCTTTGGAGCTTCCCATGCAGGCTTGCTGCTTAGGTGTTGCCTTATGTCAACCTCAGCCACTCCCTGACTGAAAGAAACATTTACATACCCTACAGTACATATTATAATATGATCAAATGGACACTTTTGTTTATGGCCTCACACGTAAACAATTTAATATTTCAAACAGCATGTTAGCCCTTCGATTAGATCTTTAATCTTTCTTCGACTGAAATCATAAAGTTAACTATGCATTTACATGAAACATTCGATTTTCAGTCCACAACATTCCACTGGCCATCATGGCTTACCTTTGCAGGGTAGACAGATGACAGGTCCGCATCATGCAGTGGCTAAATGTTAATAAACATGACCATAAACAAGATGATACTCTCTCTGAACACTAAATATTCAGGAAACTATTGGTGCTTACCATTATGGCGTCGATCTTAATCAGTAAGAGGAATATGTATTAAGAATAAGCAACAGCAGTGACTGTGTATCAAGAAGATTCTGTCGGTTGTGGAATGTAGGTCAAATGAACACGCAGCCCTGTGTTCCACGCAGACCTATTTAACTGGCTAGACAACATCGGGTGGTCAACCTTTGTTGTCCCGCGAGCAGTGGCAAAAAAAAACCCAGCGTTTATCTCTGTGTCTTCTCGGCAGGCTCAAGAAGTTGTCGGTGTATTGAATTCAGTTTTTTATTTGCTGAGTTTAACTTGGTGAATGTTTTATAGCAGACATGTAGAAGCAGCTTTTAGAGTTGAAATTATCTTAATATGTAGCTATAAATTTTTTTACCAACAAAAGTTCCAATAAATTTGCCCAATCCACAAGAAACACAGATGTGTACTTGGCATGGGAGACCATTATTATAAACTTATTTAAGACAAGTCAATTAAAGACGCGTCTAGTGTCTAATGATAAACGCGGGTGTCTTAATGATAGACGCGTGTTTACTTGGATCATCCATATTCACCCATATCTTCTTAGAAGACACTGGTGTATTATATAAATAACCCTGTGTTTCATATATATACCCTAGACATGTCTTATTTATATGCAGTGTGTTACAAGACATAAAGACATCGACATACGAATAATCCTAACACTCCTTCATATTAGGTTAATATCGATCGACGAATGAGACTTGACATAAATTCACTTTTTTATAAAGTCCGAAGATGAATACAACTGTGTTAACATAAAATATAATAAATGTATATTTGTAGAAGGAATTACGAAGTACGGCTCAATCCAGTATATGATGAAATATAATTTCAATGAAGATAATATAGCACGTTGTCCATATATTCTAAAGGTATTTGCTGTAATACTAAAAATGAATAACCAACTGGTCTTTGAGACGTTGGTCCTTCGTTACACAATGTAACCTGACGCGTCAGTAGCCGACATGCTTTGCGTCTTTTACAAAACTATTACGAAAGGTTTTATGTCTCAGCTCAACTACGCTCAACTGGAAACCACTCAAGCTTCACGCATTAAATTACCCCTTCCCCTCCATCCCTTATTCCTAAGGTATTTGCGGTAAAGCTAAAAATGAATAACCTCCAACTCTTTGAGACGTTTGTCCTCCGTTACACAATTTAACCTGACGCGTCAGTATCCCACATGCTTTGCGTCTTTTACAAAACTTTTACGTCTCATCTCTACTACGCTCAAACCTTGAATCCACTCAAGCTACGCGCACTAAATTATCCCTTCCCCTTCCTCCCTTATTCCAAAGGTATTTGCGGTAAAGCTAAAAATGAATAACCTCTAAGTCTTTGAGACGTTGGTCCTTCGTTACAAACTATAACCTGACGCGTCAGTATCCCACATGCTCTGCGTCTTTTACGTAACTTTTACAAAAGGCTTTACGTCTCATCTCAAATACGCACAACTGGAAACCACTCAAGCTACAAGTACTTAATTAACCTCCCCCCCCCCTCCATCCCTAATTCCAAAGGTATTTTCGGTAATACTAAAACAGAATAACCTCCAAGTCTTTGAGACGTTGGTCCTTCGTTACACAATATAACCTGACGCGTCAGTAGCCGACATGCTTTGCGTCTTTTACATAACTTTTACAAAAGGTTTTACGTCTTATCTCAAGTACACGCAACTCGAAACCACTTAAGCTGCACGCACTTAATTCATCCCTTCCCCTCCACCCCTTTTCCAAAGGTATTTGTGGTAATATTAAAATTTGCGGTACTAATCTCTGTGTGAACTGTCGTGACGTACTATTTTTAGCTCAGCTGTCTGGAAGTCAACTGAGGTATAGGAATGGCGCTTTGTCGGTCGTCCGTCCGGCCCTCCGGCCGTCCGGCTGTCCGGCCGTCTGTTAGCAGGGCACAAATCGTAACTGCTAGACCTAGAAACTTCTAAGTGAATACCCAGGGAGTTAAAAAAAATTACCTTGGAATATTGACCATGACTAGTTTTATCAGATCCCGAAAAGTGGTGGCGCCACCTGTATTTTTTGTTATTTTAACGAATATATTTTTTTTACTATAAAATGACAAAAATCATGTCAGTTTCTCAGCTGTAACTACATCTAGTGTCCCAAAACCTGGTGTGTTTATTGATCACAAGTGGATGCCATATAGTTATCACCCTGTCTGTCTGTCTGTTTGTCTGTCTGTCTGTCCATCCGTCCATCCACACAAATTTGTTTCCAGATGATAACCCCAGGTTGTTTTTACACATGGATTTCAAACTTGACTTACATATGGCCCGCCACTAAAGCAAAAACCTATATGATTTTGGGGTCATGAGGTCAAAGGTCAAGGTCACAGGACTCACTTTTTTAAAAAGATTATGGCTGCATTTTAAGCCAAGCTTTTCATCCCTTACCTTCCATTTTGCACATTTAGCTGACTTGCCAGTATGGGGAAAGCATAAATGAATTTGGGGTCCGTGGTCAAAGGTCAAGGTCACAGGGGCCATCTGTTCACAAATTAGTTTCTAGATGATAACTCCAGTTAAGTTTGACATATTGGTTTCAAACTTAACTTATATATGACTTACCACTTAAGTATGAACCGTGTGGATTTTGGGGTCCAATGGGTCAAAGGTCATGGTTCCAGGACTCATTTCTTTAAAAAGAAGCTTATGCATTTGAAGCCAAACTTTTCATCCCAAACCTTCCATCTTCAAGATATTGCTTACCTGCCAATATGGGAAGATTCTATACAATTTAGGGGTCATGAGGTCAAAGGTCAAGGTCACAGTACCCACTAATTTAGAAAGATTGTGGATGCATTTTAAGCCAAACTTTTCATCCGAAACCTTCCATCTTGCACATATAGCTGAGCTGCCAATAAGGGAAGAAACTGATTGATTTTGGGATCACAAGGTCAAAGGTCATCGTCACAGTGGCCCATCTGTCCACATATTTGTTTCTGGATGATAACTCCAGTTTGGATTGACCTATTTGTTTCAATTTTGACTTATATATGACCCACCAATAATGAAAGATACCTTTTGATTTTGGGGTCATAAGGACAAAGGTCGAGGTCACAGGACTCATTTCTTTAAAGAGATTGTTGACATAATTTTAGCCAAACATCTTCCAGATGTTGCTCACCTGCCAATAGTGGAAGTAACTGATGGATTTTGTGGTCACAAAGTCAAGGGGGCCATCAATCCATATATTAGTTTCCAGATGATAACACCAGTTAAGTTTGAAATATTGGTTTCAAACTTGACTTATATATGGCCCACCACCAAAGTAAGAACTGTTGATTCTGGGGTCATGAGATCAAAGGTCAAGGTCACAGTACCCACTACTTTAGAAAGATTGTGGATGGATTTTAAGCCAAACTTTTCATCTCAATCCTTCCATCATCAACATATGGTGCACCAGCCAATAGGGGAAGTTTCCTTTTGATTTTAGGGCCATAAGGTCAAAGGTTAAGGTTACAGGGCCCATCCATTCACAAATTAGTTTATGAATGATAACTCCTATTTGGGTAGACAGGTTTGCTTCAAAGTGATCACAGGACCAATATTTTGGAAAACCTCATAAACATATATCCTTATAGACAAATGCAGCTGAGCGTCGAGACCCATGGGTCCCTAGTTTAAATTTGTCAACACTGTAGCATCTGCAACGAAGCTGTCTCCTGTTTGCTCCAGGGGACGGTGACATACCAATCATGTGTATGCATCTCACTGGTCAACCACCAAACGTCTGTGGTGCATGACCACCAAGGAGATCATACAAATTTCTGTCATTCTGACTGAACACGTTATATATAAGGGTCCTGTTCTTTCAGTTTTAGACATTTTGTCATTCTGCTCGGAATTTTTCCAGTACAGTGCCATACGTTTGATATATCCAGTTGGATCTGCCATATGAGCTGCCTCCGTGTTGTTTGGCCGTCTGGGTTGAAATATGATCCGGACGTGTCGAATATTACTGATATCTTGTAGATAAATGAAGTGACTCTATGGTTAGCATCTATAAAGAGGACAATAATACATGGATTTACAGCTGATGTATTGAAAGAAATGTGGTTATTCTGAAATACATTATTAGTCCCCCGCGTCCCGGAACGCAGGACATTTATTTTGGTCTGTCTGTCTGTCTGTCCGTATGCCAGGTTCGTTTCCGTTCGATAACTTTCCTAAATATTATCCGATTTCATTCAGACATGGGTTAGTGATTTCTCTCATGCTTACTTTTGATGGGATTTGTTTCGTCTGATAAGATAAGAAATACAAAAGGATCTTTCATTGTTGATATGATCAGTCAGTGTCACTAATTAGTGTCGCTAATCACCAACAGGGGACATAGATTCCTTGAATTTACTTGTTGTGTACACATTTCACCTGAAATACCATAAATGTTGATGAGTAGGTAGAATCAAGATAGGACTTCGTTTAAAGTGTTCAAGTGATGATATGGTTATGTTGAACACATAAGTAAACCATTACATCACTGATGTGCAGAAATAAAAGGGTTAACTAGTGATCTGTTGGTTTGAATATGCTGGTGCTCTTATCTCCTTGTTTATGTGGCAAGTTAAAAAGGAACAATTTTTTTCTTAAAATTTGTATAATTAATAAGAGACAAAATTAGGAAAATGTGCACATTTACAGTTAACATCATGAATAAGACAAATCTGTACAATGTGGGGACTATCATATTTCAATCCTTCAGAAGGTTGGCCCCTTGAGCTGAACATGGGCTGCTTGATTAAATTTACTGGATTAGCATAAAAAATGGCGAAAAATTATAAATTCTCCAACTTTTATGTATAAATGTGATACACCATGGAAATTTGTTTTTCTTTTTTTTTTACCGTTGTTGGTCTGGAACGTTTCAGTGATGAGCCCGCTCCTACCCTTCCCCTGTCTGTGTGTTGTTATTCCTGTTGTCTTATGTGTTAAGTAAATTAACATTTTTCAGTAAATATTATTATAATGTTAAATCTCAGATGATGAACAAAATCTGATGTAACATTATAGGGAAACATCTTTTGCCTAAGACAGGCTGCTAAGTGATGACGGAGCATGACGTTTATCGGACGTGATATCACTGGTTAGTGATCTATACAACTCCTATAAGAGTCGTACATTAGACAAATGACCACGTCATACGGATGGTGTAATTTATGTTTGGTTACCATTGTCATTCTCTGAACAATATTTGCTTTGTGTCCGACAAACTACTTCGTCACCTGTTAAGAATTCAAAACAAACATATACAAATACATCAAACTGACAATCATAATATTAACAATATATTGATACCAGTTTCTAGCTGGGTTTAGCTGTCACATTCATCCCTGAAGACTGAAATGAAACTGAATGTTATGAAGATTGCGACCATTACACGATTTAATGTAAACTTGCGCCCTGTCTGAGGCATATTTATATGTACCAGCATTGGCCTGGAAGTTTGAATATCCGTAGTAGATCTTGGACAGGAGCCTACATTTTCTCGTAGCAAAATAAATCAGTATATAACAAGATGTATATATCTAATAAGATCTAGAAACTATATATATTATATTTAAATAGTTCTAACTATAACTTCATGAAAAGAAAACTTATAAATATATTTTTTAATTTAATAAAAGATTACTACAACTGTATATGTGTGATGTAATTTAGAAAAATTAACTGCTGCACACACGTTCCGTGTCGGGTCAACTTCAGAATGCTACAGAATGTAAAACTGATCGATGCCTTAATCTCGTCGAGCCTTGTGAGCACGTCTTTGCTGTGGACACAACATCGGGAGAAGGAGAGTCTTTATTTGGGTTCTGAATCAAAACTGGATGGGAAACGAAGCCCCACAGTGAGATCATGGATGCATCTTTGAGGCCAGTATTCAGCTAACTGCTCCATCAGTTGTTTCATCTGTATTGGTTGAGCTGTTCCCTAATGTCGTCTCCCGCATCAGTCGGATCACCCTAACATCACATGCATATCTGGAAATTTTTTTGTTTTATTACCCTACAAACATGGAAAGTAGAATATGATTCCTGCTAAACAAAAAAAATCTCTATAACAATTAGTCACTTATAGAAAAGCATGGCATCAGTGATGCTAAAACATCCAAAAACTTGGCAATTACCCCTGTACAAATCAAATTACACAAAAAAATACAAACTGGATAAAAACTAGGGATCCATCAGTCAACACCTTAAGCTGATTTTTTTTTATTTAAGGAAGATTTATGAAATCAAATAATAAGGCTGATGTGTTTCATTTTTAATTATATTATTTGAAAATGTGTTGCCTAGACAATTATGCTGACTGCATAAAATATGGGGGTACAATTAACTTGGACTTGGTTGGCGCGCCACATCCACTCTTGAGTAAATAAATTGAAAACTAACACACAGACAGAATGGATTACATATGCTTCTCAAACGATAAAACGTTTTACACACTACTGCCTGTAGTATCAAAATTAAACCTCGCGTACTTTAGTTTCCTAATGACACGAAGCCTTTTTGAGTATTTATGCTGTGCTGCATATGGTTTGCGACCCATGAGAAATCTTGAGTTGTCTAGATCCATGATCTGTGAACATGTAAAAACAAAACAAAGAAGAATTAGTTTTATGTGAACAAAATCATATAATCTGATATTTTCTAATTTTACGTTTTTGCTATTTTTATAAAAAACATTACCATTTTCCCCTGTTTTTTAAGTCTCAATTGAAATGAAATTGTAGTTTATCGAATTCCCTGTAAACAGAAAGGTTTCAGTACCTTAATACCTATCAAGCTGAAATTCCACATAAGACTCCTATCAAATGAAAACAAATGCCCAAGTGAACTAATTAAAGGTCGAGAACATGCTTTATATATATGCTAGTATATCAAATAGACTTTTCATGCACTAATATGTGCGACTACTGGCTTTCGTTCACCCTAGTGACGTATAAAACTAACCAATGTTCAGTTTTGTCTAAAATGTCTACAGTTCAGAGATATGGTCATACTAATCTTATTTAATGATAAAACCGGATATGCATATTTATCCAAGAAACATAAAATTGTTTAGTTTAGTTTATTAGATTATTGAGACCGCCAATACATACAATGCAATACTCGACAACACTTTACAAATCAAGAATATACTTGCGTGAACTTGTAAGAAAAATGTTCATGCGATGTTGACAGGTTTAGCATTAGGGGTACTTTCAAAGTTCCAGCTTTTTTTACACAAAACAATTTTTGCATGCACTGACAATATCAGTTATTTTTTTTCCAATGTTTCCGTCTGAATTAAGAAAATGGCAGATAGTAATGGGGTTCTATCAACCTTCTAGCTTATTTTTGACACACAGAACAATTATGGCATGCACTGACAATTCTAGTTCATTTTTCCAAAAATCCAGACTTAGTTTAGGAAACGGCATATAGTAATGTTTTCCAAACTACTTCTATTCTTTAGTGTATGAAATTTATACATTTAATACAGAACTATTGTATGAATTTTTCTTCTCACCTTAGCAACAGTTGCGATGTATTTTCTTAGCCTTGAAGATGAAAATTTTCTCCGGGTGGCGGCAACCAGTTTCAACCTACATCAAATTTGTCACTTTCCAGTCTTTCAAGGGAACACCCCCCCCCCCCCCCGACTTGCAAACAGGTACTTGGTTGTGGTAAGGAGTCCACACACTGATCTCTTGTCAACAAGGATGTTTAGTGCTTTCACCAATTCTTCAGTGAACAGAGTGGCAACAGTCTTGTTTAGTTTCCCCCGCACATCAATTAGCTCCAACCTGAAATGACACGGCATAGGAAAACATGACAACAAAATGAATGTTAATGGACCTATCGGACTTAAAATATTATAATATTGATCCCGATATATAATGGAGGGGCCATTGACACTTTTTAAGATTCACTTTTACTGTCACTGTGGTACTCAAATCTAATGTGAGACTAACTCCTCCAGTCCTCTGTAAATAGTTCAGTATGCTATGTCGGATATTTTGATCCAGCTTTAATATTTGTGCCAAAATGTATGCTTAAATTTTTTTTTTTGAAAAAAAAGACGGTTGTAACCTGTCTTAAGACCACCTGTCTATTCAGATCACACTTGATTGAACAAACAGCATTGATTTTGGTTGTAATTGTCCTTTTTATTAAGACCACCTGTTTATTGAGACCACAGTTTTAAATAAAACCCTGTATTTGACATGCTAAAGTGATATACCTAACTATTTAGTGTCTTCTCCATCGGAGTCAGGGACTGCATGATTTCATGGTTAATGTCCCTTCTGTCCTGTCTGGACGAGTAGCTTTCAAGAGCATGCTCTCCACTTCCCCTCTCATCTCTTGTTAAAGAGGATAACCTTTGAGAAAAAAACAGGTTCACATAAGCTGCGCCAGTTGCTTTGATATGTCTCGTTCATATGTACATTGGAAAGACGCTTGATTTCACTGTCCACATAAGCCATAAGTTTTATCAGGTAGTCAGTCAACGGGTTCATTCGTGGCTTTTTGAACTTGTTCCCCACCAGCGTGGCCAGGGCAATCGGACTGACAATAGTCAGTCAATTCTTGACTGTGCAGTTTTAGGAATGTTTCCGATTCGCCCTGGCCAGCATTATCATCAGATCTCAGGGCAATTCGTTACTCGAATGGGAAACTTTCTTCAGATTGTGACCTACACGTAAAGCAAGGGCACGCTTCTATAAGACTGCAATTTCATCAGTTGAAGAAGTTTTACACATAGTGCAAGTGTGTCCTTTGCCACCGCATCAAAGGCAGCACCTGTTATGGGTGACAACCACCTCTTGTTTCAGCCTTCCAAGCTGAAGTATTCTTTGTGAGATATCTTTTTTTTTTCTTTAGATGGCCAATTCTGGAGGAGTACCAACCCAGACCTCAGAATCAGTTTGTCCCCAAGCAAACATCTATGGATCTCGTCTTTGTGCATGTTGGCAAGGAGTGGTTCCAGTTTGGACACTTCTGGTATTTCTTGGAGGGCAAAGCTGACTCAAACAGCAATCTGGCTTGTGCCTGGTTCCCTACACCTGTAATCACATATCCTACAATAGCACTTTTGTGCCGGCATCTGACACTTTGTTTTTTATATAAATAGTAGTTTCTGCCCTGTAAATAAAAAATGACTTAGACATGTCTTACTGCACTGTAAATAAAAAATGACTTAGACATGTCTTATTTAAATACCCCTAAATGTAACACTAGGGAAGACGCGTCTCATGTCTTCTTGGAAGAATTCAGTGTCTCCTGTAAATGACTAACGAGGGGCTTGTTTAAGACACCGGGGTATTAGTGACATGTCTAGGATATTTAACGGTGCCTTGAACACGTGTAGAGTTTTCTAATCTGCCTTGAGTACATGTACAGGCTGGACATGTGTAATGTACACCCAATGTTGACTTCTGCATATGTGCAGTCATCATCGGTTGGAAGATTAATGGTCATCGTTATGTGGATACACCTATGAATAAATACAACATAACACGTTACAGTTACAAATTTATTGTGATGCAAAAATTTCATATACATTTACAAATAAATGTTTTTATAAGTACATTGGCAACTTAAAGGTATTCTGAAATCCACTATAGCATAATACATGTAAAGCAAGGTATTCTAAATATTCCATCACTATTACTGCAATTTTGGCATTTAGCTCAGTACTGCTGTGGTGAAAAATATTAAATAATATACATTTATAAATAATGTTGCCATTAGAACTGATTAAAAAAATATGTTCTGGAATCCACTTTTGCTCAAGGCATAAAAAAAACAAGATATACTAAAATGCACTTTTCAGGTTTGGTGGAAAGATATTGAAAATGCTAAATTCTGGCATGAGATATGGCCAAGAGAAAAATATATATATTGGCTCAGCCAGTTTCATGTTTTTTAAGTGTGATAGAGAAAAAAGAGAATGAATTATTAAATTTTAATGAAAATTTCTAGAACGAATATCCTTAAATTTTATAATCTTGCCAATAGCTTTTAATTTTTACTTTCCAGAATTTTTTCATTCCTGTATGTTGAAATAAATGTGTATTTATTTCTGCATTTTCAGTATCATTTCACTTAGTCTGACCTTGAATTTAATGCATTTTTAATTATGTTTTGAAAAATCAATGGTGTTTTTCAAAACAAACGGCTGGATTGCCCTAAGATCTGAGGGTAGATCTTGGGGATAATCTGGATCACACATATAGTAGAGCATGTAGTAGCCTGTGCTGCTAGTACTGTGTTACACATGGTACAGTTTTGTAATGGCTCCCTCCATTATGTCGCCTCGGTCATCGAGGAAGACAGTCATCTTTGGAGCTTCCCATGCAGGCTTGCTGCTTAGGTGTTGCCTTATGTCAACCTCAGCCACTCCCTGACTGAAAGAAACATTTACATACCCTACAGTACATATTATAATATGATCAAATGGACACTTTTGTTTATGGCCTCACACGTAAACAATTTAATATTTCAAACAGCATGTTAGCCCTTCGATTAGATCTTTAATCTTTCTTCGACTGAAATCATAAAGTTAACTATGCATTTACATGAAACATTCGATTTTCAGTCCACAACATTCCACTGGCCATCATGGCTTACCTTTGCAGGGTAGACAGATGACAGGTCCGCATCATGCAGTGGCTAAATGTTAATAAACATGACCATAAACAAGATGATACTCTCTCTGAACACTAAATATTCAGGAAACTATTGGTGCTTACCATTATGGCGTCGATCTTAATCAGTAAGAGGAATATGTATTAAGAATAAGCAACAGCAGTGACTGTGTATCAAGAAGATTCTGTCGGTTGTGGAATGTAGGTCAAATGAACACGCAGCCCTGTGTTCCACGCAGACCTATTTAACTGGCTAGACAACATCGGGTGGTCAACCTTTGTTGTCCCGCGAGCAGTGGCAAAAAAAACCCAGCGTTTATCTCTGTGTCTTCTCGGCAGGCTCAAGAAGTTGTCGGTGTATTGAATTCAGTTTTTTATTTGCTGAGTTTAACTTGGTGAATGTTTTATAGCAGACATGTAGAAGCAGCTTTTAGAGTTGAAATTATCTTAATATGTAGCTATAAATTTTTTTACCAACAAAAGTTCCAATAAATTTGCCCAATCCACAAGAAACACAGATGTGTACTTGGCATGGGAGACCATTATTATAAACTTATTTAAGACAAGTCAATTAAAGACGCGTCTAGTGTCTAATGATAAACGCGGGTGTCTTAATGATAGACGCGTGTTTACTTGGATCATCCATATTCACCCATATCTTCTTAGAAGACACTGGTGTATTATATAAATAACCCTGTGTTTCATATATATACCCTAGACATGTCTTATTTATATGCAGTGTGTTACAAGACATAAAGACATCGACATACGAATAATCCTAACACTCCTTCATATTAGGTTAATATCGATCGACGAATGAGACTTGACATAAATTCACTTTTTTATAAAGTCCGAAGATGAATACAACTGTGTTAACATAAAATATAATAAATGTATATTTGTAGAAGGAATTACGAAGTACGGCTCAATCCAGTATATGATGAAATATAATTTCAATGAAGATAATATAGCACGTTGTCCATATATTCTAAAGGTATTTGCTGTAATACTAAAAATGAATAACCAACTGGTCTTTGAGACGTTGGTCCTTCGTTACACAATGTAACCTGACGCGTCAGTAGCCGACATGCTTTGCGTCTTTTACAAAACTATTACGAAAGGTTTTATGTCTCAGCTCAACTACGCTCAACTGGAAACCACTCAAGCTTCACGCATTAAATTACCCCTTCCCCTCCATCCCTTATTCCTAAGGTATTTGCGGTAAAGCTAAAAATGAATAACCTCCAACTCTTTGAGACGTTTGTCTTCCGTTACACAATTTAACCTGACGCGTCAGTATCCCACATGCTTTGCGTCTTTTACAAAACTTTTACGTCTCATCTCTACTACGCTCAAACCTTGAATCCACTCAAGCTACGCGCACTAAATTATCCCTTCCCCTTCCTCCCTTATTCCAAAGGTATTTGCGGTAAAGCTAAAAATGAATAACCTCTAAGTCTTTGAGACGTTGGTCCTTCGTTACAAACTATAACCTGACGCGTCAGTATCCCACATGCTCTGCGTCTTTTACGTAACTTTTACAAAAGGCTTTACGTCTCATCTCAAATACGCACAACTGGAAACCACTCAAGCTACAAGTACTTAATTAACCTCCCCCCCCCCTCCATCCCTAATTCCAAAGGTATTTTCGGTAATACTAAAACAGAATAACCTCCAAGTCTTTGAGACGTTGGTCCTTCGTTACACAATATAACCTGACGCGTCAGTAGCCGACATGCTTTGCGTCTTTTACATAACTTTTACAAAAGGTTTTACGTCTTATCTCAAGTACACGCAACTCGAAACCACTTAAGCTGCACGCACTTAATTCATCCCTTCCCCTCCACCCCTTTTCCAAAGGTATTTGTGGTAATATTAAAATTTGCGGTACTAATCTCTGTGTGAACTGTCGTGACGTACTATTTTTAGCTCAGCTGTCTGGAAGTCAACTGAGGTATAGGAATGGCGCTTTGTCGGTCGTCCGTCCGGCCCTCCGGCCGTCCGGCTGTCCGGCCGTCTGTTAGCAGGGCACAAATCGTAACTGCTAGACCTAGAAACTTCTAAGTGAATACCCAGGGAGTTAAAAAAAATTACCTTGGAATATTGACCATGACTAGTTTTATCAGATCCCGAAAAGTGGTGGCGCCACCTGTATTTTTTGTTATTTTAACGAATATATTTTTTTTACTATAAAATGACAAAAATCATGTCAGTTTCTCAGCTGTAACTACATCTAGTGTCCCAAAACCTGGTGTGTTTATTGATCACAAGTGGATGCCATATAGTTATCACCCTGTCTGTCTGTCTGTTTGTCTGTCTGTCTGTCCATCCGTCCATCCACACAAATTTGTTTCCAGATGATAACCCCAGGTTGTTTTTACACATGGATTTCAAACTTGACTTACATATGGCCCGCCACTAAAGCAAAAACCTATATGATTTTGGGGTCATGAGGTCAAAGGTCAAGGTCACAGGACTCACTTTTTTAAAAAGATTATGGCTGCATTTTAAGCCAAGCTTTTCATCCCTTACCTTCCATTTTGCACATTTAGCTGACTTGCCAGTATGGGGAAAGCATAAATGAATTTGGGGTCCGTGGTCAAAGGTCAAGGTCACAGGGGCCATCTGTTCACAAATTAGTTTCTAGATGATAACTCCAGTTAAGTTTGACATATTGGTTTCAAACTTAACTTATATATGACTTACCACTTAAGTATGAACCGTGTGGATTTTGGGGTCCAATGGGTCAAAGGTCATGGTTCCAGGACTCATTTCTTTAAAAAGAAGCTTATGCATTTGAAGCCAAACTTTTCATCCCAAACCTTCCATCTTCAAGATATTGCTTACCTGCCAATATGGGAAGATTCTATACAATTTAGGGGTCATGAGGTCAAAGGTCAAGGTCACAGTACCCACTAATTTAGAAAGATTGTGGATGCATTTTAAGCCAAACTTTTCATCCGAAACCTTCCATCTTGCACATATAGCTGAGCTGCCAATAAGGGAAGAAACTGATTGATTTTGGGATCACAAGGTCAAAGGTCATCGTCACAGTGGCCCATCTGTCCACATATTTGTTTCTGGATGATAACTCCAGTTTGGATTGACCTATTTGTTTCAATTTTGACTTATATATGACCCACCAATAATGAAAGATACCTTTTGATTTTGGGGTCATAAGGACAAAGGTCGAGGTCACAGGACTCATTTCTTTAAAGAGATTGTTGACATAATTTTAGCCAAACATCTTCCAGATGTTGCTCACCTGCCAATAGTGGAAGTAACTGATGGATTTTGTGGTCACAAAGTCAAGGGGGCCATCAATCCATATATTAGTTTCCAGATGATAACACCAGTTAAGTTTGAAATATTGGTTTCAAACTTGACTTATATATGGCCCACCACCAAAGTAAGAACTGTTGATTCTGGGGTCATGAGATCAAAGGTCAAGGTCACAGTACCCACTACTTTAGAAAGATTGTGGATGGATTTTAAGCCAAACTTTTCATCTCAATCCTTCCATCATCAACATATGGTGCACCAGCCAATAGGGGAAGTTTCCTTTTGATTTTAGGGCCATAAGGTCAAAGGTTAAGGTTACAGGGCCCATCCATTCACAAATTAGTTTATGAATGATAACTCCTATTTGGGTAGACAGGTTTGCTTCAAAGTGATCACAGGACCAATATTTTGGAAAACCTCATAAACATATATCCTTATAGACAAATGCAGCTGAGCGTCGAGACCCATGGGTCCCTAGTTTAAATTTGTCAACACTGTAGCATCTGCAACGAAGCTGTCTCCTGTTTGCTCCAGGGGACGGTGACATACCAATCATGTGTATGCATCTCACTGGTCAACCACCAAACGTCTGTGGTGCATGACCACCAAGGAGATCATACAAATTTCTGTCATTCTGACTGAACACGTTATATATAAGGGTCCTGTTCTTTCAGTTTTAGACATTTTGTCATTCTGCTCGGAATTTTTCCAGTACAGTGCCATACGTTTGATATATCCAGTTGGATCTGCCATATGAGCTGCCTCCGTGTTGTTTGGCCGTCTGGGTTGAAATATGATCCGGACGTGTCGAATATTACTGATATCTTGTAGATAAATGAAGTGACTCTATGGTTAGCATCTATAAAGAGGACAATAATACATGGATTTACAGCTGATGTATTGAAAGAAATGTGGTTATTCTGAAATACATTATTAGTCCCCCGCGTCCCGGAACGCAGGACATTTATTTTGGTCTGTCTGTCTGTCTGTCCGTATGCCAGGTTCGTTTCCGTTCGATAACTTTCCTAAATATTATCCGATTTCATTCAGACATGGGTTAGTGATTTCTCTCATGCTTACTTTTGATGGGATTTGTTTCGTCTGATAAGATAAGAAATACAAAAGGATCTTTCATTGTTGATATGATCAGTCAGTGTCACTAATTAGTGTCGCTAATCACCAACAGGGGACATAGATTCCTTGAATTTACTTGTTGTGTACACATTTCACCTGAAATACCATAAATGTTGATGAGTAGGTAGAATCAAGATAGGACTTCGTTTAAAGTGTTCAAGTGATGATATGGTTATGTTGAACACATAAGTAAACCATTACATCACTGATGTGCAGAAATAAAAGGGTTAACTAGTGATCTGTTGGTTTGAATATGCTGGTGCTCTTATCTCCTTGTTTATGTGGCAAGTTAAAAAGGAACAATTTTTTTCTTAAAATTTGTATAATTAATAAGAGACAAAATTAGGAAAATGTGCACATTTACAGTTAACATCATGAATAAGACAAATCTGTACAATGTGGGGACTATCATATTTCAATCCTTCAGAAGGTTGGCCCCTTGAGCTGAACATGGGCTGCTTGATTAAATTTACTGGATTAGCATAAAAAATGGCGAAAAATTATAAATTCTCCAACTTTTATGTATAAATGTGATACACCATGGAAATTTGTTTTTCTTTTTTTTTTACCGTTGTTGGTCTGGAACGTTTCAGTGATGAGCCCGCTCCTACCCTTCCCCTGTCTGTGTGTTGTTATTCCTGTTGTCTTATGTGTTAAGTAAATTAACATTTTTCAGTAAATATTATTATAATGTTAAATCTCAGATGATGAACAAAATCTGATGTAACATTATAGGGAAACATCTTTTGCCTAAGACAGGCTGCTAAGTGATGACGGAGCATGACGTTTATCGGACGTGATATCACTGGTTAGTGATCTATACAACTCCTATAAGAGTCGTACATTAGACAAATGACCACGTCATACGGATGGTGTAATTTATGTTTGGTTACCATTGTCATTCTCTGAACAATATTTGCTTTGTGTCCGACAAACTACTTCGTCACCTGTTAAGAATTCAAAACAAACATATACAAATACATCAAACTGACAATCATAATATTAACAATATATTGATACCAGTTTCTAGCTGGGTTTAGCTGTCACATTCATCCCTGAAGACTGAAATGAAACTGAATGTTATGAAGATTGCGACCATTACACGATTTAATGTAAACTTGCGCCCTGTCTGAGGCATATTTATATGTACCAGCATTGGCCTGGAAGTTTGAATATCCGTAGTAGATCTTGGACAGGAGCCTACATTTTCTCGTAGCAAAATAAATCAGTATATAACAAGATGTATATATCTAATAAGATCTAGAAACTATATATATTATATTTAAATAGTTCTAACTATAACTTCATGAAAAGAAAACTTATAAATATATTTTTTAATTTAATAAAAGATTACTACAACTGTATATGTGTGATGTAATTTAGAAAAATTAACTGCTGCACACACGTTCCGTGTCGGGTCAACTTCAGAATGCTACAGAATGTAAAACTGATCGATGCCTTAATCTCGTCGAGCCTTGTGAGCACGTCTTTGCTGTGGACACAACATCGGGAGAAGGAGAGTCTTTATTTGGGTTCTGAATCAAAACTGGATGGGAAACGAAGCCCCACAGTGAGATCATGGATGCATCTTTGAGGCCAGTATTCAGCTAACTGCTCCATCAGTTGTTTCATCTGTATTGGTTGAGCTGTTCCCTAATGTCGTCTCCCGCATCAGTCGGATCACCCTAACATCACATGCATATCTGGAAATTTTTTTGTAATATTACCCTACAAACATGGAAAGTAGAATATGATTCCTGCTAAACAAAAAAAATCTCTATAACAATTAGTCACTTATAGAAAAGCATGGCATCAGTGATGCTAAAACATCCAAAAACTTGGCAATTACCCCTGTACAAATCAAATTACACAAAAAAATACAAACTGGATAAAAACTAGGGATCCATCAGTCAACACCTTAAGCTGATTTTTTTTTATTTAAGGAAGATTTATGAAATCAAATAATAAGGCTGATGTGTTTCATTTTTAATTATATTATTTGAAAATGTGTTGCCTAGACAATTATGCTGACTGCATAAAATATGGGGGTACAATTAACTTGGACTTGGTTGGCGCGCCACATCCACTCTTGAGTAAATAAATTGAAAACTAACACACAGACAGAATGGATTACATATGCTTCTCAAACGATAAAACGTTTTACACACTACTGCCTGTAGTATCAAAATTAAACCTCGCGTACTTTAGTTTCCTAATGACACGAAGCCTTTTTGAGTATTTATGCTGTGCTGCATATGGTTTGCGACCCATGAGAAATCTTGAGTTGTCTAGATCCATGATCTGTGAACATGTAAAAACAAAACAAAGAAGAATTAGTTTTATGTGAACAAAATCATATAATCTGATATTTTCTAATTTTACGTTTTTGCTATTTTTATAAAAAACATTACCATTTTCCCCTGTTTTTTAAGTCTCAATTGAAATGAAATTGTAGTTTATCGAATTCCCTGTAAACAGAAAGGTTTCAGTACCTTAATACCTATCAAGCTGAAATTCCACATAAGACTCCTATCAAATGAAAACAAATGCCCAAGTGAACTAATTAAAGGTCGAGAACATGCTTTATATATATGCTAGTATATCAAATAGACTTTTCATGCACTAATATGTGCGACTACTGGCTTTCGTTCACCCTAGTGACGTATAAAACTAACCAATGTTCAGTTTTGTCTAAAATGTCTACAGTTCAGAGATATGGTCATACTAATCTTATTTAATGATAAAACCGGATATGCATATTTATCCAAGAAACATAAAATTGTTTAGTTTAGTTTATTAGATTATTGAGACCGCCAATACATACAATGCAATACTCGACAACACTTTACAAATCAAGAATATACTTGCGTGAACTTGTAAGAAAAATGTTCATGCGATGTTGACAGGTTTAGCATTAGGGGTACTTTCAAAGTTCCAGCTTTTTTTACACAAAACAATTTTTGCATGCACTGACAATATCAGTTATTTTTTTTCCAATGTTTCCGTCTGAATTAAGAAAATGGCAGATAGTAATGGGGTTCTATCAACCTTCTAGCTTATTTTTGACACACAGAACAATTATGGCATGCACTGACAATTCTAGTTCATTTTTCCAAAAATCCAGACTTAGTTTAGGAAACGGCATATAGTAATGTTTTCCAAACTACTTCTATTCTTTAGTGTATGAAATTTATACATTTAATACAGAACTATTGTATGAATTTTTCTTCTCACCTTAGCAACAGTTGCGATGTATTTTCTTAGCCTTGAAGATGAAAATTTTCTCCGGGTGGCGGCAACCAGTTTCAACCTACATCAAATTTGTCACTTTCCAGTCTTTCAAGGGAACACCCCCCCCCCCCCCCCGACTTGCAAACAGGTACTTGGTTGTGGTAAGGAGTCCACACACTGATCTCTTGTCAACAAGGATGTTTAGTGCTTTCACCAATTCTTCAGTGAACAGAGTGGCAACAGTCTTGTTTAGTTTCCCCCGCACATCAATTAGCTCCAACCTGAAATGACACGGCATAGGAAAACATGACAACAAAATGAATGTTAATGGACCTATCGGACTTAAAATATTATAATATTGATCCCGATATATAATGGAGGGGCCATTGACACTTTTTAAGATTCACTTTTACTGTCACTGTGGTACTCAAATCTAATGTGAGACTAACTCCTCCAGTCCTCTGTAAATAGTTCAGTATGCTATGTCGGATATTTTGATCCAGCTTTAATATTTGTGCCAAAATGTATGCTTAAATTTTTTTTTTTGAAAAAAAAGACGGTTGTAACCTGTCTTAAGACCACCTGTCTATTCAGATCACACTTGATTGAACAAACAGCATTGATTTTGGTTGTAATTGTCCTTTTTATTAAGACCACCTGTTTATTGAGACCACAGTTTTAAATAAAACCCTGTATTTGACATGCTAAAGTGATATACCTAACTATTTAGTGTCTTCTCCATCGGAGTCAGGGACTGCATGATTTCATGGTTAATGTCCCTTCTGTCCTGTCTGGACGAGTAGCTTTCAAGAGCATGCTCTCCACTTCCCCTCTCATCTCTTGTTAAAGAGGATAACCTTTGAGAAAAAAACAGGTTCACATAAGCTGCGCCAGTTGCTTTGATATGTCTCGTTCATATGTACATTGGAAAGACGCTTGATTTCACTGTCCACATAAGCCATAAGTTTTATCAGGTAGTCAGTCAACGGGTTCATTCGTGGCTTTTTGAACTTGTTCCCCACCAGCGTGGCCAGGGCAATCGGACTGACAATAGTCAGTCAATTCTTGACTGTGCAGTTTTAGGAATGTTTCCGATTCGCCCTGGCCAGCATTATCATCAGATCTCAGGGCAATTCGTTACTCGAATGGGAAACTTTCTTCAGATTGTGACCTACACGTAAAGCAAGGGCACGCTTCTATAAGACTGCAATTTCATCAGTTGAAGAAGTTTTACACATAGTGCAAGTGTGTCCTTTGCCACCGCATCAAAGGCAGCACCTGTTATGGGTGACAACCACCTCTTGTTTCAGCCTTCCAAGCTGAAGTATTCTTTGTGAGATATCTTTTTTTTTTCTTTAGATGGCCAATTCTGGAGGAGTACCAACCCAGACCTCAGAATCAGTTTGTCCCCAAGCAAACATCTATGGATCTCGTCTTTGTGCATGTTGGCAAGGAGTGGTTCCAGTTTGGACACTTCTGGTATTTCTTGGAGGGCAAAGCTGACTCAAACAGCAATCTGGCTTGTGCCTGGTTCCCTACACCTGTAATCACATATCCTACAATAGCACTTTTGTGCCGGCATCTGACACTTTGTTTTTTATATAAATAGTAGTTTCTGCCCTGTAAATAAAAAATGACTTAGACATGTCTTACTGCACTGTAAATAAAAAATGACTTAGACATGTCTTATTTAAATACCCCTAAATGTAACACTAGGGAAGACGCGTCTCATGTCTTCTTGGAAGAATTCAGTGTCTCCTGTAAATGACTAACGAGGGGCTTGTTTAAGACACCGGGGTATTAGTGACATGTCTAGGATATTTAACGGTGCCTTGAACACGTGTAGAGTTTTCTAATCTGCCTTGAGTACATGTACAGGCTGGACATGTGTAATGTAC
Source organism: Sipunculus nudus (assembly GCA_026874595.1). NCBI lineage: Eukaryota > Metazoa > Annelida > Sipuncula > Golfingiida > Sipunculidae > Sipunculus > Sipunculus nudus. Next base: position 1,463,871 of record CM049320.1, on the reverse strand, counting down.
ACCCAATGTTGACTTCTGCATATGTGCAGTCATCATCGGTTGGAAGATTAATGGTCATCGTTATGTGGATACACCTATGAATAAATACAACATAACACGTTACAGTTACAAATTTATTGTGATGCAAAAATTTCATATACATTTACAAATAAATGTTTTTATAAGTACATTGGCAACTTAAAGGTATTCTGAAATCCACTATAGCATAATACATGTAAAGCAAGGTATTCTAAATATTCCATCACTATTACTGCAATTTTGGCATTTAGCTCAGTACTGCTGTGGTGAAAAATATTAAATAATATACATTTATAAATAATGTTGCCATTAGAACTGATTAAAAAAATATGTTCTGGAATCCACTTTTGCTCAAGGCATAAAAAAAACAAGATATACTAAAATGCACTTTTCAGGTTTGGTGGAAAGATATTGAAAATGCTAAATTCTGGCATGAGATATGGCCAAGAGAAAAATATATATATTGGCTCAGCCAGTTTCATGTTTTTTAAGTGTGATAGAGAAAAAAGAGAATGAATTATTAAATTTTAATGAAAATTTCTAGAACGAATATCCTTAAATTTTATAATCTTGCCAATAGCTTTTAATTTTTACTTTCCAGAATTTTTTCATTCCTGTATGTTGAAATAAATGTGTATTTATTTCTGCATTTTCAGTATCATTTCACTTAGTCTGACCTTGAATTTAATGCATTTTTAATTATGTTTTGAAAAATCAATGGTGTTTTTCAAAACAAACGGCTGGATTGCCCTAAGATCTGAGGGTAGATCTTGGGGATAATCTGGATCACACATATAGTAGAGCATGTAGTAGCCTGTGCTGCTAGTACTGTGTTACACATGGTACAGTTTTGTAATGGCTCCCTCCATTATGTCGCCTCGGTCATCGAGGAAGACAGTCATCTTTGGAGCTTCCCATGCAGGCTTGCTGCTTAGGTGTTGCCTTATGTCAACCTCAGCCACTCCCTGACTGAAAGAAACATTTACATACCCTACAGTACATATTATAATATGATCAAATGGACACTTTTGTTTATGGCCTCACACGTAAACAATTTAATATTTCAAACAGCATGTTAGCCCTTCGATTAGATCTTTAATCTTTCTTCGACTGAAATCATAAAGTTAACTATGCATTTACATGAAACATTCGATTTTCAGTCCACAACATTCCACTGGCCATCATGGCTTACCTTTGCAGGGTAGACAGATGACAGGTCCGCATCATGCAGTGGCTAAATGTTAATAAACATGACCATAAACAAGATGATACTCTCTCTGAACACTAAATATTCAGGAAACTATTGGTGCTTACCATTATGGCGTCGATCTTAATCAGTAAGAGGAATATGTATTAAGAATAAGCAACAGCAGTGACTGTGTATCAAGAAGATTCTGTCGGTTGTGGAATGTAGGTCAAATGAACACGCAGCCCTGTGTTCCACGCAGACCTATTTAACTGGCTAGACAACATCGGGTGGTCAACCTTTGTTGTCCCGCGAGCAGTGGCAAAAAAAACCCAGCGTTTATCTCTGTGTCTTCTCGGCAGGCTCAAGAAGTTGTCGGTGTATTGAATTCAGTTTTTTATTTGCTGAGTTTAACTTGGTGAATGTTTTATAGCAGACATGTAGAAGCAGCTTTTAGAGTTGAAATTATCTTAATATGTAGCTATAAATTTTTTTACCAACAAAAGTTCCAATAAATTTGCCCAATCCACAAGAAACACAGATGTGTACTTGGCATGGGAGACCATTATTATAAACTTATTTAAGACAAGTCAATTAAAGACGCGTCTAGTGTCTAATGATAAACGCGGGTGTCTTAATGATAGACGCGTGTTTACTTGGATCATCCATATTCACCCATATCTTCTTAGAAGACACTGGTGTATTATATAAATAACCCTGTGTTTCATATATATACCCTAGACATGTCTTATTTATATGCAGTGTGTTACAAGACATAAAGACATCGACATACGAATAATCCTAACACTCCTTTAGCCTGTTCTCCGACACCATCAGTGCCCTTCTCTTACTCCTGTGACAGTCTGCCCATTTCCCAGCGCTGAATGTGCAGAAATACTGTTAGCATAAGGTCATGTGGCCTTTGCGTTTTGTCCCATATATACAGCCGTGATGTAAGTAGAGGGGAAAGTAACTGGTCCTTTTATCTTGTTTACTGTCATCATTGACCCAATTTGAAATTAGGGCCAAAAGAGCAAACCGCTCTAGCCACAGCGACGCATCTCCGCCCTGGTCGCCCGAAAATTTCGGTAGGAGCGTACTTTGATCTGGCATATTGGTAAATTGATGTTTGGCTTTGACTGGGACCGGTTCGTCGCAGCGACGAAAGCGGACGAGTAATTGTTTTTGAGCCAGGACGGCAGTAAAATAACGGTTAACTTACTATGGGATCAGTTCGGATCTCCACCACTGTTACCGTACTGTAACGGTTACATTCATTCAATCACCCGCGTCCAGGAACAACCGAAGATTCTGTAGTCATGCTCTTTATTCTTGTTTCTCCGAGGCCGGCCCAGGTCAGCTCCCACTGAAGTCCGGCAGCTTGGATAGTAGTTGGGAAGTGACCATGGTCCGACGCTCAGTCTATTCGTAGGTGCCGTACAGATGTTACATGGCTCCATATATGAACATACACAAATATAGCAATTAGGGGTACGAGGGTCTCCCTTTATTTACAACAGGGGAGTCCTATATTAATTAGTTCCAAACTTAAAACAGTTACGCGAATGTACAACCTAACTTCGCTTATTACTATTATTCCTGACTTATAAAATTCTTTCTAATGTAAATAATATTACCTGGCACTACATTTATCTCGTACATTATTAAGTAATTGTATCCCCAGACAAAGTCGGGGGATACTATGTTTTCATACCGGTCCCGCCGCCGCCGCCGCATATAAATCTTGTTGGCGCGATAACCCAAAAAATATTTCACGGAATTTAACCAAACTTGGTATATGTATAGATATGGGTAAGAGGACGATGCCTATTTAAAATGAGGTCATGACCTTTAATAGGAGAGTGTCCTTGACCTGGAATAGGTCCAATTTTGGGGAAAATCACACAAATTCTTTAATATCTGAAGAAATCTTGCATGGATTTATCCCAAAATCAAGTTGATGAAAGATCATGGATAGGGTTGTCATGTTCCAGAAACTGGTGGCGCCACCTATTATTCTTTACTTGTTTTCATGCCGTTTAATACCCCCAAAATTGCCACCTTACAGTACTGTGAGCATTATAAGTCAAAAACTAATGGACAGATTTCTTTTATATTATGCATATACATAGGTATGGGTTATGGGATGATGTTTATTTAAATTGGGGTCATGACCTTTCCTATGATAGTGGCCTTGTGGAAGTTGTCCTTGAATATTGCCATATATGGTGAAAATCACACACCTCTTATGATATCTCCAGTGTTGATAGCCGTATGGATTTCAAACATGACTTATGTATGGCTCACCACTAAAGTAAGAACCCTATAGGTTCTAGGGTCATGTGGTCAAAGGTCAAGGTCACTGGACTGGCATTTTAAAATATACTTTGGATGCATTTTAAGCCAAACTTTCATCCCAGGTCTTCCATCTTGAATATATAGCTCACTTGCCAATAGTGGATGATCCATATAAATTTTGGGGTCACAAGGTCAAAGGTCAAGGCCAGAGGAGCTATCTGTCCAAAAATTAGTTTCTGGATAATAATTCCTTATTTTATTGATGTATGGATTTCAAACTTGACTTGTATTTGACCCATTGGAAAAGCAAGACCCGAATTGATTTTGGGGTCATGAGGTCAAAGGTCAAGGTCACAGTAAACCTCTTTAAAAAGGTTGTGAATGCAATTTCAGCCAAAAAATTCATCTGAGATCTTTCATCTTGCACATATAGTTCACCTGCAAAGAGTTGAAGACCCCTATCAATTTTGAGGTCACAAGGTCAAAGGTGAAGGTCACAGGAGCCATCTGTCCAAAAATTAGTTTCTGGATGATAATTCCTGCTTTTATTGATGTATGGATTTCGAACTTGACTTGTATATGTCCCATTGGAAAAGCAAGACCTGAATTGATTTTGGGGTCATGAGGTCAAAGGTCAAGGTCACAGGACACATCTTTAAAAAGATGTGGATGCATTTTCAGCCAAACATTTCATCTCAGATCTTTCATCTTGCACATATAGTTCACCTGCCAAGAGTGGAAAACCCCTATAAATTTTGAGGTCACAAGGTCAAAGGTGAAGGTCACAGGAGCCATCTGTCCAAAAATTAGTTTCTGGATGATAATTCCTGCTTTTATTGATGTATGGATTTCAAACTTGACTTGTATATGTCCCATTGGAAAAGCAAGACCCAAATTGATTTTGGGGTCATGAGGTCAAAGGTCAAGGTCACAGGAAATCTTTATAAAGATTGTGGATGCATTTTCAGCCAAACAATTCATCTCAGATCTTTCATCTTGCACATATAGTTCACCTGCCAAGAGTGGAAAACCCTTATCAATTTTGAGGTCACAAGGTCAAAGGTGAAGGTCACAGGAGCCATCTGTCCAAAAATTAGTTTCTGGATGATAATTCCTGCTTTTATTGGTGTATGGTTTTCAAACTTGACTTGTATATGTCCCATTGGAAAAGCAAGACCCAAATTGATTTTGGGGTCATGAGGTCAAAGGTCAAGGTCACAGGACACATCTTTAAAAAGATGTGGATGCATTTTCAGCCAAACATTTCATCTCAGATCTTTCATCTTGCACATATAGTTCTCTTGCCAAGAGAGGAAGAACACTATCAATTTTGAGGTCACAAGGTCAAAGGTGAAGGTCACAGGAGCCATCTGTCCAAAAATTAGTTTCTGGATGATAATTCCTGCTTTATTGATGTATAGATTTCAATCTTGACTTGCATATGTCCCATTGGGAAAGCAAGACCCAAATTGATTTTGGGGTCACGAGGTCAAAGGTCAAGGCCACTCTTTAAAACAATCAAGGTCACAGGACCAACATCTTCAACAAGATTGTGGATTGTCAGATGGAAGAAACAATAAATATGCCAAGTGTCAATATATGCTGCCAAAATTGGGGGTCTGTTCTTAAAGGGGGGGGGGGGGGGCTACTATGTCTGGGGATACTCTGGCACCTGCTGTGCCAAGAAATGTCTAGCTATTACACGTTTTACCTACGAACTACTTAGACTGACCCATCGGTGACTCACCTGGTCAGTGCTGGGGAACTGCTGGACACCAGCGGTGCCGCTCCAAATATAGGTATGGGGTGCTATCGCCTGACCGCCACGCGTATGGGCGCTAAGTATGGACCGATAATTACCAGCTGTTGACCACTGCCTGCCCTCGGCTAATCTCCCCACCCTTTGTCGTGCCTTTATATATATATATCTAAATTCTGGCTGTAACAATCGGTAATAATATAGATGGCCTGAGCAGATAGATATCAAGTTCAGCCCACTGAAGAAGACTTTGGTCTCCTGTATTTGTGCTTTGACAGGGAGTCTTGCAGTACATCACAGCCGTTTATTATGCTGCTGATAATTCTCTAAGAAACATCGATCAGTGACATAATCCATGGGCTGCCTTATAAGTTCTGGAGTTTACTGGGCACATAATTTAGATTTAAGAAATTAGTGACACCAGAACTGAACCTTATATTCTTTAGTGTGTTACAACATAAATTGTACAGTAGGTGGCCGAATCGCTGTGACTCAGTGCACGATGCGACATTTTTGTTTTCCTTCTCGACATCTCAGTAAGTGTCTAAACAAAAGTTAACATGGGAGAAACATGCTGTCTTTAGTTGGTGAAAGGGAACCAATCGGGTTAAACACAAGCTAGAACGAAGGACTCCTGGATAAGCTGGTTCGGTAACCGTTTATTGGTTTTTAGCTCAGCTGACTTTCAGTCATGCTGGGCTATAGCGATGGGTCTTTGTCCGTCGTCCTTCCGTCTGTCCGTCCGGCCGTCCGGCCGGCCGTCCGTCCGTTAGCAGGGCACAATCGTAACCGTAGGGGCTAGAGCCATGAATCCTATGCAGTCTTAGAGGTTATAAAAAGATCTCCTTGCAAACCTGAAATTAGGTCAATGCGACCTATATTATCGAAGTTATGGGGTGTGTTTGCACCCCCCAGAAATAACTCTTTGAGAAAAAATTTTCATCCCAAACCTTCCATCTTTCACATACAGCTCACCTACCAACAGGGGAAGAACCATAATTTTTTTTAGGTCAAAAGGTCAAAGGTCAAGGTCACAGGAGCCTCTTCTTTGAAAAGCCTGTGGATGCATTTTAAGCCAACCCTTTCATCCCAATTCTTTGATCTTTCACATATAGCTCACCTACTAAGTTAGAGAAGAATCCTATAGATTTTGAGGTCACAAGGTCAAAGGTCAGGGTCACAGGATCCACTTCTTTGAAAAGGTTGTTGACACATTTCAAGCTAGACTTTTCATTCCAAACCTTCCAGCACTGATATCGCTTCTCTGCCAACAGGTGAAAAGACCTGTTGATTTTGAGGTCAAAGGTCAAGTTCACAGCACCCACTTCTTGCGTGGAGTCATTTTCAGGCAAACTTTTCAATCTGTACCTTCCATCTGTCATATATGGCTTACCTACCAATAAGGGAAGAAGCCTATTGATGTTGAGGTCAAAAAGTCAAAGGTCAAGGTCACAATATTTAATTGTTCTAAATGCTTGTGAGCATGTTTCAAGTGTAACTGTTCAACCCAAACCTTCAGTCTTTAACATATGCCACATCTATGCATCACTCAGTTTGACTCAAACTTCATATTTATGGGTCTTTTTGCTTCAATAAAGAACTTATTGATTTTGGGGTGAGCTGGTCAGCAGGTTAAAGGTTGCAGGTCAAAGTTATTCAACCATTGGTTGCCAAGTAATTACACCAGATTTAAGTGGTTAGTAGTTGCCCATCATTTAGAAAGAATCCAGTTGATATATGGGCAAAAGGCCAAGGTCATAGGTCAGGTATGTTCACAATTACTTATTTTATAGACCATCACTATTTTTTCTTGTATATATAACCATCCCACTCCAGCTGGTACATCTCCCTGTGTGGCTGTAATTGTGAGTGACACTGGTGACATATGATTCCCTTTTGTATCAGCCTATTAGGTGATAAGGCTCAGTGATATATACCTCGTTACTTCATAACAAAAACACTGTTGTCAGAATGCTTCAGCCAGGCATTAAGACTATTAGAGTATAGTATTAAGGTTTAGCTACTGACTTATAAGATGATGGGAACATTTTGCAGTTTATTTTATGGAATCCTAGCAATAAACTTAGTTTCCTAGATATCTGAATATTTTAATATATATCACCACATATAAAAGCAATTGTTTGTTCTCATAATATGTGGATGTGTACCTTGATTTAGGATGGCTTTTTGTTTTATTTCAAGACTCTTAGTCATTCTTTCTGCATTTCTTTTCTTTCAGGTTTGGCAGTTTACCTACCCTGCTGACCCCATTGAAAAGCAGAGAGATAATAAAAATTATTGGACTTACACTTTTTACAATTGCATATCTATAAATCTGATATGAGGGCCTGGACATGCCTTTTGAATTATTTTGGGCATTCATTACTGGATAATTTGCCCCAAGTTTGGTCTCTTATTGGAGAATGTGGGATATCAAATGTCATACTTGTCAGAAATCCATTATGTCTGCCAGTTAGCCACCTTAGAAATTCTTTCTTCAGTGAAGTTTCAGTAATTTTTCTTTAATGTTTGGTCCAATTTAGAGTTTGTTTGTTGTCTGATTTCAGACTTGTCAGAAGTCCAATATGGCCACCAGGCAACCATCTTTTAATTCCTTTTGATCATATTATCTCAAGAACAGTTAAAGTGAATGCAGTTGGATGTATATTTATGTAATCTTGTAAAGGATTGGGTCAAATATTTCTGAATAAATATTACCATCATTTATAAAAGTGCAGTACAGTTGGCTTGTACTGAATAAAAATTCATACAGAAGCACCTGTTTCTCAATAATTCTTGCATGTATTTCCATGATTTTTGCTATATATTTTGATCTTATATTTGCCCTTTGTGGTGTTCCTTTTGAGACTGACAGGTTTCAAGCAAGCTGTTGGAATAGTTCCTGTTTTAACAATCATTCATTTTCCTCAGACCATCAATTCACTGTGTTTTAACCAGACATAGGTGATATATATTTCTGTTGTAATAGAAAATTTTCAACAAATTGGCAAATTGGTTCTTCAAAATTTGACTGGAAGTTGTGAATCTCAGTCCATGATGTCACAGGTCATGCTTGGCAGCTGAGCGTCATGACCCATGGGTCACTTGTTACATCACGCTGTGAAGAACTCTACCCTTGAAACGTGACGCAGCACATCTCGACAAAGTTTCGAAATGCCCTTCTTCTGAGGCAAATCACTGGCGTCGAACTAAAAAGATACAGGATGACATCCTGGACATGAACAACTGGTGGGCCTCAGTGGTGACGCATACTGTTGGGCAGCGCATAAAATGCCAGATGTCCGGACGCGCTTGCAGATGTGACCATCCACCAAACCGTTTGCCAGCTCGGTGTCTTCATTGCCAGTGCTGCAGCAGTCAATTTCAACATAAGTTTGTTTCATCTAGTGTCCCGAAACATGGTGTGTTTATTGGTCTATTGATTGATGACTGGTGTCTACAGTTCTTGATGACTGGTGGCGCCACTTGTATATTTTTAAACAAGTGGTATAGGAATGGCGCTTTTTCCGTCGTCTGTCCGGGCGTCCGGCCGTCCTTAAACAGGGCACAAATCGTAATTGCTGGACCTAGAAACATCTAAGTGAATATCCAAGGAGGTCAATAAAGTACCCCCCAGAATAATCAAAAATATAATACAAAACCTCCAGTATCTTGATAAATAACGCAAGGATTGTCATGAATCTTGCCTTTGATATTGACTATGACTAGTTTTGTCAGTTCCCGAAAAGTGGTGGCGCCACCTGTATGTTTTTGTAATTTTAACGAATATTGTTTTATTTTTTTTTTTAATATAAAATGACAACAAACATGTCCGTTTCTCAGCTGTAATTACATTAAGTGTCCCAAACCCTGGTGTGTTTATTGATCACAAGTGGATGCCACATAGTTATCACCTTGTCTGCCTGTCTGTTTTTCTGTCTGTCTGTCCATCTGTCCATCCACACAAATTTGTTTCCAGATGATAACTCCAGTTTGTATTGACACATGGATTTCAAACTTGACTTACATATCGCCCACCACTAGAGCAAGAACCTGATTGACTTGGGGTTCATGAGGTCAAAGGTCAAGATCACAGTACCCACTTATTTAGAAAGATTATGGATGCATTTTAAGCCAAACTTTTCATCAAAAACCTTCCATCTTGCACATATAGCTGAGCTGCCAATAGGGGAAGATTTTGGGGTCACAAGATCAAAGGTCATGTCACAGGGGCCCATCTGTCCACATATTTGTTTCTTGATGATAACTCCAGTTTAGTTTGAAATATTGGTTTCAAACTTGACTTATATATGGCCCACTACTAAAGTAAGAACTATTGATTCTGGGGTCATGTGATCAAAGGTCAAGGTCACAGGACCGACTACTTTAGAGAGATTGTGGATGCATTTTAAGCCAAACTTTTCATCTCAATCCTTCCATCATCAACACGTGGTGCACCAGCCAGTAGGGGAAGTTTTCTTTTGATTTTTGGGTCATTCACAAATTAGTTTATGCATGATAACTCCAGTTTGTGTAGACAAGTTGGCTTCATACTGATAACAGGACCAATATTTTGGAAGACCTCATAAACATATAGACTAATGCAGCGAAGCGCCGAGACCCATGGGTCCCTAGTTTATATTTTTAATGATTTTCCCCTTCACTTTAACAATATTGAGCCTGCCAAATTGTATTCAAAGGTCAGGGTCACAGGACACACTGATTAAAAAAGATTGTGGATGCATCTATTCGAAAGATTAACTCTCCCCTTGTCCAATCTGTTATCTGTAAAGTTAAGGTTACATCCATGTGATGCAAGACATGACATTTGGAACCAGTAATAATTTATATATGGCAGGGACGTAGCATATAGTACATACACTGGTATGGAGTGTTTACTATATGGATATTTGATCTATACCCGTGTGGACCCTAACACACTGACGCTCTGATTGCCAGTCACTACAACAGTTTTACTTCCGATCCTAATATTCAAATATAATAAATCGTTCCCTTCATTTTCATAAGAAAAATCGTGTTTGGTTATGGTTAACAAAAAAAAAGATATATATATATATATATATATATATATATATATATATATATATATATATATATATATATAACTTAACCTTTGCCGCCTTCGTAGATTTTTATGTTGATATGGTTAAGCACGAAAATTTTCTTTGTTTCACAATGTTTCACGTCCCACCTTGATTGTACGCACCTTGAAATAACCCTTGAACAACTACTATGCAAGCTGTGCACAGTCAAGTTTGCTGGTTCTTATCCCGTATGGCCAATCGCCTGTCAAAAACCAATGCGCGACTTGCATGAACAATGGCACGATAGTTTTCGCCTTTTTGAAATAATGTACTCATCCTTTGTCGTTTACTGAAACAGAGGGGACATGTAAATATTCCTATAATACACCAATAATCATCTCTAAATCATCCTGGAGTGGATGCCACTTCCAGCCAACTTCAAATTTCAAATAATAGGTGCATATGATCATGCCATAATTCCCTTTTCTTTTCGACACGTGGTGCAAAATTATATTTTTCTTCCGAAGAGTGAGTTATGTGAATAACAGGCCAGACATATTACGACAGTTTTAGAAAAACACATATCACATAATAGTACACATAGGGTCGAAAACTGACATAAAATACAGTTAATCTACAACAAGTAACATTTCTAAAAGATATAAAAACTGATTGTCAGAGTTGTCTTTTTCAAGGGTGTTCGAGTATATTCATATTTCTTGTACACTGAAGTTTCTCATTTCCTTTACTGCTCCATCCGGTGGAATTCTTTATGGCAACCTAAGTCTTTCTTGCCGTGATTTGTTACTGAATTCTTTAACATCAGCAAATTTTGAATTTTCATGATATTTTGGGACTCTGATCAACTATTTCAGCTCGAGCTAGTTCGTCGGCATCAGGTTCTGTCAGTGCATGACCTTGGAGGTGTTCATCCGATGATTTCAAGAAATATAATATTGTATATTTCAAACCATATTTTATGGGCTCTTTCTCATCAGTAGATGACATCTGTTTTGTCCCTAGATGATCAGATGTTGATAGCTGTTTCTAGGCATTCCAGTTCTCTCGTTTGAACATTGCATGACATTCTGCTGCATGAGGCATCTCTTGCTTGAACTCGATGGACAGCTTTGCCAATAACCTCATTGACCTCATAACTGTCTTTCTCACTTCATCACTTTTATCAACTTTGGTTTTGTTTTTATTCGAAAGCCTTTTCCCAACATGGAGAATAGTTTTGTCTTTTTGGCAGAGTTAACCAATGTCATCTTTTCGAAAAAAGTTCAGTATATCAATTAAGTCTTTGTCCTGGTCAGTGGGATAGGAAAGATGGTGTAAAGTTAAGGATGATTTCTTGTTTTTGTTTAGGTGTCCGTAAAAAGCAAATCTTTTATGTCGATGGAATAATCTATGAGAGAAACTCCCATCACAGTTTGCACAGTGAACAACAGCTCCAGTCACATTACGAACTGCTGTCATTTGGGGGTTCTCGCTGTTCTGTTTTTGAGCTATTTGCCTGTTGTTTTCTAAGTCCTTTATTTCTTAACTTCATCGTTGCAATTTTTCATTTCCATTACAGTATTTTACCATTTTGGTGAAATTATGAACATGCGACCTTTGCATGTGTCTTTACATGAGCCCATGTCGCCTCCTGAGGAAAAAAATTCTTCTGTCTTTCATATCAGATGCAAAAACTACTTGTGCAATCTAGAAAAACAACAAGAAGTATGCAAGCTGCAGTTACTAACACTATGTAATACATGCATTCCTATAAAATGTTGAAGCATTTGAGCAGGACGGTTACGTCTAAAGCGCGAGAGCTAATTAGCAGAATAAAGCTGCAGAAACAACTCAAAATCTAATCATGCTTGGTTCTTGTGAAACACATTCCCAATACCTGCTAATACAAATTTCAATTCAATTTTATTAAAAGTTACATTATATATATATATAACACTGAAGAAAAACAACACTGTTAATTTACAACAGTCTGTTTCACGGGATGCGACCCGATCATCAGTTGAATGTGGTAAGAATGAAGCTAACAGCGTGGTTTGAAAAGCCGAGACATTTAATGAGATAACGAGATTATGCTTTGTTAGTATGTGAAAGACTGACTCTTATCCTATTGTCCTCGGGGTCACAAAAGGATTGGTCGGGGCACACGTGCGATACTGAAACGTGCGATACTGAGATTACGAGATTATGCTTTGTGCGTATCGGGGGAGTATGTGAAAGACTGACGCTGATCCTATTGTCCTCGGGGGCTTGATAGGATTGGTCGGGGCACACGTGCGACATTGAAACATAACAGGGCATAGAGTTTTGCTGGTGTTTTAATTTTTTTTTTGCAGAAAAAAAATGATAGGAATGCCTTATAAACATGAGTTTCCACATGAGTTTCATCATTTCGCCAAGTCCAAGTGTGTTATTTTTTTGTGTTATATTTTCACTTTCGCGCCTTGCATTTGTGTAGTTTAATATCAATGTTGCCTTAACAGTTTCATTCCAGCTTATTTTTCCCAAGACTATCATGATCGTAATCATTACTTATTTCAGCACATGGCTGGTTCATCCTTCTGTGATGTTATATCATTTGCTTGTGCTCTAACTTTTGTCTTGTCGGTTCGAAATGACCAGTTATGACCAGTAACATTATTGCCTCGGGATGAAACATGAATAGCATCTTGAATATCATTGACGCTAATTATTTTTCGCATCACATCATTTGTGTGTTTTCTATTTACTTGAACATTACTCATATGCGTGCCTAGTTGAAAGTCGCCTTATAAAGATATTCTTTCTGGCTGGAACATTAATACTAAGATGGGTGGTACTACCATGCCTTTTCTGTATGGTGTATGATCTTAAAGAGTATCAGTGTACAGTTATCACATCAGTCTTTGTGTTTTCACTGTGCTGGCTCATGACTGAATTATAGTATTTCTGTACAGGGTGCAATGATGACTTACTTTCTGTGTTGAGATAAATACTGAATTGTCGGCTAATGTAACGAAGATCAGTCGCGTTATAAATATTTTATTGCCAGTTTGTTCAAGCTGAAACATATGATTGTATTTTGGAGTTTTTGCTTGGTTCGCATTCACTTTATTTCGTATTTGGAATAATCTTTGAATTCATTTTAATCAGAATTTGTTGTCATTCCAATCATCTGTTGCTAGACAAAGCCGTTAAAACAATATAAATATAGAGGACATTACATTTCAAACTAATTCAGTTGAATTGAAAAAAAAAAATCTTATTACAGCTTTTGATGGACACGGTCAAAGATTTCAGATGTCAAGGTGTCTTTGTTGAAGATCAGAAACAACTGGATGGTCCTGGCCAAAGGGCAATTTCATTGTTTATATAAATGGGGACTGAGAAGTTTTCTCCAGTTGCCTATTTGGTTTTCAAGATTGTCGAAAGAATATAACTTGTATATCCGTGTACGGAAATTAATTTTTTTTTATTATTTTTTTTTAAATTTGATAAAATCAGTTTCAATCGATCATGGTCAAGCCAGTCTCAGAAAGTTTTATTCTCTTCTGAGTAATAAGACTTGAACATATATTCCGAAAAATACGATATATTCTGCTCGCAAAAAAAAGAACTAAGGGACAGGACGTTGCCTAGTGGTTGAAGAAAAGGTCCTTGGTCAGAAAACAGCGGATGAGTCTAAGGCTAAATTGTGAAAGTTCGACAGTATATCAGAGGTGCGCTCAAACATCTTAACGTCAAGTTATGACATATGCATTATCCCAATCCCCATTCATATGAAACATTTGAAACCCAAAAGGCTTGATAACAACATTCTTACCATTTCATATCTTTAACCTCCTCAAAGACGGTGGGATCAAAATATTTCGATGAAAAAATTGCAGATTTAATAATGATTATTCATTCCTAGAACTTCATATCCTTGGATATGAAACATAAGAAGTCACATCTCAAACTGGAATAAGTCTTTTTGCTATCGCTAGCCTTATCTCCTAATTGTCTGGATCTCCAAGAACTATTTTCTTTTTGCATGGCACAAGAGAATTTTATCAGGACGTTCCTTGTTGAATAATGTTCAAGAAGAATTGTTTGTTTTCGAATGGTTCCTGATTTTCCGTGCGTACAAATCAGAAGAAGACGCTGGGGAGCGGAGAGTCTGGTGACAGTTGTCCTTGCATGTTGTACTCTTTCCATTGATTAAATACGCAAAAGATGGTGTTTTACAAGTGTCTTCTTTTACTATATAGATGAGTGCATGGTTGCCTTAATGAAAAATGTTTCTTTTTCCAAAGTCAAACAGCTGAACTCCTTGCAGGGTCGTTTTCATATTGCCTTGAAGTAAGTATGGTTTGGAATCTTCTGTTTCGTCATTTTGAACACGACGTTGAAACTTAAGGTCTCTTAACCATCACTCCATTTGTGTTTCTCAAGCAGTATCGTTTTCTCCCTGTTTGTTTTGGTTTTATCTTCGTGTTTTATCATCGTTACTTAATGGCATATTTGATTATATCTCTTTAAAATAAAGTTGAACTCTCATATCTGATTTCATCACTTCATAGCCAACACTTCATTTTGCCTACTCCTGTAGGAGTGTTCACTGTTGCTTTCTTGCTTTGAGCTACATATCATCATTTTCAAAATTGTCATGAGTACTAAGTAGTCTGGGTACATTTAAATTTTATCTTTATTAAACGACAGGTTTGGTAACTTTTGTTTTCTTAAACATAAATTTGACCTTTTACGTCTCCTAACCATTTTGTGCTTCTCTTGCAGTAGGTTCACTTTTGCCTCATTGTCGATTTGTTTAACACAAATTAAAATTATTATTATTGGCCAAAGTTTCGCTATCTTTGGTAAAGTTTAATATTTTTTAACAAAATTATTTAATAACCTTGTCTAATCTTTACTTTCTTTGAATTGATCACAATCACTCTTTTATGCGCTTCTCTTGCAGTAAGATCCTAGTTGCCTTATCAACCCTTATCGGCTTTAGCTGAATGACTGAATTGCTTGTAAACATAATTTTCATAAGTTTTTTTTGGTCAACTGTTGAACCTCCAGCTCACATTACAATGCCGGCCGAAATTCACCAGAGCGCACTGGCCACATGCACAGAGAAACGTCTGTCATGTATGTTCTACAAAGAGATAATACGAAATTATCAACATGCTTCATCATACAAACTAGTCTTACTTTTATCATACATGTTATAGTTGATGGTATTCTAGGTCATAAAATCATTGTATCATCATATTAGACTTAAACATATTTGTCCAATGACATTTGTCATTAACTGCATATGTCCGTACCTGTCGAAAACGTACAGGATCTCTTGCAAGAAATGAATCACATAACTGATATCGTCACAGTTAACATGCTAAATAACTAGCCAGTCATGAATCCTCGATACTCTCGGTATTCTCGATACTGATGATATATCATTGCTTCTTGAACTGTGTAATCCATCCTTCTTTGCTGATTCCCTCGTGCAAGGGAACAGTACCACTTGCCATGACACTGAATGTGGCCGGTTGTAGGACTAGTGATCTTCAGCTGACCACACTTGCTGCACTTGTTGTGTGGCTTGGTCCGGATGTAGGCTCTCTTGAGTTGAGCTTGCCCTTCAGCCTCCTGTTTCTGTCGCTTCCCCCACTATTATGAGGTACGGCTGGTGCTAATGGAAGTCGCTGGAGCAGGTGGCGTGGGAATACAGACAACAGGGCCGGATCCAATAGGTATGTTTTCGGGGGGGGGGGGCTTGCTTGGGGGGGGGGGGGGCTGGAAGCAGACCAGCGGTTAGAGCCCTACCTAAACCCCAACCCCCGGGATCCATGAACAGAGCCACAGGCTTGCCTGTTGGACGAAGCCTTTCAGAAGCTCTTGATTTTAAAATATTTATACTTTCGAATTGTGCTCTCTCTGCATTAAATTTTGAAAAAAATATTCCACCAAACAGTTATCATTTATAAAGCATGCTTTATTTCTTACTGTATATGCTGATTGTTTTCTGTTTAATCTTCATGAATCTTCTTGATCTTAAAGGATGTCAGTGAGAATTTTCCAGACAATGGGTGCAAATAAAGACTCAATAGATATTGAGAATAATGTGCATTAAACCCATGTTATGTTCAGAAGAATCTGCCCTCAGCAAAGTTTTGAGTTTCAATTTAACGAAAAGAGGAAGAGTAATCTTCCCTTATCGGTCCTCAAACGTTGACTCGTTATTGGAAGAATTAAAAAGCTCGGTATTGCTCGTGAAAATTGTGTATGCGGTATTATCTTGCACAAAACTCGTGCAGCCCAAACTGGACTTAACGTGCCTCCCGGTATACGTGTGTATGCCCCCGGGTACTAGGGAACATGCCTCTCGGTATACGGGTTTATATCTCCCGGTATACTTTTCCAAATTAAGATCCTCATACTTGATCGTACAGGTTCCATTAACTCATAATGTTATGCAAGTCAAACATTCTCTGGTTAACTATACTAGGATATACAGTGATACAGTGACAAACTGAAATAATATCATATATAATGCTTTAAAAAGAGTCTTAGACTCGAATTGTATAATTGTATCCCCAGACAAAGTCTTGATACTATGGTATCACGACGGTCCCGCCGCCGCAGAAAAATCCTGTGAGCGGGATAACTCTTTAACATTTTTAACTGGTCTTTTACAAACTTTATGGGGTAATGACCTCTGCCAGGAGAGTGACCTTGACCTTGAATAGGTCCATTTTTGCTGAAAATAACACAAACTCTTGTGGGACCTGAATCAAGACTTAATGAGAAACGAAGCCCCACAGTGAGATCATGGAATTATTCAGCGTGCTGCTCCATCAGTGTCTTCATCAACATGGTCGAGCTGTTCCCTTATGTCCTCTCCCGCATCAGTCGGATCACTCTAACATCACATGCATATCTAGAAATATTTTTTTTTCATGAAACTACAGATAACCTTCAATTATATTTTTTTTATAAAACTACAAACATGGAAAGTAGAATTTGATTCCTGCTTAACAAGAAAGAATATCAGTAACAATTAGTCACTCTGATTGGTTGCGAATATTTCAATATTATATATATATATATATATATATATATATATATTATATATATATATATATATATATATATATATATATATTACTGAATACGTAGTATAGTATGCAACATAAAATAAAAAAAAAAACAATAGTACCTTTTCTCTTTTCTCATCTGTCCCTATATCAGTCCCTCATGTGATTTCATTGCTAAGCCACTAAACTGGTTGATTTTCAATTTAGACGGCATACCGGCCTTGCCAAGTAAGCTGCTCAAGAGGAACACTTCCTGCTTTGACAGCCATTGCTTCAAATTTCTTTTGTTCTTAGACTGTTTTACATGCTTACGTTTTGCTCTGGTTCCACCACTATTCTGACTGTCTACCCCTACTCCTTTTTACATACCATATATTTTCTTTTTTGCGAACATGTGAGCTTATGCGATGAGGCAGCGTCGTCCGTCCATCGTCAGCCGTCCTCCGTCCAGGGTTTGCTTTCCGCCTTCCATGGCTGTAAGTCAGAAACCGTTGGAGCTAGCAGCTCCAAATTACATGTAAGAATTAGTCACATGTAAAACTTTGTGCCCTGGAGCTTTTTATTGGATATCTGCATTTTTTAGATTTTATAGAGAAAAAGCTTAAAAACCTTTAAAAAATTTTTCCTCTGAAACTGTCCAGCCAAAATGT
The DNA here is from genome assembly GCA_026874595.1 of Sipunculus nudus. Classification (NCBI taxonomy): domain Eukaryota; kingdom Metazoa; phylum Annelida; class Sipuncula; order Golfingiida; family Sipunculidae; genus Sipunculus; species Sipunculus nudus. Next base: position 1,445,836 of record CM049320.1, on the reverse strand, counting down.
CCAATATTTCACAGAAATGATCCCTGGAACAATCTCTCTCAAATTTCTTCGAATGATTCCAGTTCGGAGATTTTTGGCCAAGTTACGGAAGGTTCAACTTAGTCATCTGTCCAAAAAAGCACACTAAAATTAAAATCCCAGAAACGGCTTAAGCTATAATTACCAAATTTTATACCAATGTTTGTCACATAGGTCATATTTGATTTTGAGGTATTGGTGGCGCCACCTACATTGATGTGTTTTTAACAAGCGAAAATGTAATTTTAAACTCTTCTTGCTCATACACTGATTTATGATGAAACTGTTAAGCTGATTGGTTTAAACTTTACAAGAATTATTCTATGGTAGGGTTCTGCCAGATTTATAAGAATAGATTAGGTAAATACAGTTTAAAAAAACATTGTAGCCAATTGAAAAAGGCTTTCTGTATTTGAAAACAGATTTGACAACATGCTGAGTTTCAGCATCAAAGTCAAGAGGTCACTCAGTACAAACAGGTGGGGTCCAGACATCACCATGGCAACTAACCTGGCTCTGGGATGGGGGTGTCTAGACAATGTGTCTAGACGTCTAAACACAGCGTCCAGACGTCTAGACAATGTTTAGATGCAGAATTCCCAGATAATTGGAACAATATGTTTCAACTGTTTGAAAAAACTTGGTTAGCATTTTAAGTGAATTGGGTTTATCATCAGGTGACATGTGAACTGCTGCGCCCTCATTTTTGGTTGACCTCTGACCTTTTTTTGCTGCCCAGCGTCCATTTGTGCGTCTGTTTCCACACATAAACCCGTATATCACGGGAACCGTTAGACCGATCAGGCTAAAACTTTTGCACAAATGTAGCCCTTTGATAGCTTTATAACACACACTAAAATTGGTGGTGCCACCTGCAACCATTTATGCACAGCGTCCATCTGTTCATCTGCCTTGGGATAAAATCACTCATATCTCAGCAGTGGTTTGACTGATCTACCTGAAATTTTGCAGGTTTATACATCCGGGACAGCTTTCTCGATTTATGACAGGTGGCGCCAGATACATTCACGTTTACTCTGCAAACATCCAAGCTCATATCTCGGGAACCGTTTGACCGATTGGGCCAAAAGTTTGCTTGTGTATAGAATTCACATAGCTCTTCATCATAAGCAAAACTGGTGTTGTCACGATTATGCTGCAGACATCCATGCTAATATGCAACACACCTCACTCTATTCCCCTTGCCACTTAATCCATGCCTCACTTCACCCGTACCACTCTGATTTCTGCAGATATACATAGTCGCTTGTCCACTACCCATATTCTAGTTTTAAAATGTCCTAGTCTGAAACTTGTAGGTCCGAAATGTCCATTTTGCTGAAATCATAATGACTAAGGTAGATATGCAGGACTTAAAAGGATCAATTTTAATTTTAAATAAAAAATCCATTCATACTCCCATTCATACTTTGCACATGTTCGCATTAGGCCTGTAGGCTTTGTTTTAAATTCATGCATCCATTCATTCTGATTCATGATGACTATAGGACATCTCACACACACCCTGTTTTATCCAAGTTAATCAATATCATTTTCTCACATTCTTCTTACACACAATCTTTCCAAACATTTGTTTTCTACTATAATTTTATTTTCCCCTCACCAGTTCATCACTTTCAACACATTCATTTCAGTTACACTCTGTTTTCCACAACTGACCCACTGCTCTCTTTGATTCCCAGACTCAATTTACCGCTCCAATATGCCACCAAATTCCACCACGTGCACCCCCCCCCCCCCCACCTGCACTATCCAAAACCCCCACATACCACCCTGTACAATTTCCAGGATAACAGACCATTGTTATTAGCCGTTCTGTAAAAGTCAAACATCTCAACTTTCTCACTACACCTGCCAGTATTTTCATTTCCAGACTACTAACCCTTATGCGGTCTGATACATCATCACCCACGCATAACAGCTGCATCCTCATTATGACCAATTTTCACACACTTTAAATACATTTTCTACCCGCTTTCTCTCTTTAACATCGGTATAACATACATTGGTCAAGCACACAAATGGCTCGGCATATGTCTTATTTTTATCACCCACCTAAACACTAATTCATTCCCATGTTTTCTTAATCCAATCCCTTGCCTCAGCCGCTTCTAAATATACTGCTTCCGTCTAGTCGACCATTCGAATACTCTCCCTTTTATGCATACCTAATGTTACAAGGACCCTAGAAGACGTTAGAAAACCTTAAAACTCGGAGAAGTTGACCGGGATCGAACACACTTCAACAAACATACCGATCAATTGATGAGTCTTCAACAAAAGTTCATTTGTTGATTACATTCATATGAAGAGCACACTGTTTAGTTCACAAATATAAATATATCCATACGTTCAAATACTGTTCACGGAGTTCTGTTTAACCTAAATAGATGTTATTGTACGCCAAATGTATATAGAATATACAACGTCCTATTCCGGTAAGAAACGACGGTGGTGCGCCATTGGAAGACATTTTGAAGTCTTTGAAGTTTAGAATTGACATTCTGGTGTATCGACAACTGCCACTGTACCGGCGCAGATATAATAGCTAAGTGTATGAACACAATATTTCCAAACATTTGTGTTCTACTATGATTTTATCTTTCCCTCACCAGTTCATCACTTTCAACACATGTATTTCAGTTACACTCTGTTTTCCACAACTGACCCACTGCTCTCTTTGATTCCCAGACTCAAATTACCGCTCCAATATGCCACGAAATTCCACCACGTGCCCCCCCCCCCCCCCCCCCCAACCTGCACTATCCAAAACCCCCACATATCACCCTGTACAATTTCCAGGATAACAGACTATTGTTATTAGCCGTTCTGTATCAGTAAAACATCTCAACTTTCTCACTACACCTCCCAGTATTTTCATTTCCAGACTACTAACCCTTATGCGGTCTGATACATCATCACCCACCCATAACAGCTTCATCCTCATTATGACCCTTTTCTCACACACTTTAAATACATTTTCTACCCGCTTTCTCTCTTTAACATCGGTATAATATACATTGGTCCATCACACAAATGCCTCGGCATATGTCGTATTTTTATCACCCACCTAAACACTAATTCCTTCCCATGTTTTCTTAATCCAATCCCTTGCCTCAGCCGCTTCTAAATATACTGCTTCCGTCTAGTCGACCATTCGAATACTCTCCCTTTCATGCATACCTAATGTTACAAGGACCCTTGAAGACGTTAGAAAACCTTAAAACTCGGAGAAGTTGACCGGGATCGAACACACTTCAACAAACATACCGATCAATTGATGAGTCTTCAACAAAAGTTCATTTTGTTGATTACATCCATATGAAGAGCACACTGTTTAGTTCACAAATATGAATATATCCATACGTTCAAATACTGTTCACGGAGTACTGTTTAAACCCAAATAGATGTTATTGTACGCCAAATGTATATAGAATATTCAACGTCCTATTCCGGTAAGAAACGACGGTGGTGCGCCATTGGAAGACATATTGAAGTCTTTGAAGTTTAGAATTGACATTCTGGTATATTGACAACTGCCACTGTACCGGCGCAGATATAATAGCTAAGTGTATGAACACAATATTTCCAAACATTTGTTTTCTACTATGATTTTATTTTTCCCTCACCAGTTCATCACTTTCAACACATTCATTTCAGTTCCACTCTGTTTTCCACAACTGACCCACTGCTCTCTTTGATTCCCAGACTCAATTTACCGCTCCAATATGCCACCAAATTCCACCACGTGCCCCCCCCCCCTCCTGCACTATCCAAAACCCCCTCATACCACCCCGTACAATTTCCAGGATAACAGACCATTGTTATGAACCGTTCTGTATCAGTCAAACTTCTCAACTTTCTCACTACACTTCCCAGTATTTTCATTTCCAGACTATTAACCCTTATGCGGTCTGATACATCATCACCCACGCATAACAGCTGCATCCTCATTATGACCCTTTTCTCACACACTTTAAATACATTTTCTACCCGCTTTCTCTCTTAAATATCGGTATAACATACATTGGTCAAGCACACAAATGGCTCGGCATATGTCTTATTTTTATCACCCACCTAAACACTAATTCATTCCCATGTTTTCTTAATCCAATCCCTTGCCTCAGCTGCTTCTAAATATACTGCTTCCGTCTAGTCGACCATTCGAATACTCTCCCTTTTATGCATACCTAATGTTACAAGGACCCTTTAAGACGTTAGAAAACCTTAAAACTCGGGAGAAGTTGACCGGGATCGAACACACTTCAACAAACATACCGATCAATTGATGAGTCTTCAACAAAAGTTCATTTTGTTGATTACATCCATATGAAGAGCACACTGTTTAGTTCACAAATATAAATATATCCATACGTTCAAATACTGTTCACGGAGTACTGTTTAAACCCAAATAGATGTTATTGTACGCCTAATGTATATAGAATATACAACGTCCTATTCCGGTAAGAAACGACGGTGGTGCGCCATTGGAAGACATTTTGAAGTCTTTGAAGTTTAGAATTGACATTCTGGTATATTGACAACTGACACTGTACCCGCGCAGATATAATAGCTAAGTGTATGAACACAATATTTCCAAACATTTGTTTTCTACTATGATTTTATCTTTCCCTCACCAGTTCATCACTTTCAACACATTCATTTCAGTTACACTCTGTTTTCCACAACTGACCCACTGCTCTCTTTGATTCCCAGACTCAATTTACCGCTCCAATATGCCACGAAATTCCACCACGTGCCCCCCCCCCCCCACCTGCACTATCCAGAACCCCCACATATCACCCTGTACAATTTCCCAGGATAACAGACCATTGTTATTAACCGTTCTGTAAAAGTCAAACATCTCAACTTTCTCATTACACCTCCCAGTATTTTCATTTCCAGACTACTAACCCTTATGCGGTCTGATACATCATCACCCACCCGTTACAGCTGCATCCTCATTATGACCCATTTTCACACACTTTAAATACATTTTCTACCCGCTTTCTCTCTTTAACATCGGTATAATATACATTGGTCCATCACACAAATGGCTCGGCATATGTCTTATTTTTATCACCCACCTAAACACTGATTCCTTCCCATGTTTTCTTAATCCAATCCCTTGCCTCAGCCGCTTCTAAATATACTGCTTTCGTCTAGTCGACCATTCGAATACTCTCCCTTTTATGCATACCTAATGTTACAAGGACCCTTGAAGACGTTAGAAAACCTTAAAACTCGGGAGAAGTTGACCGGGATCGAACACACTTCAACAAACATACCGATCGATTGATGAGTCTTCAACAAAACTTCATTTTGTTGATTACATCCATATGAAGAGCACACTCTTTAGTTCACAAATATAAATATATCCATAGGTTCATATACTGTTCACGGAGTGCTCTTTAAACCCGAATAGACGGTATTGTACGCCAAATGTATATAGAATATACAACGTCCTATTCCGGAAAGAAACGACGGTGGTGCGCCATTGGAAGACATTTTGAAGTCTTTGAAGTTTGGAATTGACATTCTGGTATATTGACAACTGACACTGTACCCGCGCAGATATAATAACTAAGTGTATGAACAAATTATACTCACAAATAGCGCGGCTCTTAAAAATTCGGTTAAAAATTGAATGTCCGAATATTGACGTACGCTTTACAGAATCCGTGCGGACCTTTTTATACGGCATGCCAACGCTCGTTTTTCCCCCAAACTTGGAGCACCCTTAGAATTGACCAATAACACAAGACATAACTGGACACATGCTGACGTGTTCATAAATGAATATTATCACATAGGGGTGTCACACAGTATAAGGTACAAAACGTCAACTATTATTTGCATGTTTGGATAGCCATGTCGTACTTAGCTCTCAGCTGTAAGATTGTTATTAAATAGCTTTCACTGACACCTTTGCTTCCAGTCACTAGTCCTTGCTTGGCTTGATATTATAATGAAGAAATTATCTTGAGCTTTGCTGTCCGTGTAGATATCTGTTCTTTCTTTCTAAATGCTGTACAGTTGCGCCAATGTCAGCAGATGTGATATGTTAAAGGACCAGTTACTTCGTGGGTCAAGTGCAAATATTGACCTTAGTAGCTGATTATTAGCACTAGTGAATCGTTTGTCCATTTCGGAGAGGAGCGAGTCTGTCATTTAGTAATACATCTTCGTGCAGTAGTCATGTTTTGTGGCATTTGGCTTTTCTCGTTGCCATGTCGAAGAAATGACAACACTATTAACTACTGAAGACTCCTGGAAGCCCACCTGCTCACATGGGTGTCATTTTACTTGATGAATGGATAAAGGACAAAGACAACAAGAATGAATATCCGTGACCTGGAACTCGTGTCACAGATATTAAAACCGGTATGTTGTGTCATAGATACAGGAGAACACATCATTCTTAAGGCGAAAAGGACAGTAGACCGCAACAAGACCTACGTGAGGACACGCAGAACATAATAATACGCATACATGATCAACAAGATTATCATGATTCACAAAACATCCATAAAAACAAAAGCAAACCCACTAATTACGCGATCAACAACGGGTTAAGAGAACCTAAGACCAGCAGCAACCCTACCTATAATGATCATGCTTACAATATCTTGTTGAACCAGCCGTATCGTCTCTCGCATGCTTTAGCACGCTCATAAATATACAGGGGGTTTAACAATTATAAAAGGCTTGAAGAAGAAAATGTATATGGACACACACAGAGCAGGAACCACCAGAAAGACCAGAGCGAGTATTTTAAAAAAATATCAAACGCACACAGTCTTTCAGGATAACACTGCGGGTAAAGCACAAGGTATTATGGACGGCAAGTCATAGGGACTGAATGCTGAATTTAATATTCCTTGGCCGCCTCGTTTAAATTCACTTCCGGTTCCCTGTATTTGACGAGCTTGGGTACCCGCACCACTTAATTTAATATTATTATTATAATATTATTAATATATTTTAATATTTTTTACCATTCTTATTTCTATTAAACTCGTTTATTCATGAAACATATGAACAAGGGAGAGCTTTATCCCTGAATACGCTCAGGTGCACGGGCCCGTGTGTGGTGTGTTATATGCAAGATGAGAAGGAGTTAGTAGCAATAATCACCAAGTCATATGCAACAGTTAGTACACATATTTGAATTTACGAAAGTCCCAGTGTCATACGCCGTCATGCCCAGGGAGCAGGCATAATCGGGTAATCTGCCGCTACTGCGGCCGTATGCGATAAGTCCCGCGTTGGAACGCGTCCCATATTCTAATTCCACCCTCGAGGCATATCACAGATATTATATCCAAGCTGCGTCGCCCGAGGCCTATCACCTCCATCTCACGGGCGCTGTTGGCGGCGACGAGGCCGCGCCAGTTCAGGGCGATACTGGAAACTTGATGTCTCTGTTGGCGACATTGAACCGGCTGGAGCACCAATCACGTATGGCGGGCGTGCGATAATAAGTGACCTTGCGGTGGTGACTCTCGGCCAAGACCGCGTTATCTGCCACCACCGTTACGTCTATAATCCAGCAGCCGCGGTCGGCGTGATGTGCGATAATATCGGGCTTCCTTACACCGCCTGGCGTGGGTATGCATACCTCCCTGACGACATTCCACCCCTTGCTACTCAATTTCCTGCAAACAAACGCGGCGATAATGTCGTGACGGCTGACCCGGGGCCCATGTGTGCGGGGACAGACCTGAAGGATATGGCCGAGGGTCTCCGGCTTGCGGCAACAATCGCACCGGATATCGATTCCTGGCTGTCCTCGGGCCTTCCGAACTGAGGTGGGCATGAGGTTGCCCCGAATTTTAGTCGCCTGGACAAAGTTGCGCCCAGACATGTTGTCGTATCCCTTAAGCCAGTTTACCGGTTGTTGGTGGTTTCCGGTTTCAGACAGGCCCTTCCCGTCGACACTTTGTTGTAGGGCCTGTCTGAAGGCGACTGAGGCAGTGGCTTTGCTGGTAATTGCCACGCCGGCGTAGGTAGGAGGGATCCCCCTTCTCATTAGCTATTTTTGGAAGCCGGTGACTGGGCAACATGCTGGTACACCGCGTTGGCTGACGAGGCAAAGCGTTCCATTCTGCAAAGCCGCAGGAGGCAGATCTGGATCTTACATTTCGCGATCCCTAAGCCTCCGTCGAGGAGATAGGCGTACAGGTAAGCAACGGGTACGTCCTTCGGGAACTTTAGCCACCCCCTCACCGCGGACCGAATCATCCGGTCAATGAAATCAAGCGTGGTTCTCCTCACTGGTCCAAGTGTCAACTCATGGATGAGCGACGGAATAACGTGAACTTTTAGAATGTAGAGGCGCCGCTGCGGCTTGAGGGGCGCGCGTTACCCGCTTCAGCTTGGTTTGGAGACTCTCAATACATTTGGGTTCGCCAGGAGTTCTGGCGCGGAGTTGGGTCCCTAGATAGCGATATGATTCACTCGACGAGAGGGCTGGGATCCAGGATCCGTCGGAGGTTTCCAGGAGCAGTCTTTGATCGACAAACCATTTCTTTTTCTTGCCGTCGACAGAGATGCGCATGGTGGCACACTTTGCAGCATTCAGCGACAGGCCGACACCCTTGAGTTGTGTTTCTAACTGCTCAAATAGGATGCAAAGTCCCTCGGGCGATCTGGCGATAAGGGCGATGTCATCTGCGAAGGCTAGGTGGTTCAGTCTCATTCCTCTCAGCGGGATGCCGATCGACTCATCTAAGTTTCTGAGGGCCAGATCAACGACGGAGTTGAAAAGTAGAGGGGAGAGCGGATCGCCCTGTCGGACACCTCTACTGGGCCTGATGGTGGTAGAAAACTGGCCGTCGACGCGAAGCCTGGTGTTGCATTCCTCATATAATTTCTCGATATGATCGCCGAGTGGTGATGGTAGGCCGCAACTTCTGGCTCCACAGAGGATCGCCTGGTGAGTGACGGAGTCGAAGGCCTTCCTCACGTCAACGAAGGCGATGGCAATGGGTGTGCAGTCCATCTTCGCTTGATGCATGATGGTTTGCAGAGCGTATATGTTGTCCGCTATGCCATCGCCACGGAGGAAGGCCCTCTGATTTTCGGAAAACCGCCCGAAGGCTTCAACACGTCGGGCCAGAACACGATGGTATAGCCGGGCGATGATAGGGCCCATGGTTATCGGGCTATATTGGCCCGGCTCATATGGTTCGCTGACCTTGGGTATGAGGGCTGTTGTACCGGCATTAAACTGGTCCGGCGGTGTTCCAAGTCTCAGCCAGAGATTGAACCGGGCCGCGATCTGTTGGGCTGGCAGGTCTTAATTTAATATTCTTTTTTTTTACCATTCTTATTTCTACCTTTAATTATTTTCTCCAGCTTACACTCTTCGCACTTGAATCTAAGGCCTCATCAACAGGCGTGTCCGCATCATGAGAAGGGACAGCCTCGTCGTCTTCAGTGATGGGCGATTTATTTGTTACTACGTCATGAGGCGATATATCTTGTAAACTATCACTCGGGAAATTTTTTTTCTGATTCATTAAAATTATATAGAGTTTCTGGCGGTGGTCCCGTGTCTGCCGGTCGCAAACTGCGATCAAATGCAATTTTTATCCTATTAATATGTATCCTGTTTATTATTAAACGATTACTTTGGACCTGTCTGACCGTGAAATGAACAGGAGACACTTCCTTTACTAACTGATATGGGCCATGCCACGTATGCATTAACTTCTTTATAAAGCCATTTCTTGTCTTTGGAGTATATATCCAATCATTGTCCACTACATCAAAATAAGGGTCGTACGTCTTTTTGTCTTACATAACATATATACGCTCTTGGTGATATTGAGCTGTTGCTTAGCATTATCATGGGCAACATTAAGGCTTCCCATTCCCTTATCAGATATTTCCTCACGGAATCCGAATCGTTCTGCGAGAAACGTAACACAACATCCACTGGCAGCCTAGGCTCTCGACCATAAAGCAAGTAAAAGTGACTGTACCATACGGACCAGGTGCTGGGGAAGTCCTATAAGCTAATAATACAGATGGTATAAAAATATCCACTTCTTTGTGATTTGAAGATACAGATATAGAAAGTATTTGACAAAGAGTACCATCCGACTGTTCTATTAATCCATCACGTGGGTGATATGCTGTATTATTAAACTTTTCTGACCAATCCGATGTTGTACAGGTCCCCATGTACATCGTATTCCTTTCGACAACTGTTGTGATATAAATCACAATTTGCGAATTAACTCTTGGACATCAAGTTTTGCCTGTACCAGACACAGCTCTGGCCAACTGACACTTTTACTTATATTAATGTATAAACTGCCATGACGTACTGCTTCCACAATTTGTCAACAGCGGCACGTCTGCGACGAACTTGTACCCTGCTCACACCCTGGAGTCTATCGTGACATGCTAAACATTTTATCTCATTGGTCAAGCATCATACATCTGTGCTGACCATCAACGAAATAATAGTGTGTGTACTGGAAACAGAACATGAATAAAAGAGTTGTATGGTGTAAAAATCCTGTTTTAGCAATTTTTAAGCTGTATGCATGAGTGTGCAAACGTGGTTACAAAGATATAATACAAACGTATGTATATATGTATATATGTATATATGTGTGTTAACATTCAATCGTTAATACACCAATAATGATACGAGAATACATATACGAATGACATAAACCACAGATATTATATAAATATAAAGGCATGCAGTGACCAGCTGTCTCCAAGCACACATTACGGAGAAAATAACGATACCCGTGTCACGTTTACTTAAAATATGCTTAATAATATGTTTACTAAAAACTACATATAATAATAATATAATATTATTGATACGAGTAACACAATACACAACATAAATTGAAAACGATAGTAACATTTTTGCTTTCTCATCTGTCCTTGTATCAATCCCACATGTGATTTAAATTCTACGCCGGTAAACTTGTTGACTTTCACTTTAGAGTGCATACCGGCCTCGCCAAGTATATCATCTTTAGATGTTTTTGTAAGTATTTTTAGCTAAGTAGCATGTGTGATTCTCTCTGAATCCTGGTCTTTCCTTGCCATATACCGTATGTATCATCTGGTCATGTCTTGTTAAGTGCATTTTCACTTATGTGTTTAATGATATGTATTAGTATCTTGCTTACATGTTTGAAATTAGTAGAATTATAGTCTCTTCATATAGTTTATGTTACTTATATATATATATATATATATATATATATATATATATAAACCTTATATTGATCACAAATAAATGTACAAAACATGAAGACTAGCTACTTATCACCAAAAGGGAGACATACATAATGTTGTCATGTATTAGGTATTATACATTGTATTTTTATTGCATTGTACATTACTATTTGTATGGTTAGTATATTAAAGGTAAAACAAATTTACTTGCCTCAGCCGCCTTCAAATAATCGTTAGTTGAGATGGTTTAGGACGTGTTTCACGAAATATTTGGAAATTTTCCGTTGTTTCATTTATCGTTTTCCGCTCCACCTTGATTGTACGCATAATTGAAAAAAAAACTCTAGCACTATACCAACTTAAGCTGCTCACAGTCAATTTTGCTGGTTCTAAGCCCAACCTTAAGGCAAACCAAAACTTGGAACATCAATGGCACGCTAATTAGCTTGAAACTGGTGGCGCCACAAGTGACCTGTTATTCTTTTACTTAGTACTGAGAGAATTTTAAGTCAACAGCCAACGGACAGATTCCTTTCATATTATGCATATACATAGACCTTGGTTAGGGGATGATGTATATTGAAACTGGGGTCATGACCTTTTCTGTGAGAGTGACCTTTTCTATGAGAGTGGTCTGATATTAATTACTGCTGAAGATGGGGGGGGGGGGGGGGGGGGAGCTGTTCTTAAAGGGGAGGGGGATGAATTGTCCGGGGATACTATGGCACCCTAGTTAATTCCCATGTTTTCTTAATCCAATCCCGAGCCACAGCTGCTTATAAATATACTGCTTCCGTCTAGTTGACCAATCCAATACTCTATCTTTTATGCATACCGAATGTTAAAAGGGCCCTTGAAAACGTTAGGAAACCTTAAAACTCGAGAGAAGTTGAGCAGGATCGAACACACTTCAACAAACATACCGATCGATTGATGTGCTTCAATTAAAGTTCATTTTATTGATTACATCCATTTGAAGAGCACAATCTTTAGTTCACAAATATAAACATATCCTTACGTTCACACACTGTTCACGAAGTACTGTTTCAGCCCGAATAGACGGTATTGTTCGCCCAGTGTAAATGGTATATTAACAATATACAATGTCCAGTTCCGGTAAGAATACGACGGCGGTGCGCCGTTTTAAGACATTTCTGAAGTCCTTAAGTTTAGAATTGACATTCTGGTATATAGACAACAGATGCTGTACCCATCCCGATATTATAACTATGTGTATGAAAAATTCATACTTACAAATATGTCTTCTATACGAGAGATCTTATGAAAGGAGCGCGGCTCTTAAAAATTTCGGTGTTATGAATGTCCGAATATTAACGCACACTTAACAGAATCCGTGCAGGCCTTTTTATACGGTTGCAAACTCTCGTTGTTACCCTAATCTTGGATCCTCTCTAGAATTGACCAATAACACAAGACATAACTGGACACATGCTGACGTGTTCATAAATGAATATTATCACATAGGGGTGTCACACAGTATAAGGTACAAAACGTCAACTATTATTTGCATGTTTGGATAGCCATGTCGTACTTAGGTCTCAGCTGTAAGATTGTTATTAAATAGCTTTCACTGACACCTTTGCTTCCAGTCACTAGTCCTTGCTTGGCTTGATATTGTAATGAAGAAATTATCTTGAGCTTTGCTGTCCGTGTAGATATCTGTTCTTTCTTTCACAGTGCTGTACAGTTGCGCAATTGTCAGCAGATGTGATATGTTCAAGGAACAGTTACTTCATGGGTCAAGTGCAGATATTCACCTTAGTAGCTGACTATTAGCACTAGTGAATCGTTTGTCCATTTCGGGCAGGAGCGAGTGTATCACTTGGTAATACTATTATAGGTATCACTTAAGCCTAAACTTATAAAATATATATTATATGATATGCTTAGTTATTTCATGTATACAGAATTTATATGTATATTGTTATTATATGTATCATATGTTTTGTATGATAAGCTAGATCAGGAAACAAGAGATAAGAAATAGAAACACTAATGATAGTAATATGTTATGTAGTTTAAGCTGTAACTGTGTGAAACATTTCAGAATTAATACAGATTTAATAATTGAGAAACTATATATGTATTATGGAGTTTGGATAAAACCATGAACTTTCACTGCACCATTGCTAGATGAATATCAGAAATAATCCTGCAGTTTATCACTACAAAGACTGGCCACCATTCATGCTGAGAGGTCAGTATATCAGTAATCTGATAATCAGATGTACATATACACCCGGTCACTCTATCAATTCAATACGATTGCTTCGTGCAGTAGTCATGTTCTGTGGTATCTGGCTTTTCTCGTTGCCCTGTCGAAGAAATGACAACACATAACTACTGAAGACTACTGGAAGCCTACCTGCTCACATGGGTGTCATTATACTTGATGAATGGATAAAGGACAAAGACAAAAAGAATGAATATCCGTGACCTGGAACTCGTGTCTCAGATATTAAAACCGGTATGTTGTATCACAAATACAGGAAAACACGACATGCATCTTTCCTAAAGCGAAAAAGACTGTAGACCGTAACACGAACTAATAGAAATACACACAGAACATATTAATACGCAAACATGATAAACAAGATCATCATGATTCACAAAACATACATGAAAACAAAAGCAAACTCACGAATTACGCGATCCACGACGAGTTAAGAGAACCGGAGACCAGCAGCAACCCCTTCCAATAATGATCATGCTTACAATATCTTGTTAAACGTGTCTGACCGTGAAATGAACAGGAGACATTTCCTTTACTAGCTGATATTGGCCATGCCACGCATGCATTAACTTCTTTATTAATCCCTTTCTAGTCTTAGGAGTATATATCCAAACTTTGTCTCCTAAAAAAATAAGGGTCGTTAGTCTTTGTATTACTGAACATTCTTACGCTCTTGGCGTTTTTGAGCTGTTGCTTAGCATTATCATGGGCAACATTAAGGCTTTCCATTCCCTTTTAAGATGTTTCCTCACGGAATCCGAATCGTTTTGAGAGGAACGTAACATAACTTCCACCGGTACCATACGGAGTCAGGAGCTGGGGAATTCCTATAAGCTAATAATACAGATGGTATTAACATATCCATATCTTTGTGATTTGAAAATACAGACATAGAAAGTATCTGACAAAGAGTATCATTCAACCGTTCTATTAATCCATCACATTGTGGGTTATATTCTGTATTATTAAACTTTTCTGACCAATCAGATGTTGGACAGAGCCCCACGCACACCGTTTTCCTTTCGACACCTGTTATGGTACAAATCACAATTTACTCTTGGACATCAAGTTCTGCCTGTACCAGACACAGCTCTGGCCAACTAACACTTTTACTTATATTAATGTATAAACTGCCATGACGTACTGCGTCCACAATTTGTCAACAGCGGCATGTCTGGGACGAACTTGTACCCTGCTCACAGCCTGGAGTCTATCGTGACATGCTAAACATTTTTTCTCTTTCGTCAAGCACCTATCATCTGTGCTGACCACCAACGAAATATTACTGTGTGTACTGAAAACAGAACATAAATACAGCAGTTGCACAGTGTAAAAATTTGTTTTGGCGATTTAAACCCGTATATATGAGTGTGCAAACGTCGTAACAAGAAATAATACAATCGTATTAAATATATATATATATATATATATATATATATATATATATATATATATATATATATACATTCAATTGTTAATATATCAATAATGATACGAATATACGAATGACATAAACCACAGATATTATATAAACATAAAGGCTTGCATTATTATTAAATAAACATAAAGGACCAGCTGTCTCCAAGCACACATTATGGAGAAAATAACGATATCCATGTCAAGTTTACATAATAATATGCTGGGTTTACTAAGAAATACTAATATTAATAATAATACAACATTATTTATACTAATAAACTACTCACTCAACAATTTTACCACAAAGTTTTTCGACAGGTAAACTAACTCAGGGGCGGATCCAGAAATTTTGAAAAGGGGGGGGGGGCTGTCCTGGATGTAGGTATGGGGGGGGGGGATATATAAAAGTAACAAAGTTAAAGGACGTCATTGATGCATTTATTCTCCTGCAGTAAAAAGTAGAATGAAACCATGGCAATAAAATAAGTTTCCAGAGGCCACAACGAGTAAGAATTAAAATTACTACTCTCAACAACTTGAAAAAATAATAATAATATACCCACAGTTCCTTTCATTTTTACTTGCCTGAATGTTCCTGATGTGGTATATGAATCCATTTGAATGATTCAAATGTAATTTCACACTTGTCCAAATACTGTTTGTGTTGTTTCTTGACTGAAAAATGGTCTGGCCTTTTTTTTATTCTATTCAACATTTCTATATATGAGGAAAATATGACAGTTTCAAATCAGCTGTACATATCCTACTATAGACTCCCAAAGATCATCTAGTCAGGTCTATTTGACACATGAACTGGTACTCAATCAATATGTACATGTAGAACTTTTACTGAATATAATATATCTGGTACATAATTGCCATAAAAATTGTGTAAAAAGGTTTTTTTCAATCTATTGTCGATATCTTTGACACATTTTCTTATTATCCATGGTACTGATATCTGCCTGACAAATTTTACTTGTGCAGAACTCTGCCTTAGACAACTACCTTTGTTTATCAATGTTGTAGAATTATATTCTTGGAGCACTAGCTGTTTACCCATGTTAACTCTTGGGCGAAGATAACCTAAAGATAATCCTAACCTGTCAGATTAACTTCTTAACATTCACATAATAGAATAAAATGACCAAAATGTTTAATCATTGTTCCCTTGAATACAAAATTCACTAAAATATTAAAATATTATCTGCAGGTGACCACTGCAAAAAAGTTTCATAAAACTAAGTACATATTATTATTATAAGATAAGCTGTAGCTCATCATGACAGCAGTGTTATTGATTAGCATATATATATATATATATATATATATATATATATATATATATATATAAAATACACATATATATATATATATATATATATATATATATATATTCTGTTATTCACTTATTCTGTTCTAACAGGTGGGTGTATTAATTTCACAGTTTCAGTCAAGTATAACGGAAAACATATAATTCTCCCTTTCTTTTCAAGTTTGCTATGTTTTTTCTAAGTCTGTTTTTTTATACATCATATTTATGTAACGCTAAGCTTAATTCTAGTTGTCATCCATGGGATTCAGAAGGGTCATGCGTCTTGGTTTCTTGTTAGCATAGATGTCTACAATTTTTTCATAGTCAAGGGGAATGTCCCTGTGTATGTAGAGCATTATGAGGGCATTCAGCCGCTCTTCCCCCATGGTTGTGCGCTGAAAGGTCTTAATATATCTCAAGGAAGAGTGTGCCCTCTCAACAGTTGAGGAAGTCACTGGTACCAGCAAAACTAGTTTCAAGATTGCGGGGACATCAGGAAACTGTTTGGCATTGATGACAGCCAGTGTCCCAGATGTTGTTGCTGGCAGTTAAGGTTGGTTGTGCCACAGCCTCCTCCAAAGACGCATCTCCTGGTTAAAGTTGTCATGTGCAGGCAATCCTCTTTGTAATACGAATATATCGCTTCTTGTTTTTCCTCCGTCAGGGCCTCTAGGTTTGCAGGCAACACATACAGGGCACGGATGGCATGGACATTGACTTTACTAAATCTTGATTCAAGTTGAAGGATAAGTCCATCCAAGTATGGAATAAAAACTGTTCTTCTCCAGTAAACGTCTGGAGTATCTCCTTCGTGGTTTGCCCTCATTGGCTGCCGCCTACATCTTCTTGGTATGCCTGTTTGGACCTGTGTACTGCTCCCCATTTCTTGTGATTTGGCCATAATAATAGCAAACTCTTTTTCAACGTTTCCGCGAATATCTTTCATCTCTTTAAGTGTTAGTTGAATTTCTTCATATGCATGTACTATTTCCATGCTTCTGCCTTGAAGCATATTAGCCAATGCTGCTGTAAATCCGAACAGATATTTGGCACATTAAAAAGAAACGATGAACGAAGAAGAGGTTATTTTGTGCAGCAGCCCATTGGCTTCTGTGATGGTTTTTGAGTCCCATTTCGTTTTGTTGGCATCGTTGTCTCTGACTATCTCTAAGCATTCCAGTAAAGGTGGAAAAACCTCTTCAAAATAAAATAGAGACGTATGGCGCTCTACCCAACGAGGCTCACAATGAACTTTAACTTTCCTGATAGAAATTTTAGCGCTTGGTCCTGCATCAGAGTTGTGATGGCCAATACCTTCCTCCAGCATTGACTACCGTTGTGGGGAATATTTGTAAAAAAGAGCAACTTCTTTGATGGCAGACAACATACAATGAATGTCACTTACTGAACATGACTTAGACAAGGCTAAGTTCAGATCATGGCTTGTGCAGTGGAAATATGGGGCTCTAGGTGCATGGGCAGTAAACCTTGCAGCACAACCCCTCTGTTCACCTACCATGTTTCTTGCACCATCATAGGTTTGTGCCCGGCAGTTTTCAGGAGAAAGTCAAGCACTGTTTATGATTCCCAATATTTCATTACAGACCGCTTCACCTGTGATACTTTTGCATGCTACATATTCAAGAAGATGCTCTACAACAGCATTGCCTTTGGTATAGCGCAAGACTAGACCAAGTTGTTCTCTGTTAGACAAGTCGGTGACCTCATCAGCTTGAATGTCATACAGAGTTCCTATTGATTGCTGATGTACTTCCTGAATAATATAGTTTTGCATAATATCTTTGATGCAGTTTAGTAGATCATTCTGTGCTGTTTTCTTCGCACATGTTTCTAGATGCTGTTGAAGAATCTTATCTCCCGACTCCACTCTAAATTTCAGCAAAGCCTTTCGGTTTCCAGTATGTTCAATGTCTGACATCATTTCTGCTACACTCTGTACATCGCCAGTGCCTTTTAGTCCACCATCATCTCTGTGTCCTCAGAGAGCTTGTCCTTGGCGACCACAGAACTCAATAGACTTAATGATAGATACAAGAACTTGACGATTCTTTTTCACTCTTTCAAGGGCTTGCCCTGATATGAGGCTGTCTATTCTGACTGATGGGTTTTCCATTGTTCTTACAAAAGCTTCAAGGCGAGTCTGAGCAGCTCTGTGATACTCAAGTGTAGCGTGGACAGCCAGGTCGGTTTTTGCATCTTTCCAGTTCTGGTAGGCCTTTGTGATCAGCGTTGATGCCCTGCAACCTTGCCTTGGGTTAACTGGAAAGAGCACACATGGAAGGCAGAAGAGACCACTTGCTTTCTTGGAGTACGTGATGAATGGAAACACATCAAACCAAGACCGTTGGCAATAACGTCTTTTTAAACCGTCTTTTGCTGTCTTGTCTTTGTATACCTTTTCAGGGAATTTGAAGTCCAAGTCTGGGATGCGTTTTTTTATGAACAGGTTTCTTTCAGTATTATTTATACCATCTGGTGTGCTGACAAAGTCGCTGATATCAACTCTCGTTTCAGTGTTGTCTGTAACCATGGGAACCAACTCTGGTGGTCGCTATGCAGATTCTTTGAAGCCTCTTGCTCATCTTCTCCCTATAAGGGAAATTTAATGCTTTTGAAGATGCCTTTTTCAGGACCTTAACTATCTTGATGTAATTAAGTCTAAAATGAACAGTTCTTTTTATTAAATTGGCTCCTAATTACACCTGACACTATTATGTGTGTACATGTCTTGACTTCCTACTCATCAAACATTATGAAGATATTTTAACTTATTTTATTACAAATCAGGTAACACTAGCATAGTTACAGGTTTCTCAGGAGAACATTTATAAATTTGATGGCATGATTAATATGGAAAAACAATGTGCCTTAAATAATTTTGTTATTTATGCCCCAGCTGTTGACAGTACAATCTAAAGTGACTCAGTCTAAAATTAGTCTAAATCATCCTTATCTTGTGGGGGGGGGGGGTCGTGTATTTGCAAAACAATAATAACAGTAATAATAATAATAATAATAGTAATAATAATAGAATTATGTATACTAATTAGGGGCATACTTTGGCCATAATATTTATTATCCAAAATTCAGGAACATACAAGACCCAGCTCAGCATAAGTTGACCGCTATTTCTCAAACTTCGGAGTTGTACAGACGAAACTGAGAAACAGGCTGGGCATAGAAAGAGCCACTAAACTTGGGACATGTTATAGGCATTTGAGAGGAACAGAAGAAGTAGACTGGGAGATATAAAGCTTTGATTTAGTAAACACGGGACTGAAAAGAACGCAACATGTTTAAAAAATTCCTGTTGAGTAGTTGTACATATATTTTGGATTAATAATATATGCTGTGAGGTGATATGATGTGGCAAATACTAATTGGTGCTTTAACGTTAGATCTTATTTTTATAACTTGAAAACACATTTTACATGAATACACAAAAGATTCTGAATATATTTAAAAATACATGTAGCAAGCTGTCTTCACTGTAAACAATTGAGTTGTTTTCTTTTTGTGAAAATGGAATGTTTAATAACGTTAAATTTATAAAAATGAGTGGACTATGACTAATATTTCTGAATAAACACTTGTTTACCTTTGTTAGTTCAGTTAGTTGAATAATACACATATTGAGAGATGGTTTTTCCTTATTTCTCACTCACATTATTATTATCCAGGGGGTATTTCCCAGTAATTCCTAGATGGTAGTATTTGAGCTGTATTTTCCCACCTGGGAATTCCCAACAACCCTGGACCAAACACTATTAAATCTCAGCGTCACTATTAAATCTCAGCTCATCTAACTTACAGTATCTGAGCTAAAAACTGTCTGAGATAAGGTTTATCTTTAGTGAAAGGAACAAACTATGATCTCACTTGCCTTACTTGGTCAGAAGTGGAAGATCTGGCAAAGAAATCAGAAATTTTCCGCGTTTTGCTGGCTGCCATCATATAATACACACACAGTGAACATGTCCTTTGATTTCCATACAGTAAATGTGACCGCAACTGACCGGTTTGACCAGCAAATCAGTTCATTAAAGAATAGCAAAGATGGGCCTTCCTGGTCTGGACAATTTCACACTTCATGGTATCAGGACCTAGGCAGCCTCGCAAGCTCTGGTCTGACCAGTGACACTTTGATTCATTAATATAACATGGTAATTACATTGTGAAAACAGAGCCTATGATACAAAGTAGTCAAAGAGTAAGGGAGGCAGTACATGGACTACCTGCTTCCTCCTTGCACGTATATAGTTTATAGGTAACAGTTTGTGTGTATGTTTAAGATCATTGTCAGTTTTAATTTAAAATTATGTTTCTGATAGGACAACTTGATAGAAGGAGATGTGTGAAAGCACCACTGCAGACACCTCTGCAGCCTAAAGAATGTAGCCATGGCCAATTAAGTCATTAGTTTTCAATCTGCTGGGCCAGCACAGTCACCCAAGGCGCAGAAGGCCTGATAACACACATATTCCAGGAGACTCCAGGCTGCCAGCATGATTATAGGGTATAAGATATCAAATTTTAGTGACAGCTCCAGGCAGATATGTTACATTTGAGCTTGTGATAGATGTGCCTGTACGTTATAGTTAAGTGCCCTGCTCTGTGCAAAATAGGGGGGGGGGGGGGGCCGGGCCGGGCCGGATGGGCCCCCCCCTTGGATCCGCCACTGTAACTTTCTGCTATAAAGTGCCACACTTTCTCGCATCCCTGCGATTTAACACCTGATTTAACAGTCTAAATGTGACCAGCAGTGGCTGATAAATCACCTCTTCTTGTCTATTACATGTCCGATAGCAAGTTGTTTTGAAGCAAAATGTGTGTGAACATGTTTAAACAATCCACACGGTGGTAAAAGTGAAGTTTGTAAATAGACCCGTGCATTATCGGATCCTGTATCAAATGTCCTTTCATGACTGCCTCTCGTCTTTTCACAGTTTATTTCATTACTAATGCCTATCATCCTTTTGCTGATATCATTTAAGGTTGCATGGACCCCTTCTTCGCCATGTTCCCCATGCAGAGCCGTAGCTGCTCCCACATTTGCAACAAGGGTATAAAATGATCTTCTAAGAAATGATGCTTCAGTTATAAACTGTCCGGAAAAGTGCTTGAGTATTAGCAAAGGTGAGCTTTGATTTTCTTACCTGAAAGAATAAACAAGATGTAAAAGTTCATGTAAATTTGAGACTAAAGGTTAATTGTGATACATTATATTATATTTACCTGCGGCTCCTATGTGGTTTCTGTTCCATAATCGTCGCATGATAAATCCAGGTATGAACTAAAGCAAACCTTTCATTTAACTTCTTAAACAGGCTAGAACATCGGTAGGCCTAGTTAGCAAGCCAAGCTACCACACCCCGATCTCTTCTCTGTCTCTACCCACTCTCCTCGGGGTCTGTAAGTTCCAATACTTATTCTTTTCCTTGATTCTGAGGGAGGTGAGGATGCACATCATTGCATTCTTAATTCTACCAGTTATTTCACTCCCGTGCATTTCACAGAAGTTGGTGAGGAAAACAAAAAGAGTCAAACAGTTCAAATCCTTCTTTTAACATGAGGCCAGCTGTATTTGTTTCCAGCCATGCCAGTTTATGGTGAGC
This sequence comes from Sipunculus nudus, assembly GCA_026874595.1. NCBI lineage: Eukaryota > Metazoa > Annelida > Sipuncula > Golfingiida > Sipunculidae > Sipunculus > Sipunculus nudus. The sequence goes on along the minus strand of CM049320.1, from coordinate 1,423,959 downwards.
TGATGGGCAGAAAAATGCTTATTACACGTTTCACGGATGCTATAATATTATTGTTCGAAAAATATTTTATACGATATATTTACTGTTATGTATGTACATGTAATGAAAATCTAAATAAGAAAAGGGAAGAGGTTGGTATTACACCTAAAACAGAAGGATGTCACCATTCCTGTTTTCAGGATGTAAAGATATTAATTAAGATAAATCGGTGTACGCAAGTTGTAAGCACTGCTGATTTTTTAGAAGAACATAAACTGTTCTCGTATTGAGGCAATACAAGCAATGCAACCAACACAAAACTGTTTCCATTATGAATACACAAGGGATCTAAAGAAGGCAGCACAACCAGCACAATCTCCCCTCCACTGGACTATTTCACAGTTGACGACAACAAAAGCAACACAGCCAGCACAGGACTCTAGGTCCATAAACATTACACCAGTGACCCATGTGACAACACAAGAGGACCCCCCCCCCCCTCCTTCTCCCCAACCCCGCCTGCAGCAGACTGTATACAAGTAGATAACAAGGCAACAGCGCAATATCTCTATTTGACCATTCCCCTATAGATGGCAGCACAAGCAATACAACCAGCAAAAGACTGCAGCTAATTTAAAATTTCACGAGTGACCTGAAAATGTCAACACAGTCAGCACAATCCCTTCCTCATCGATGTCCAGTGACTGACATTGCAGACTGTGAAATATTTGCGTTCACATGAATATCAAAAGCCGTTCTCTGTTGAAAACCTGGAATAATGAACATATTCTGACTTTTTTAGGTCCCCGGTATCTGGATTGTAACCTTTTAGGATAAACACATCTCTGTACTGTGATTGTAGTTGTCAGTATACAGTACAATGAAGTAAGAGTTGACTTGCATGTTTGCTTTTCTCGAAGATCCTAGAAAGGTAACGGGCTTTTTGAGAGACTTGATTTGTAGTTTGTCTTTTGAGAGACTTGATTTGTGTTTTGTCTGTTGAAGTTTTCATTGTTGGTTGATAAATCCTTGTTTGTTTTTTATCTTCTTGGATAGGAAGTATCGCATCTGACAGCCCTAAACCAATTCTATTTCTCACATCAATTTGTTAGTCTTCATTTATTTATTTTTTCACCCTCAATTCTAAAAACCACTACAATGTTACTTAACTAAAACACATGCACATACATTTAAAAACTTTAATATACAACACTCACAAATTCTACCACCAAATCCTATAAAAAAATCTATACCATTATTCACTAAACCAATACTAAATATAGCAAGATATATTCCTACTGGTCATTTAGTACAGGACATCACTTTTAAACAATTTCTTGTCATTTCTTGGAGGTTATTCATATTTCGAATTGTCTACTCATTCTGTTTCCCCTTTACTACTTAATCCATCCATCATTTAACCCCTACCACTCTGATTTCGGCGGACACACGTCGCTGGTAGCTTTGGACCCCGTTCTTTATACCACGATACCTTCTTGGCCGAGACTACAAAATCACCTGAGCTTTAAATTGATAATAATATGCATGATTCTATGACAGGGACATGTCAGCTTTTTCATTAGTACTTGTACAAAATGATTTTGTTTCCACTACTTAATTTACTTCCATGTCTTTAGGAAAGAATGGATATTAATTTCCACAGCTAATATCACATCAATCACAGAAACAAACCTAGCTTGAGATGGCCCTAAGGTACAGCCAGGCCGGATGCAACACTTGCCCTGTATCTGTCACTTTGAAATCTGTATGTTGTTTCATTTGTAGTTTTCATATTCTTGCCGTGCAGTCTTCTCATAGTCACAGGCCCATTTAGTGGCGGTTGTATTGAATTTTGACAATTATGCATAGCAGGTTGATCGGATCGAGCTTATTGACAGCTGGTTACCAGCACGCACATTATTTTACAGCTTGGATTGGACTTGTGTTTTGATTTCTGTTTCAACCAGATAGCTTGGTCCTAGCTGACGGCAACTGTTCGTTATGCTGTTCACATTGGTCAAGTTGTCGTCCAAACTATGTGTATGATACATCTGAGACATACCGTTCTGGGAAATTCATGTCCAAACACTTGAGCACAAAGTCGTGAGAATAAGGTAAATTTAATGACAGAAGTGCTGAATTTAAGCAACATTCACCAAAAGATTTGTAGAAGGCATTCCGCTCCTCTGCTGATGCTCCATAGTCTTGTTTCCTGTGATGAGCATGTTGGTGAACAGGGGGGATATTTCCGTCACATTTAAAACTTTTGTCCAAATGGCACTTCTTTATCTTGACTGACCAAAAAATGCTATTTCACAGACCGGCAAATATTCTAAAGATCCCTGAGGTAGCACAACCCAGCAGGCTGGATGTTGGGTGAGGTTTTTTTTTTTAGCTCAGCTGAATGAAAGTCAACTGAGGTTAAGGAATGACGCTTTGTCCAACGACCGTCCAGGCATTGCCACAGACTGCCCTCGGTCACTACCTGCTATGTAGTTCTTTTTTTATTCCTTTAACATCAAATGGATTTTTGTTTTCTCTTACTATATGGATAACAGAATGATCACATTTTATACATTTAACTTTGCGAAGGCCCATCATGGCAAACAACACTACATCATTTATAAAATGTGGGTTTCGGTAGTTATGTCATCAGTTTTGTTCTTTCTCGGAGAGCCTTACTAATGTTCACATATGTTGTAATATGGAAACCATTCACCTACCACCCACTATATATGTGTATCGGTTCGTTCAGCAGAACAAATAAAGTTGGTATCAGTGATGTAAAGGGAATCACTTCATTGAGTTTGGTTTCTTTCTTACATTATTGGCTTTCTCAAACTTAACGTGCAACATCAACTTTAACTCTGCAATGGTTATCAATAATGTCTCGGATGTCAATTTTTCTCTGGGGGGCATCACACAAATGAGTAAGTGGAAACTTACGTTTGACATCAGTGGGAAGATTTGCATAGATTAATGGTTTGTTGTCTTCTTCATCTCTTTACTCAAGCCGTAATCTGCACTTTATGAGATACCATGGCTTGTTCTGTTCCCACATTCCTAAGTGGTAAAAAAAAGAAATTTGGCGTAAAAAAAGCTTGTGCATCTTTATGAATTATTAGACTGAATTCAAGTATGTCACAAAGATACATATTGGTAAGATGACCTTCTACTTCCACAAACAACCTTTTCAGTAAAGGTGTCATGTCATCCCTGGTACATTGATGTTCATTAAAGAAATTAATCTTCATCTTCTGTAAACCTTATTAATGATTTAATCACTGGTCTTTATAAACTGTTTCGTTTTCTCTTCCCTTCCTTTCTGCATAATTTCTTCGACATACAAAGTTTGCCTGGAAAATAAATTGACAACGATTGTCTGGGAAGGAATTATAATGATTAAATTCATGTTTACATAATAAAGTGAAAAATGTAGCACGTAAGGAAAATGCAGAGAAACAAAAATAACAGTATCTGCAACAGTTTCATGCTTGACAGAAATTGTGAAACTGACGTAATATAGTTTTCATTATTAATTAATTCCATTTTCATTTTATTTATGCTTGTACTTTTCATTTAAAAAGATCGGCTAACCAAACATTTACCGTAGAACAGGCATAACTATTACTGATTAACAAATTACTAAAAAAATGTGAAAAAATAGAGTTAATGGTTATATGTAAACTATCACATACCTTTACAATTCTTTTTCTTCCTCACTTATTTCGGCCTAACGTTCTTTCGTCTGACTGACTTAGAAAAAGGTGGGGTTCTATGTAGAGGGAATATTCCTTCTCCTTTGACCATTCCACTTTTGATTTGTAGTATTAGTGCTTCAACTTTTGTGTTCACCAGTTAAATTATTGTGATATCCCCACAAAGAATGAGGTATCAAAAATGGTCATCAGTGAAGACTGAAGATTTTTTTCTTTCACTGTACATCTGTACAGCCTCTCGGCCAGATTCTTTCCATATAGGTTCTTTACTCCTTGTCTTTGGACTGCTATATGCCTCATATATTTGTGCTCCTGTGACCGGCTTAGGTTGAGTTTCCATGGGCAGTTCTTGGGTAGTTCTTGGGTTTTTAAGGTATTAGAAGAGAGTTTGTGTGATCCACTGAGAAAAAAAGGCTGAAGTTTTAAATAAGGACTTTTGCGGTACATTTCTTGCAGGTCCGTCCATTTCATGTGGCCATTCTGTATTACCACAAAAAACTGCTTACTAATTAAAACAAAAGCTTTTCTGTAATCTGAACAGTCACAGTAAGGTGCTTCCTGTTCACTTCCGAAGTAAAGCTGGTGCCACTTTGGTACCAGTTTGGTCTAAAGGCAGTTTTCACATCTTCCTCCGTGAACAGTGTAGAATTTTCTTACCTGATGAGCAGCTGCTTCATTGCAAGAAATGGCATGTTATGTAAGAATGACGGCACGTCCTGTTGTTTGTTTGTTATGGCTGCTTTGTTTCCAATTTTCATAGGTGTAGTCTTTCATCACTTCTTTCACAAAGATTTTGGTAACAAGATCCACCAACACAGATAAGGAACCTATGGCTGTGAGACGCAAGTAGAAGGTTTTCAGACTGTGATGAAGTGCTTCCAGACCGTTGTATTATGTGACTGACGCAATGAAACCTACACCATGGAAAGCCTGATATTCTCCTCAGTATTCAACTATTTATGACTGAAGTTTTAGATTTAGCAATATTGGTATAACTCAAATTAGGAAGTTTCAGATTAGCTTATAAGCCGGTTTAGGCTGAGCCTTTTGCTATTGTTCATTTGGTGGTTTTCTATGGTCTTATGGCTCTCTTTTTGGAACGTGTGCATCACAACTCTTTCTCTTGGTTTTGAATACATTGCGTTTACTAAAATAATATAATAATACGCCTACTGGTTCGTCTTCTTGCCAGGGACAGATGTTTCAGCACATGAAAACGCTGGTGACTAGTAGTGGTTGCTGGATCTGGAGCATTGTTGTAATCCTCCTTCTTTGAAATTATTTTCATATCAAAGTTATATTTTGAACCTCCGTAAATCGCTAATCATAAACATAGGCCAAAGAGGCAATGTAGGGAAATGCTGTTTGTAAGAGTATACAAAAAAGCTGGTGAATAGACATTCTAATTTGATGGTAATGTCAGCGCCCTCTCCTGGATAGGGTTCACTTGTCTACTTGAAACTGTTTTATATATATATATATATATATATATATATATATATATATATATATATATACAATTGTTTTTTCTAGGTTGTTTGCAATGTACTGATGGCAAAGTGCGCGATGGTATAACCAGAGCGTATAAATATATATATCATGTATAAGGATTCAAAGATTGTAAGTATCGTGTTTTGTTCCCCTTGTACGGTACCCTTCAGAACAATATGACTGGAAGGGTTGTACATGGTGCTCAATGTACAACCCCTCCAGTCATACCGTTCTGAGGAGAGCCGTACAACGGTACGAAACTAATTAGTCAACACGATGCTTACAATCGTTTGATTCCTTAAACATGATATATATATATATATATATATATATATATATATATATATATATATATATATATATATGACTGTGTGTGTGTCTGTGTATTAGTGCGCGGGTCATACACTAAACGTATGCACGATACACTATGAAGCATCATGATCAGAACACGCGTGGTTACGCAATTCTTTTTACCACACACACCCTCAAACAGTGAAATAAATTCTTGGTCTGATTCAGTTCAAGTGAACATTTTAGTTATACATTGTGTACGGTATGTATAAATAAAAAAATGACATGTTACCTTTTCTTCATTAGTACTAGTACAAAATGATTTTGTTTCCACTACTTCATTTACTTCCATGTCTTTAGCACAGAATGGACATTAATTTCCACACAACTATCATCACAACAATCACAGGAAATAAACCCATCTTGAGATGCCCCCAGGTACAGCCAGGTCGGATGTAACACTAGCCCTGCATCTGTCACTTTGAAATCTGTATGTTGTTTCATCTTGTAGTTTTCATATTCTTGCCATGCAATCTTCTCATAGTCACAGACCCATTTAGTGGCGGTTGTATTGAATTTTGACTAGTATGTATAGCAGGTTGATCGGGTCGAGATTATTGACAGCTGGTCAGGGTCAGTCGGTTACCAGCACGCACATTATGCCATAGTGTAGTTGGATATCTGTTTTGGTTTCTGTTTCAACCAAGATAGCTAGATCCCTGCTGACGGCAGCTGTTCGGAATGCTGTCTCACATTGGTCAAGTAGTCGTCCAAAATATGTTTTTATGATACACGTGACCTATAGTTCTTGGGAATTCTTGTCCAGGGACTCGGACACAGTGTTGTCAGAATAAGGAGAAAATAATGACAGTAGTGCTGGATTTAAGCCACATTCACCTAAAGATTTGTAGAAGGCATTCAGCTCCTTTGCGGATGCTCAATAGTCTGTTGCCTGCGATGAGCATATTGGTGAACTTGAGGATATCACAAGACCTGCATAGGTCCCTATAATTTTGTCTGTTTCTGATTTTACATAAATATACCCCAAGTAAAAGCAACCCCTATTCTGTTACACGATTGACCCTATGTCCAGCTGCCCTGTTGCTGCCATGACCAGTTCCACTAATTCACAATTATAACTACAGGTGGCGTCTGTGTGCTCAATTATAGGATGAGGATTGTCATGTAGTCCTTACCCTTTAGTGATAGTGGGGCCCCTTGGAGAAAGAAAGTAAACTATTTGCACCCCACAGAAGGGGCCAATAAATGAATTATAAAATGATCACTGAACATTAATAAACATGATACAAAAAAATGAAAAAAAAAAATTTCCCCGACCTGTTGCAGGTCTAGGATATCACCGTCACTACAATTTGAACTTTTGTCCAAATGGCACTTCTTTTCCTTGACTGAACAAAAATTCTATTTCACAGACCGCCAAATATTCTAATGATCCCTGAGGTAGCGCAACCAAGTAGGCTGCATGTTGGGTTTCGGTTTTTGTTTTTTTTTTTTTTAGCTCAGCTGAATGAAAGTAAACTGAAGTTTAGGAATGACGCTTTGTCCGTCCAGTCGTCTGGGCGTCCGTGCATAAGTATTTATCATTGAACTTTCATCTTCACTCTACAGGTGTTTTTTTTTTTTTATTACAACCTCGCAAGATGAAACCCATTCGTTTCAGACATGCTGTCGAGCAGTGCTGAGCCCCCATGTGGCATTGCCACATGCTGCACTCTGTGAAAAACTGCTATGTAGGAGTTCTTTTTTCATTCCCTTTACATCAAATGGATGTGTTTTCTGTCCCTACATAGATAACAGAATGATCACATTTTGTCCTTTTTTAGATGGCGAAGGCCCATCATGGCAAACAAAACTACATAATTTATAAATGAGGGTTTCGGTAGTTATGTCATCAGTTTTTGTTCTTTCTCGGAGAGCCTTACTAATGTTCACATATGTTGTAATATGGAAACCATTCACCTATCATCCACCATTTCATATGTGTATCGGTTCAGCAGAACAAATAAAGTTGGTGGCAGTGATGTAAAGGGAATCACTTCATTGAGTTTGGTTTCTTTCTTACAATATTGGCTTTAACAAACTTAACGTGCAACATCAACTTTAACTCTGCAATGGTTATCAATAATGTCTTGGATGTCAGTTTTTCTCTCAAGGGCATCACTCGGATGAGTAAGTGGAAACTAACGATTGACATCAGTGGGAAGATTTGCATAGATTAATGGTTTGTTGTCTTCTTGATCTCTTTACTCAAGCCGTAATCCGCACACTGATGAGTTACCTCTCTTTTCTTTTCCCAAATTAAAAAAACTTGTGCATCTTTATGAATTATAATACTTAATTCAAGTATGCCACAAAGATACATGTTGGTAAGGTGACCTTTTACTTCAGTAAACAACCTTTCCAGTAAAGGTGTCATGTCATCCATGATACACTGATGTACATTTAAGAAAACCAGCTTTATCTTCTGTAAAACTTTATTAATGATTAAATCACTGTGTTTACACACTGCTTTGTTTGCAAATTTAATATAAAAATCGCTACTAATTTTGAAATTCTTTAAGAGCAAAGTATTAGTGACCTAGAAGGATGATTTTTTTTTCTGGAGTGGAACAACATTCGTCTCCTCTTCATTCAACTGCTTATGACTCAAACAAGAAGTTTCAGATTTAGCAATAATTGGATAAATGAAAGTGGAAGTTTCAAATTGAGCAATATTGGGATAAATCAAATTGGAAGTTTCAGATTTAGCAGTATTCGGATGATTCAAATCTTGTAGATGGTTTGATGGAGGCTGCTGGAACTTGCATGGTGTAGGAGAACGAAAATTACCTGCTACAGGTCGATTTTTTTTTTCATTGTTTAGATGATAACTAGGTTGGTTTCTTTGTTTTTTTTTGTTTTTAGCTCAGCTGACTTTCAGTCATGCTGGGCTATAGCGATGGGTCTTTGTCCGTCGTCCTTCCGTCTGTCCGACCGTCCGTCCGTTAGCAGGGCACAAATCGTAACCGTAGGGGCTAGGGCCATGAACCCTATGCAGTCTTAGAGGTTATAAAAAGATCTCCTTGCAAACCTGAAATTAGGTCACTGCGACCTATATTCTCGAAGTTATGGGGTGTGTTTGCACCCCCCAGAAATAACTCTTTGAGACAAAATTTTCATCCCAAACCTTCCATCTTTCACATACAGCTCACCTACCAACAGGGGAAGAACCATAATTTTTTTTAGGTCAAAGGTCAAAGGTCAAGGTCACAGGAGCCTCTTCTTTGAAAAGCCTGTGGATGCATTTTAAGCCAACCCTTTCATCCCAATTCTTTGATCTTTCACATATAGCTCACCTACTAAGTTGGAGAAGAATCCTATAGATTTTGAGGTCACGCGGTCAAAGGTCAGGGTCACAGGATCCACTTCTTTGAAAAGGTTGTTGACACATTTCAAGCTAGACTTTTCATTCCAAACCTTCCAGCACTGATATCGCTTCTCTGCCAACAGGGGAAAAGACCTGTTGATTTTGAGGTCAAAGGTCAAGTTCACAGCACCCACTTCTTGCGTGGAGTCATTTTCAGGCAAACTTTTCAATCTGTACCTTCCATCTGTCATATATGGCTTACCTACCAATAAGGGAAGAAGCCTATTGATGTTGAGGTCAAAAAGTCAAAGGTCAAGGTCACAATATTTAATTGTTCTAAATGCTTGTGAGCATATTTCAAGTGTAACTGTTCAACCCAAACCTTCAGTCTTTCACATATGCCACATCTATGCATCACTCAGTTTGACTCAAACTTCATATTTATGGGTCTTTTTGCTTGAATAAATAACATTGATTTTGGGGTCAGCTGGTCAGCAGGTTAAAGGTTGCAGGTCAGTTATTCACCCATTGGTTGCCAAGTAATTACACCAGATTTAAGTGGTTAGTAGTTACCAATCATTTAGAAAGAATCCAGTTGATATATGGGCAAAAGGCCAAGGTCATAGGTCAGGGATGTTCATAATTACTTATTTTATAGACCATCTCTATTTTTTCTTGTATATATAACCATCCCACTCCAGCTGGTACATCTCCCTGTGTGGCTGTAATTGTGAGTGACACTGGTGACATATGACTCCCTTTTGTATCAGCCTATTAAGTGATAAGGCTCAGTGATCAGTACCTCGTTACTTCATAACAAAAACACTGTTGTCAGAATGCTTCAGCCAGGCATTAAGACTATGAGAGTACAGTATTAAGGTTTAGCTACTGATTTATAAGATGATTGGAACATTTTGCAGTTTATTTTATGGAATCCTAGCAATAAACTTAGTTTCCTAGATATCTGAATATTTTAATATATATCACCACATATAAAAGCAAGTGTTTGTTCTCATAATATGTGGATGTGTACCTTGATTTAGGATGGCTTTTTGTTTTATTTCAAGACTCTTAGTCATGCTTTCTGCATTTCTTTTCTTTCAGGTTTGGCAGTTTACCTACCCTGCTGACCCCATTGAAAAGCAGAGTGATAATAAAAAAATATTGGACTTACACTTTTTACAATTGCATATCTATAAATCTGATATGAGGGCCTGGACATGCCTTTTGAATTATTTTGGACATTCATTACTGGATAATTTGCCCCAAGTTTGGTCTCTTATTGGAGAATGTGGGATATCAAATGTCATACTTGTCAGAAATCCATTATGTCTGCCAGTTAGCCACCTTAGAAATTCTTTCTTCAGTGCAGTTTCAGTAATTTTCTTTAATGTTTGGTCCGATTTAGAGAATGTTTGTTGTTTGATTTCAGACTTGTCAGAAGTCCAATATGGCCACCAGGCAACCATCTTTTAATTCCTTTTGATCATATTATCTCAAGAACAGTTAAAGTGAATGCAGTTGGATGTATATTTATGTAATCTTGTAAAGGATTGGGTCAAATATTTCTGAATAAATATTACCATTATTTATAAAAGTGCAGTATAGTTGGCTTGTATTGAATAAAAATTCATACAGAAGCACCTGTTTCTCAATAATTCTTGCATGTATTTCCTTGATTTTTGCTATATATTATGATCTTATATTTTGCCCTTTGTGGTGTTCCTTTTGAGACTGACAGGTTTGAAGCAAGCTGTTGGAATAGTTCCTGATAGCTTAACAATCATGCATTTTCCTCAGACCATCAATTCACTGTGTTTTAACCAGACATAGGTGATATATATTTCTGTTGTCATAGAAAATTTTCAACAAATTTCTTCAAAATTTGACTGGAATTGTGAGTCTCAGTCCATGATGTCACAAGTCATGCTTGGCAGCTGAGCGTCATGAACCATGGGTCACTTGTTTTTTGTCTCTCCTTGGATAGTGTGTATCACACACTCTGTATCACGGCTGGTAAATATGTCATGTCATGTCATATTGTGATCCATGAAGTAATTGGAAAAATGTCAAATTTATATGGGGTATCACAAACTTAAATTACTACCAGTTACCTCAACCAGTTATCTTCAATAAACCTCGCCTATTGTATTAGCTGGTGTATCCGCGGTACCCGTAAGAATGGTTGACTACTTCCTCTCCCTCCCTTTCTGCATAATTTCTTCGACATACAAAGATTGCCTGGAAAACAAATTGACAACAATTGTCTGGGAAGTAATTTTAATGATTAAATGCATGTTTACATAATGTGACATGTAGCATGTAAGGAAAATGCACAGAAACAAAAATAACAGTATCTGCAACAGTTTCATGCTTGACAGAAATTGTGAAACTGACCTAATATAGTTCTTATTATTAATTATAATCATATTCATTTTATTTATGCTTGTACTTTTCATTTGAAAAGATCGGTTAACCAAACATTAACCGCAGAATAGGCATATCGATCACTGATTAACTAATTCCTAAAAAATGTGAAAAAAAAATAGAGTTTATGGTTATGTAAACTATCACATACCTCTACATTTCTTTTTCTTCCTCACTTATATCGGCCTCACGTTCTTTCGTCTGACTGACTTAGAATAAGGTGGGGTTCTATGTAGAGGGAATATTCCTCCTCCTTTGACCATTCCACTTTTGGTTTGTAGTTTTAGTTCTTCAACTTTTGTGTTCACCAGTTAAATTGTTGTGATATCCCCACAAAGAATGAGGTAACAAAAAAGGTCATCAGTGAAGACTGAAGATTTTTTCTTTCACTGTACATCTGTACAGCCTCTCGGCCAGATTCTTTCCATCTAGGTCCTTGACTCCTTGTCTTTGGACCGCTAAATGCCTCGGATATTTGTGCTCCTGTGACCGGCTTAGGTTGGGCAGTTCTTGGGTAGTTCTTGGGTTGTTAAGGTATTAGAAGAGAGTTTGTGTGATCCACTGAGAAAAAAAGGCTGAAGTTTTAAATAAGGACTTTTGCGGTACATTTCTTGCAGGTCCGTCCATTTCATGTGGCCATTCTGTATTACCACAAAAAACTGCTTACTAATTAAAACAAAAGCTTTTCTGTAATCTGAACAGTCACAGTAAGGTGCTTCCTGTTCACTTCCGAAGTAAAGCTGGTGCCACTTTGGTACCATTTAGGTCTAAAGGTAGTTTTCTGGTCTTCCTCCTTGAACAGTGTAGAATTTTCTTACCTGATGAGCAGCTGCTTCATTGTGAGAAATGGCATGTTATGCAGGAATGACAACACGTCCTGTTGTATGTTTGTTATGGCTGCTTTGTTTCCAATTTTTGTAGGGGTAGTCTTCCATCAGTTCTTCCACAAAGATTTTGGTAACAACATCCACCAACACAGATAAGGAACCTATGGCTGTGAGACGCAAGTAGAAGGTTTTCAGACTGTGATGAAGTGCTTCCAGACCGTTGTATAGGGTGACTGACGCAATGAATCCCACACCATGTAAAGCCTGATATTCTCCTCAGTATTCAACTATTTATGACTCAAGTTTTAGATTTAGCAATATTGGTATAAATCAAATTTGGAAGTTTCAGATTAGCTTATAAGCTGGTTTAGGCTGAGCCTTTTGCTATTGTTCAGTTGGTGGTTTTCTATGGTCTTATGGCTCTCTTTTTAGAACGTGTGCATCACAACTCTTTCTCATGGTTTTGAATACATTGTGTTTAATAAAATAAAGTAACACATCTACTGGTTCGTCTTCTTGCCAGGGACAGATGCTTCATCACATGAAATCGCTGGTGACTAGTAGTGGTTGCTGGATCTGCGGCATTGTAGTAGTCCTCGCTCCTTGAAATTATTTTCATATTAAAGTTATATTTTGAACCTCCCTGAATCACTAATCATAAGCATAGGCCTAGGAGACAATGTAGGGAAATGCTGTTTGTAATAGTATAGAAAAAAGCTGGTTAATAAATTTATTCTAATCTGATGGTAATGTCAGCGCCCTCTCCTCGATAAGTTCACTTGTCTACTTGATACTATTTAAATATATATATATATATATATATATATATATATATATATATATATATATATACAATTGTTTTTTTTTTCTAGGTTGTTTGCAATGCACTGATGGCAAAGTGCTCGATGGTATAACCAGAGCGTATACATATATATATCATGTATAAGGAATCAAGGGATTGTAAGCATCGTGTTGACTAAATAGTTTTGTACCGTTGTACGGCACCCTTCAAAACGGTATGACTGGAGGGATTGAACATGGTGCTAAATGTACAACCCCTCCAGTCATAACGTTCTTAGGAGTGCCGTACAACGGTGCGAAAGTGGTGTTATATATATATATATGTGTGTGTGTGTGTGTGTGTGTGTGTGTGTGTGTGTGTGTCTTAGTGTGTGGGTCATGCACTAAACGTATGCACGATACACTATGAAGCAGCATGATGCAGAACATGCAATACTTTTTACCACACACACCCTCAAACACTGAAATAAATTCATGGTCTGATTCAGTTCAAATGAACATTTTAGTAATACATTGTGTACGGTATGTATAAATTTTAATTCATTATATAAATTTACTATATATATATATATAAACGTAACATTACATATTACATAAATTATATATTCTTTATCCATTTATCAATAATATCTCAATATTTTTCAAATTTCAAATTATCAATCATATATATCATTTATAATCAATATAATACATTAAGGTTCAATACCTCACAGTGAAAGTGCTCTACCGTGCAGGGGAGCATCAATAATATCATACTATGTGTATAGTTAGTTTGATTTCATAATGTACTATAGTACTGTTTCGTGAGTTCTGCTTACCAGCTGGCACACTCCTCAGGTACAGACTGAAACGAACGTGTGTGAATTTAGTCAGTTTAAATTAGCTGGTTTCAGCTTGGGTTACTTGGTTCGTTAAGGTTTTCGTGATCCAGGGAGCTATTGTGTGTATTTGGTTGGAATTTGTAGGATTACTTGATGTTACACAGCAGGTGCTTTGCCCTGTGTTTACATGTGGAGGTCACTTCGCTTCTATTATTTAATGGCTCTGTTCCGGTCTACATATGATGAAATATTTCTCCCTGTTGCATAAATTACATTTCTTTGTTATGGTTGAATATGTCCTGACTCTTTTCCAACTGATGGCATATGGTTCTTTCCGGGTCCATACACATATATATATAACATTACAAAACTATAAATAACCTTGAGACCCCAGTGTAACCTTTCATCCATGACCTCCCTGCAGCTTCATATAACAACCACAGAACTGAGACATCGCACTAAGAAGATACTGTGCTTTTCCTGCCGATAGAAACCAACAGAGTGATGACGTGCAAGCCATCGAGTATGCTTTAAATGGTGAATGTTTTATTGTCACAATACACCCTCTGGGGGCCAAGGACTACATTGTGTAGGGTGTAGTGGAAAAATACTTCTACATGCAAACAAATACCTAATACTTAATGGAAAATCTCTTCCGCATGCAAAATTAACATCAAGTGACAAATATTTGCATATGTAACACTAGGTCCAAACTAATAGTGCTATAATTAAACCATGTGAAAATTCTATTAAACATGTAACACTAATCCTTAGTGATTATATATATATATATATATATATATATATATATATATATATATATATATATATATATATATATATATAATGCACACACATGCATGTGCATACACACATGCATGTGCACGTATACGTACACATGCACATACCAACGTACATATACATTTATACATATTATATATTCCTTTATGAATTTGATCAGCTTGGGAACTCATTTATTGAATATCCACCTGATGCCACCCTGATGCCATCTGGTGGACAGGAAACGAATGAACTTGAATGGGATCGGAATAACCCTCGCCTAAGCATACACTGACTAGTACAGGGCCGTAGGCAGCCCAGCAGTGCCCCCCAGCATGGTTCAGAATGCTTAGTGCTAGGGCAACTGGTGACTTCTCTGACGTCGGTAGGAACCCCTCATATAATAAAAAAAAACACATTCCTGTGTACTAGTATGAAATGAATCGGACACACTTTTTATATTCACTGCTGTACAAATAAGCACATTTTGAAACTTTCAACCATTCATTCATGAAACAAAATAAAAATACGTTCTATTTGAGCATATTTAGCTTGTCTTCAAGGGTTAATGCCTATTATTCAATCAACTGGGTAATACACCAATTCTCTGTTAAAAAAAGTCAAAGTGAACCATAACTGGCGCAACTATAAACTCACGTGAAATACGAAAATGTCTCCTAACCCTCTGCCCAATCTATATAAGGCGCATTTCACGTTGTCGCCAATCGCTGTATCAACGGCTTCCTCGTCATTTAAAATTAGAAAATAAACTTGAATATTTACAAAGCACAGCTTACCTGGATGGAGTATTAATTGGTCACTGGTATAGCTCATTGGCAGCCAGCACACACAACAGATCACAAACCAGCATACATATCATGTAACCAGATCAGTGGCGTTTGCAGACGTTTTAAGGTATCTATTAAAAATTAAAAAGTTTTCTTAAAAATATCACATATTTTACATCAAAATAAGGCTTATATTCTGCACAAGGTGTAACTTAACATGTCTACTCCACAGACGGAGGGAGAATACAAGAAATGCTGGTAGAAGCCTTCCTGATTGAGAGAGAGGAATTTTTCAGCGAGTAATGCTGAAAAAAAAAAAAGATGAAGAAAGTTGATATGATCATTAAAAATATGAAAATCTATTTGTAGCTCAGCTGACTGAAAGTCATCTGAGCTATAGCGATCACTCTTTGTTCGTCGTCCGTCTTTCCGACTAGCTGTCAGTCTGACCGTTAACAGGGCATAAATCAAAGCCACTCAGGGGTTTCGCTAGGCTACAATTTTGGACCCATGGGTATAAATTTTAAAGGGTCCTATCAAAATTGTCAAGGGTCCTGCACAAATTTCAGGAGTCCATATGGTCCTGGCATAGGAAAGCTATATAGCACCTAGTTCGTATATATATATATATATATATATATATATATATATATATGTGTGTGTGTGTGTGTTGCCAATTGTGATATAAATTTAAAACATTTTTTATGGTTGCTTTGTTCTTAAGAAAATGTCATATATTATCATTTGTGCTCTAAGCCATTTAATTAACAATAGGATCTTACACAGGGCTTTGGCAACATTTTCTTTTAAAAAAACATATTTGTACTCTTAAGGTATATGTAAGCATTATGTTAGAATTTTTTTGTAACCATTGGGGTATGCAAGTAAATGCAGAAAAAACAAAAGCTGTAGTCTTTAAGAGGGCAAGTATAATTAAACATAATGAAAAATGGTATTTCAAGGGAAAACAATTAACTAATGTGAACCAATATAAATATCTGGGAATAATATTTTCTTCTACATTGTCCTGGAATCCTTGTCTGAAATTATTAACACTTCAAGCACAGAAGGGCCTGAATATGGTTAAAAAATGTGAATCTAAATGTGGTAAAATGTCTCCTGATATCACAATGAATATATTTGATAAAGTTGTAGCACCAGCATTATTATATGGTTCTGAAATTTGGGGATTCTTATCAAGACCAATTATAGATAATGTGCAATCAAGATTTTGTAAAGAAATTCTGGGTGTTAGCAGAAGCACAGTTAATGCAGGAGTTCTGCTTGAATGAGGTAGATATCCTTTGCATTGTATGTACTTTAAGAGATGTCTAAAATATTGGTTAAGAATACTGAATATGGGAAATTCTATATATCCTTTTATTTGTTATAATGCCTTAAAACGGTTAAATGAACTGGGTAAGCCTACATGGCCAGGCTATATTAAGCATTTATTGAATAGGTATGGATTTGGCCATGCATGGTTAGAACAGGGAGTTGGTGATGAAAAAATGTTCATTGATATGTTTCTACAAAGAGTCAAGGATATCGGACAGCAAGAGATGTTATCTGAAATTAAAGAAAAATCCAAACTCAGTATATATAGTGAAGTAAAATCAGGCATTGAACCAGAACGATACTTAAATAATATCCCATACATCTATAGACAGGTTTTAACAAAATTTCGACTAAGTGACCATGATTTTGAGATTGAAGTAGGCAGAAGAAGTAATACTCCTGTAAATATGAGACTCTGTAAATTTTGTAAGAATGATGAAATTGAAGATGAGGCCCATATTCTTTTCAAGTGTTCCAGATATAAAGATTTAAGAAATAAATTTTTATCATTTATACAGAATTTTCCACAAAATAAATATGGGCTTATTCAGATTTTGAGAACACAGAATCACAAGATACAATATGATTTAGGTGTATATTTATTTCAGGTAAACAGAGTAAGACAGGAAAACATTTCAGAAAATAATATTCCATAAAGTAGTACTTAAATTATTAAATTCACTGAATACCGTAATTTTATGTATAATTGATAATTGTACACATATATATTTTCATTTGTGTATATCAGTGCAATTCTTTTCTATGACATATATATCTTTTAACATGATTAAGCACATATTGGCAGAAAGTGATGGCAAACTTGTGTATATTTATATGTTACTTAAGTTATTTGTACTTTGGGCCATGAGGCCTTTCTACAATAAACTTTGTTGTTGTTGTTGTAAGCATGCAGATATACATATTCGTTATTACTGATAGGAAAAAAATACACAAGCTTATTCCAAATACTCTTTTGATTGAATGAACTTCTCAGTAACTGAAATCAAATTTATTTTATTAAACAGAAATGCAAATGCTTACAAATAAATCTGCTAGTTTAAAATTTAACCAGGTTGATCAACAATGAAGTCCGGAAAATTGTTTTATAATTAATAATAATATATTTGTGACATGACCAACCGGCACTGACAGCTGCTATTCCAACATGCAAGAGCCCCCCTAAAATAGACGGACAAAAATCTTAATTACATTAAAAAGACCGATATAGTTTCTTTGAAATAGTTTAACAAGGTTAAGGAATGTCACCGGCTATTCTTTGCTGGAATCAATCCCCAAATTCCAGCTTTTCCAACTCATTTCAGCGCTCTGAAGAACGTGGTTTGTGACACGCAACTGTCACCTGGTTCCATCATGTACTTGTGTAACCTTTTAATTATAATCACAGATTATGACGTGTTCATCGGAGCTGGCCTATTAAACACTGCATGGCGCGTTATCTGATTTTGACCGCCAGCGTAAACCCTGCATTCACTTAAACTTTATAGTAAATAAGTGGTCATAACGGCACGCAGTGAAAAAGTTCCCTGCTTCCCTTGCGCGAACGCTGCCGGGGGCAGTTAATTGCACCTGAATTCACTTTTCTCGGCCCGTTTCATGCGCTAAATACGGCACGATATGAAAAGGTTACTCTTTTAATATTCATTTTAAGCGCAACTATAGTATAGTTTATTTAGATCCAATTCAGTACAATATCAACTGGTACCAAAAAAAAATATACATATGGTAATATGAAAATAAAAAATACACAATTTGATAAAACCTGTGATACAATACTGAATAAAATCGAGGATGACTCGAAAAAGTTAAAAAACTTATTTCCATCGTGGTCCTCTATGAAATGATACAAGATACGGACGGAAAGAGAGTAAAAGCATTATGTGTAAACTATAAAATAATAAATATTGCGACATATAACAAATCTAAAAAACTTATTCCATAGCACGAATATGAGATACTAATAAAATATAAAGTCGTTTATTTCGAGATCATGAATCTGGTTAAATAATACTTTTTTTACTTTTTTCTTAAAAACTGAAATTGATAGACTGTTGTTTGCTACATCTACCGGAAGATTATTCCATAATTTAGCACCTGTTACACTATAGCTATGTTTACCATGGATACTATGATGAGGGATGATAAGGCTATGATGACTAGATCTAGTAACATGAGTATGACCATTAGAGGTACATGTAAAACTATTACATAGGTATGCAGGAGCCTGGCCATTCAGCGTTCTGTACACATGGTTTAGTTTGAGCTGGTCGACTCTCTGTGCAACAGGTAGCCAGCCCAACTGATTAAAGTGTTCATAATACAAATGAGTTCTAGGATGCAAGTTGAGAACAAACCGAATTAATTTATTTTGGGATATTTGCAACTTACATTTTGTAGATTGAGTTAAAGATGAGAACCAAAATGAACCAAAATGAACTAGGTGCCCTCGTTCCCAGCCTGCATTGCGCGAGCTTCTTTATCGCCCACGGTTCACTTTTTTGTTTACAATGGGAAGGCTACCACGCGTATCACGGGCATTCGTACAGCCATCGAACCTGCCTGGATACTGACTGTTCAACAGTATAAAATGACTGTTGAATAAGTAATAATTTCAAGAGTCCCGCGGGACCCATTTGGCCTAAAGCTCATGCGTCATTAGTGAAAATCATGCGTCAGGGACCCGTACCTATGGGTTACCGAAATCCCTGGCCACTGGCACAAATCATAGCCACTGGACCTAGAAACTTCTTACTGAAAAGCAATAGAGGTACATAAAAAAGCTCCATGAAAACCTGAAACTAGGTCACTGTGACTTATATTCTCCGAGCTATGAGGCTCGAAAGTACCTCCCAGAATAATAGAAAAAAATTGGTTCAAAAGCTCAAATATCGGAAAAACTTGTATATTGATTGCAAAGATTTTTTCCATGCATATAGATCATGGAGTTTTTTTTATCTTTAAAGCAGTTCGTCCGTTATCAAGACACGCATTGTATTGGTTAGACCTATAAATATCTTACTGTACATCAAGGGAGGTTCTAGTCAAATCTCCTTGGAAACCTTAAATTAGGTCATGGTGACCTATATTTTGTGAACTTGAATTTGTAAACATGATTTTTAGCACCCAGTCAGTCAGACGGGGCACAAATTGTATCCCTTAGGCCTGGTATCTTCTGACATTACATTCAGGCAGGTCTTGGTTAAATCTGCATGGAAACCTGAAATAAGGTCATGGTGACCTATATTATGTGAACTTTTGGCAAAAGATATAATTTTTAGCACCCTGAAAAGCAGATGGGCACAAATTGTATATGCTAGCCCTTAATGTCCTTATGTAATATCCAGGAAGTCTTGGGGAATAACCATCGAAACCTAAAATTAGGTCATGGTTTTCTATGTTTTGCGTGCAACTGGTCAAAACATCTTGGGCAATGTCCATGGAAACCTGAAATTAGATCATGGTGACCTAAATTACTGGCCAGA
The DNA here is from genome assembly GCA_026874595.1 of Sipunculus nudus. Lineage (NCBI taxonomy): Eukaryota > Metazoa > Annelida > Sipuncula > Golfingiida > Sipunculidae > Sipunculus > Sipunculus nudus. The sequence goes on along the minus strand of CM049320.1, from coordinate 1,403,830 downwards.
AACATTTTTAGCACCTAGACAGTCAGACACGGTATAACACTTTATTGTTGGACCTAGAAACTTCTGTCTTGATAACTAGGGATGTCCTTAAAACATGTGAGTGGTCATTTTTGATCAGCTAGATTTCATGGAAATGGCTTGACATATCAGCATGAGACTTTTCTTCTTGTTGATTTTGAAGAACTTTTATTGCTACAGTTGAATTGGGATACCACCTACAAAATTTGGCATTCAGATGATAAAATTCAATTTCGGAAACTCTTCCTAGTCAGGTGAGCGTAATGACCCATATTTCACATATTTTTGTTAAAATATACATATCATTTTCTTGATATATCATAAAACGATGTACCATTTTCCAAAATGTAATGTCAATTGTATATTCATGTTTTACTCACTTAATTGACACTACTTATAGACACTTGCTGCCTCAATATTTGGTGGTGTCGTTAATACAAACATATATTTTGAATTGTTAGTCCGATTACATTTTAAACACCAACATTATGGTAGCATATTCACCAAAATCAGTTAACAAAATATCTCATATGCAAGGTTTAATCTGATAAATCATGTCGGGATTATATGTGTGTGTCTCTGTGTGTCTGTGTCCTTGGGCATTAATTGATAGATTTATATATAAATGTACCGCTGGAATATATGGATGCTGAAACATTCGGTCATAACCAAAAAATTTAAATGTCACTTCTGAGTTACATACTCGTGTCATAATCTATGGTTGTTTGTTGGTAACATCTACTCCCTTCTAAATGTATTTCTCTATCAGAGTCTGTATTGATATTTTTTGTACCAGGTAATTATTGTATCCCCAGACAAAGTCGGGGGATACTATGTTTTCATACCGGTCCCGCCGCCGCCGCCGCATATAAATCTTGTTGGCGCGATAACCCAAAAAATATTTCATGGAACTTTACCAAACTTGGTATATGTATAGATATGGGTAAGAGGACGACGCCTATTTAAAATGAGGTCATGACCTTTACTAGGAGAGTGTCCTTGACCTTGAATAGGTCCAATTTTGGGGAAAATCACACAAATTCTTTTATATCTCAAGAAATCTTGCATGGATTTATCCCAAAATCAAGTTGATGGAAGATCATGGATAGGGTTGTCATATTTCAGAAACTGGTGGTGCCACCTATTATTCTTTACTTGTTTTCGTGCCGTTTAATACCCCCAAATTGCCACCTTACAGTACTGTGAGCATTATAAGTCAAAAACTAATGGACAGATTTCTTTTATATTATGCATATACATAGGTATGGGTTATGGGATGATGTTTATTTAAATTGGGGTCATGACCTTTCCTATGATAGTGGCCTTGACCTTGAATATTGCCATATATGGTGAAAATCACACACCTCTTATGATATCTCCAGTGTTGATAGTCTTATGGGTTTCAAACATGACTTATGTATGGCCCACCACTAAAGTAAGAACCCTATAGGTTCTAGGGTCATGAGGTCAAAGGTCAAGGTCACTGGACTGGCATTTTAAAAGATACTGTGGATGCATTTTAAGCCAAACTTTCATCCTAGGTCTTCCATCTTGAATATATAGCTCACTTGCCAATAGTGGATGATCCATATAAATTTTGGGGTCACAAGGTCAAAGGTCAAGGCCACAGGAGCTATCTGTCCAAAATTGAGTTTCTGGGTGGTAATTCCTGCTTTTATTGATGTATGGATTTCATACTTGACTTATATATGTCCTATTGAAAAAGCAAAACTCCAATTGATTTTGGGGTCATGAGGTCAAAGGTCAAGGTCACAGGACACATCTTTAAAAAGATTGTGGATGCATTTTCAGCCAAACATTTCGTCTCAGACCTTTCATCTTGCACATATAAGTCATCTGCCAATAGAGGAAGAACCCTATAAATTTTGAGATCACAAGGTCAAAGGTGAAGGTCACAGGAGCCATCTGTCCAAAAATTAGTTCCTGGATGATAATTCCTGCTTTTATTGATGTATGGATTTCAAACTTGACTTGTATATGTCCCATTGGAAAAGCAAGACCCAAATTGATTTTTGGGGTCATGAGGTCAAAGGTCAAGGTCACAGGACACATCTTTAAAAAGATTGTGGATGCATTTTCAGCCAAATATTTCATCTCAGATCTTTCATCTTGCACATATAGTTCACCGGCCAAGAGAGGAAGAACCCTATAAATGTTGAGGTCTTAAGGTCAAAGGTGAAGGTCACAGGAGCCATCTGTCCAAAAATTAGTTTCTGGATGATAATTCCTACTTTTATTGATGTATGGATTTCAAACTTGACTTGTATTTTAAAGTTCACCTGCAAAGATTGGAAGACCCCTATCAATTTTTGAGGTCACAAGGTCAAAGGTGAATGTCACAGGAGTCATCAGTCCAAAAATTAGTTTCTGGATGATAATATCTTCTTTTATTGATGTATGGATTTCAAACTTGACTTGTTTATGTCCCATTGGAAAAGCAAGACCAAAATTGATTTTGGGGTCATGAGGTCAAAGGTCAAGGTCACAGGACACATCTTTAAAAAGATTGTGGATGCATTTTCAGCCAAACATTTCATCTCAGACCTTTCATCTTGCACATATAAGTCATCTGCCAATAGAGGAAGACCCCTATCAGTTTTGAGGTCACAAGGTCAAAGGTGAAGGTCACAGGAGCCACCTGTCCAAAAATTAGTTCCTGGATGATAATTCCTGCTTTTATTGATGTATGGATTTCAAACTTGACTTGTATATGTCCCATTGGAAAAGCAAGACCCAAATTGATTTTGGGGTCATGAGGTCAAAGGCCAAGGTCACAGGACACATCTTTAAAAAGGTTGTGGATGTATTTTCAGCCAAATATTTCATCTCAGATCTTTCATCTTGCACATATAGTTCACCTGCCAAGACAGGAAGAACACTATAAATTTTGAGGTCACAAGGTCAAAGGTGAAGATCACAGGAGCCATCTGTCCAAAAATTAGTTTCTGGATGATAATATCTTCTTTTATTGATGTATGGATTTCACACTTGACTTGTATATGTCCCATTGGAAAAGCAAGACTCCAATTGATTTTGGGGTCATGAGGTCAAAGGTCAAGGTCACAGGACACATCTTTAAAAAGATTGTGGATGCATTTTCAGTTAAACATTTCATCTCAGATCTTTCATCTTGCACATATAGTTCACCTGCCAAGAGAGGAAGAACCCTATAAATTTTGAGGTCACAAGGTCAAAGGTGAAGGTCACAGGAGCCATCTGTCCAAAAATTAGTTTCTTGATGATAATATCTTCTTTTAATAATGTATGGATTTCAAACTTGACTTGTATATGTCCTATTGGAAAAGCAAGACCAAAATTGATTCTGGGGTCATGAGGTAAAAGGTCAAGGTCACAGGAAACCTCTTTAAAAAGATTGTGGATGCATTTTAGCCGAACAATTCATCTCAGATCTTTCATCTTGCATAGAAAGTTCACCTGCCAAGAGTGGAAGACCCCTTTCAATTTTTGAGGTCACAAGGTCAAAGATAAAGGTCACAGGAGCCATCTGTCCAAAAATTATTTTTCTGGATGATAATTCCTACTTTTATTGATGTATTGATTTCAAACTTGACTTGTTTATGTCCTATTGGAAAAGCAAGACCAAAATTGATTTTGGGGTCAAAGGTCAAGGTCACAGGACACATCTTTAAAAAGATGTGGAGGCATTTTCAGCCAAACATTTCATCTCAGAACTTTCATCTTGCACATATAGTTCTCCTGCCAAGAGAGGAAGAACACTATCAATTTTGAGGTCACAAGGTCAAAGGTGAAGGTCACAGGAGCCATCTGTCCAAAAATTAGTTTCTGGATGATAATTCCTGCTTTATTGATGTATAGATTTCAAACCTGACTTGCATATGTCCCATTGGAAAAGCAAGACCCAAAATCAATTTGGGTCATGAGGTCAAAGGTCAAGGTCACAGGACACATCTTTAAAAAGATCAAGGTCACAAGATTGTTGATTGTTAGATGGAAGAAACAATAAATATGCCAAGTGTCAGTATATGCTGCTAAAAATGGGGGTCTATTCTTGAAGGGGAGGGGGGGGCTATTATGTCTGGGGATACTCTGGCACCTGCGGTGCCAAGAAATGTCTAGTTGTTTTCTCTTCTCGATTGCTGGCAATGTAGTTCAGGTGAACACAGAGCGACAGAGATCAGTATAGTGAAAAAGTATACAGGATTTCTGGAATGTCGACCACTTCGAGTCAATAAAGAGTGCTGGCTCTTTTTCGTCTTCTGTATATCTAATGTATCCTTTGCAGAGACACCTTACCCACCAAACAGTTCAGGATCAGTGTCAGACCCAGAAATGTCGAGTATTACTACATCCTTACGGTGGTCGAAGTTTAGGCCCCCTTATTAACTTCGTAATCAAGGCTGTGACCAATCGGATCACAGTAAATGGCCAATCCCACTTTTTGCGAATAGCCCTTTCTTTTGTTGAAATACCGGATCATTACAAGATCTGCAGGGTTATTACCTTCCAGACATTCCCGTAGATCATATTATTTTTTTCTGCCTTCACTTCCTTTTAGAAGTTTCTCTCTTGCGGCATCATGGATTTGATGCAACATGTTGGTCAGATCATCTATATAATGATGATAATTTGTCACCAGAAGAAATGAAGAGGAAGTCTTGGTTCCCAGCCACACATTATCATTAACAGACCTGCTTGCTTTTGCTGAACATCAACATCGGCAGAACACTCTTGCCACATTTCTAGCAGATGATCTGAAACCTCTAAACGGGTAACGCTGATCCCCTCTCTGTGCTGATCCCCTCTCAGATCATTCCCGATTTCGGTTACAGAGTCACAAAAGGCAACCGTATACTGCTAGAAATAAATGGTCCCGAAACACCAAAAGTGGTGGCGACTCAGCCTTCACCACTATTGGTGTTTCCAGACAGGTTTGGAAACTCTAAATTTGGTATTTGAAAACCCATGCACAGGAGTCGCTTCACCGCATGTGGTGTTTCGTGACCCCATGAATACTAACAGAAAGTTGTTTCGAAACTGTCTATGTGGTGTTTCGAAACCTGGTGTTCAGGGTTTCAAAATCTAATCACGAGGGATCACAAATGTCATATCGGGTGTTTCAAACACTGTTTTTTGAGATCTGAATCCCATGTGACCTAATTGTGAATCTAAAACTTGTGTTATCTGAAAGAAACATGGTGTTCCTTCAACAATAGGAGGCGGCCAAGTTGCCACATATGAACAAAATCAAATAGTCATGAAAAATATTGGCGGCTACAGATTATATGATTATTGTGCAAAAACCTCTTCAAACACGTAAAAAAGTATATAAAATATTGCATAGGAATATGTGATTGTATATATATATTGCGTATGACTAACATGTTTACCATCAAATATTCAAAACACGAGTATATACATGCGTGCGTGGTGTGTGTATGTATGTTGCATATTCATATACATTATTAACTAGTAAGTATATATACATATATAAGCAGTAAGTATCAGTACTCATTACATAGTTGTCAAATATTGTCCATCAGACCATTATCCAACTGAAATTATATGTATCAAACACGTTATAAACTGTGTGTATATATGTTGCAAATTCACAAGACTAAGTTGTTTGAATATATATGTAACGGGTGTTCCCGGCAAAAGCCCAGGTCACCCGGCGTGAGCGATAGCAAGGCCGCGATATATATATATAAAAGTCGGTTCATTCAGTAATATATATATATATATATATATATATATATATATATATATATATATATATATATATCCTGGAGTGCTCCAATCCGGAGACCCTGCCAAGCATAAAATTGACACTGTGATAAATAACATATGATAAATATGATATATGGTATATATACAATTAATTTAAAGTGCGAATTACAATTAATTATACTGAAGTAGTGGACATGTTACTCGGTAACATATACATGAGAAAATGCATAAAGATACCATTGTGTATTACATGCAATAAATGCAAATAGTCATGCGAGTACAATAAATATAAATTACACAATAGCGTTTCAAATGGAATATGGAATATAAACTCTTTACACGATATACTGATACTGAAAACTGAAAGTATCGAATTGGTTAAATGTTAGGATTTAAGAGTTTAGTAAAAACGGTCCTTACCTGCCAAGCACAAAATTAACACTGATCAGTTCTCGGTGTCATGAGACTGAGGCTTGGCAGGGAGCGGGTCGGTCTGTGTGTTTGTCCAAATGAAAACAATACAAAAAATAGAAAACGGGTTTGGTTCTTGACTGGAAATCAGTATGAGACAATTCAACCAAGGCAATACATAACTGCAAGGCGATTCAGGAACTGATATTTTATACGACAATGTTATGAAAGTGGTGTTTTGACCACTCATTTTGAATATTCAGAAGTCCAAGGGGTTCAGAGGATCTGTTCAATAAAAGAACAATAAAGACATTTCTCCGTTAGTTTGCCGTGTAAAAAATCATCACTCTGATAGCCTATATAATGAAAAATATCTCTATTTTAAAACAGAAAACTCAGATTTATAATAATTTACTAATTACCACACTGCTTCAGAAGCTTTAGACGTTTGGCAGGAAGTTTTCCAGCTTCCTCCGTTTTTTTGTTAAATATCATTTTCTGAAGAAACTTGTAACTGCATTTGTAGTCTGTGGGAATTCAGAATAAATAATAACAAATAAACACTAGTATGAGTTTATCCATAAGTTTTAATGTTGGAATGGTCATGCGTTTGCCGAGCACAACCTAAAAGAAGATTGAAGCGTTGGGTTGTCCAATGCTTGCGATGTAAGGTGTTAGTGACCCATCAAACACTTCGTTTCTTGTTGCAGAATCCTGATACAAGACTCAATAGAACGAAGCATACGGCGATTTCATGATACATAATCTTTATGGTGCATTGCTATGTATTATAACAGTAACAGTTATGCCAACTGACGCAACCATGTTATATGCTTCTAGAAATAACATTATAAAAATAACAATTAAATTTAGTGACAGTTGAATCTTCAACCATATATAAAAACATTTCAATGGCCTTTCAATGAAAACTGTAAAAACACATCAGCTTAAGAAGACACATTGAATACATGAAAATGGCTAATGTTATAACCGTGGTACATCAAAATTAATTGTCTATAAATATATTCTATAATGAAGAGAAAGGTGTGTTACAGTGTGCATCATATGAACGTCACTAATCAGGGACTTAAAACATACCAGAAGACAAAGGAACCTGTATCTTTTTAGAAAACTAAAACATACCAGAATACAAAGGAACCTGTATCTTATTAGAAAACTAAAACATACCAGAAGACAAAGGAACCTTACAAAGTTATCATATTAGAAAACTAAAACATACCAGAAGACAAAGGAACCTTACAAAGCTATCATATTAGAAAAAACTCGAGTCAAGCAGCTCCGGCCAGCAGGCATGTATATTTGGATTAAATAAATTATGAGGAACTTACCGGATATTCTTGTAAAAGGGATTTAGAATTGTCAGCTTAAATCAGCGGAAGCATCAATATACCAGTGGTGCCCTCTGCATACAGGATTTGTTGTCTCTCCCTTCCTCTTTAGCCAGATCCATGTCGTTCAATAAATGTTAAATTTTCGGAAGTATTTTTTTTTTGTTTCTTGCTGATTCTTCTGTTTTTGCCAGCACACTCTTTCTCTCCTTGGACAGACTGAGGAGTTTCCTCCATGTTTCATGATAGTGGCATGGATTTTATTTTAGTATTTCAGATTGTCAAGAGCTCGTATTATTTTAGAATAACTTCTAGAGTGACCAGAAAGGAAACACTTAGATACTATTTTATAAGTTAACTTCTTAATGATGATCACTGATGATCTTTCTTATTTGTTGCATACTAAGTTATTTAGTCCATAAACAAAGCCCTTGTAGCTTCCATACCCATGCTGTTCGGAAGCGGAATGCTGGCGGCAAAACATAATCAAATCTTTGGAGGGGGAATGTGAAGTTGGTGGGTATCATGGTGCCTTGTCCATCAGCAAAGTGGATAAGCCTTCTTCACTCAATGCCTACAACATTCAGTATGCATGGACTTTTTTAATGTTAGCTGTTTAAAATATGGTTTCAAGCAATATAAAACATACTGGCATGGGCAATTATTTTTAAATAAATTTGCAATAGAACTGCAAAGTTTGTGGTGGCACCTTATATCTTAATTACACGTAATGATTACTATTTATATTGGCAAAACCTTTTAAATTATATAGATGTTATTTGTTTGTGGTCCACTTTTATAGTGTAGTTGTATGTACATATGCACAGACAAATCTCATTTAAACTTCTTAAGCATCATGCCTACAAGTATTTTTCACTGCAGAAAATTATCGGTGACAAAAAGTAAACTTGTGTCAAACAGAAGCACCTTTCTCAAGGGTGTGGAAATGTTGTTTGGCCAACCAATTCCCTTCTCGGACTCCATCCTTTCTCTCACAGTGCATAGTCCCACATCTCTAAAAACACTGGTGACACTGATCTCACACGCAAAGGTCACATGGTTATAATATTGCGACTCCATCATGATCTCTCTCTCTCTCTCTCTCTCTCTCTCTCTCTCTCTCTCTCTCTCGATGTCACAGAAATGTTACATGCCGATATCACAACGACATCACAGATAAGCTTACACGTACCTGATGTTGTGATCTCACTGTCACATGAATTTGTAACCGTGTACAGGTGACACAGTGATGTAACATGCTGAGGTCACACTGTGATCATTCTGTGATATCACGGGGATATATCTCACAATGTGAAAGATATTTTACATGCTGAGGTCACATGGTGATCATTCTGAGATATCCCCGTGATATCTCAATGTTACAAGCGGAGGTCACATGGTGATCATTCTGTGATATCCCCAGATCTCTCTCTCTCTCACTCTCTCTTTCTCTCTCTCTCTCTCTCTCTCTCTCTCTCTCTCACGCACACACATCCAATATACAAAACTTTCAAACCGGAAAAGCCATATAAAAGTATAAATTTTATTTCTAGTTGGAAAAACTGTATTTTTAGCTCAGCTGACTGTAAGTCATCTGAGCTATAGCGATCACCCTTTGTTCGTAGTCCGTCTGTCTGTCCGTCCGTCTGTCCCGCCCGTCCGTTAACCTGGCACAAATCGTTACCGCTGGACCTAGAAACTTGTTACTTGACATTCTGAGAGGTCCATGAAAAATCTCCTTGGAAACCAGAAATTAGGTCTCTGTTACCCATATCCTTCGAGCTATGGGGCCCCAAGATACCCCCAAGAATAGTCTAAAATTTCATACAAAAACTTCAATATCTTATTAACTATATCACTGATGATCATAATTTTTGGCATACATATTAATCATGAGATGTTCCATCAGTTCCTGCAGATTGGTGGCGCCACCTGTATTTTTCAATTTTTTACAATTTTTTTTCTTCTATTTTTGAGACCTTTAAAATGTGAAAATCTGTTAACAGGGCACAAATCGTAAAGACTGGACCTAGAATCTTCATTCTTGACACACTGAGAGACCTATTAAAAGTCTCCATGGGAACCAGAAATTAGGTCTCTGTTACCCATATCCTTTAAGCTGTGTGGTTCCAAAATACCCCCTAGAATAATGAAAAATTTGATACAAGTATATTAAAGCTCAAGTATCTGAACAACTAATGCATTAATCACCATGATTCTTTGCATGGATATTGATCATGGAGTGTTTCATCAATTTCTGGAGCTTGGTGGCGCCAGCTATATTTTTTTTATTTCTTACGATTTTTTTTCTCTACTTTTGTGATCTTTAAACATTTGGTCATCTGTAAACAGGGCACAAATCATAATGACTGGACCTAGAATCTTCTGTCCTCACCTCCAGGGAAGCCCATATAAGGTCTACATGGAAACCCGAAATAAGGTCCCTGTTACCCATATTCTGTGAGCTATGGGGCTCTGAAGTACCCCCCAGAATAAAGATTTGGTCATATATTAACAGGGCACAAATCATAATGACTGGACCTAGAATCTTCTTTCTTGACATGCAGGGAGGCCTTTGGAAAGTCTCTTTGGAAATCTGAAATAAGGTCTCTGTTACCCATATCCTTCATGCTATGGCTCCGAGAATAAAGATTTGGTCATCTGTTAACAGAGTACAAATTATAATGACTTGACCTAGAATCTCCTTTCTTGATATGCTGGGAGGCCCCTGAAAAGTCTCCTTGTGCACCTGAAATTACATCTCTGTTACCCATATCCTTCATCCTATGCGGCTTTGAAATACCCCCCAGAATAAACATTTGGTCATCTGTTAACAGGGCACAAATCATAATAACTGGACCTAGAATTTTATTAGCTCAGCTGACTTTCAGTCATGCTGCGCTATAGCGATGGGTCTTTGTCCGGCGTCCTTCCGTCTGTCCGTCCGGCCATCCGTTAGCAGGGCACAAATCGTAACCGTAGGGGCTATGGCCATGAACCCTATGCAGTCTTAGAGGTTATAAAAATTCTCCTTGCAAACCTGAAATTAGGTCACTGCGACCTATATTCTCGAAGTTATGGGGTGTGTTTGCACCCCCCAGGAATAACTCTTTGAGACAAAATTTTCATCCCAAACCTTCCATCTTTCACATACAGCTCACCTACCAACAGGGGAAGAACCATAATTTTTTTGAGGTCAAAAGGTCAAAGGTCAAGGTCACAGGAGCCTCTTCTTTGAAAAGCCTGTGGATGCATTTTAAGCCAACCCTTTCATCCCAATTCTTTGATCTTTCACATATAGCTCACCTACTAAGTTGGAGAAGAATCCTATAGATTTTGAGGTCACAAGGTCAAAGGTCAGGGTCACAGGATCCACTTCTTTGAAACCGTAGTGGACACATTTCAAGCTAGACTTTTCATTCCAAACCTTCCAGCACTGATATCGCTTCTCTGCCAATAGGGGAAAAGACCTGTTGATTTTGAGGTCAAAGGTCAAGTTCACAGCACCCACTTCTTGCGTGGAGTCATTTTCAGGCAAACTTTTCAATCTGTACCTTCCATCTGTCATATATGGCTTACCTACCAATAAGGGAAGAAGCCTATTGATGTTGAGGTCAAAAAGTCAAAGGTCAAGGTCACAATATTTAATTGTTCTAAATGCTCGTGAGCATATTTCAAGTGTAACTGTTCAACCCAAACCTTCAGTCTTTTACATATGCCACATCTATGCATCACTCAGTTTGACTCAAACTTCGTATTTATGGGTCTTTTTGCTTGAATAAATAACTTATTGATTTTGGGGTCAGCAGGTTAAAGGTTGCAGGTCAAAGTTATTCACCCATTGGTTGCCAAGTAATTACACCAGATTTAAGTGGTCAATAGTTACCCATCATTTAGAAAGAATCCAGTTGATATATGGGCAAAAGGCCAAGGTCATAGGTCAGGGATGTTCACAATTATTTTATAGACCATCTCTATTTTTCTTGTATATATAACCATCCCACTCCAGCTGGTACATCTCCCTGTGTGGCTGTAATTGTGAGTGACACTGGTGACATATGACTCCCTTTTGTATCAGCCTATTAAGTGATAAGGCTCAGTGATAAGTACCTCGTTACTTCATAACAAAAACACTGTTGTCACACAGCGGTTAGCTGGGTGAACACTTAATGGGTCACTAGTACAGTGCAGTGGCTGTGAGTACACACAGCAGATCCCAAGCCCAGCATGTGTATCATGTTACCAGATCAGTGTGGCTTCAGTGTAGGTACACAGGCTACTGTACCCTCACAACAAAGAGATAAGACCTGGGTTTTGCAGACGTTTTATTGTATATATATTAAACACTTTCTTCAAAACATCATATATTTCATATCAATCTAAAGCTTATATTCTGCTCAATGTGTAATTAGACATGACTACTCCACAGAGAAAGGGAGATTACAAGAAAAGCTTATAGAAGCCCTCATGAATCAGAGAGAGGAGTTTTGCACTGAATTATGCAGAATACATGATGAATACAGTTAATATAACTGATACAAAAACATGATTATCCATTTTTATTTATGTTGATATTTACATATCATGTTCCTTATATATCATTTAATGATGTACCACTTTCTAAAATATATTGTCAATTTTAGATTTTCATGTTTTAATCACTTAATTTACACTACTTAGGCAGTTATAGACGGCTTACGGCGGAAATTGCTCGTTCGCTATTTGATGGTGTTGTTAATACTAACACATATTTTGTATTAATTGTCAGATTATTATATTTCAAATAACAGTATTATGCACAGGAAGCATATTCACCAAAATAAGAAAAAAATTATCTTGTTAGCAAGGTCAAATCTGATCAATTATCTTTTGCAGTTATATATATATATATATATATATATATATATATATATATATATATATATATATATTGTATGTATAATTTCATTAATCAATATAATGATATATCTATACCACCTGAATAAATATATGAATAAAAAAGTTGATACATTCAATCAGATAAAAATACCTAATCTGCTAGGTCAATCTGATCAAACATCTGTTGGAGATATATATATATATATATATATATATATATATATATATATATATATATATATATATATATATATATCTGTACCACCTGAATATATAATTGAGGAAGATGATACATTTTTTATAACTAAAACTTCAAAAGACACTTGATCAAAATACTCATGTCCCAATCCATGGTTGCTTGTTCCTAATCTCTTAAAAAACTTCCTCAGTATTGCGTATTTAGTGTACAAGGTGAATTATTGTTTCCTCTTTTTAACTGGTGGCACTTGTGCCTGTAGTTCAGGTGAACACATAGCGTGTTGTTCTTTAACCGTAGAAATGATCCTGTTCAGTGGATTTTTCATTGCCCAGGTATTTCGCTTCAGACAGTTCATCATGGCATGCACTCCTTCTCCTCCTTGTTCGGAATGCAGGCTCATACCAAACCCCCATCTTCTTATCCATGGCACCACGTGATCCTCTAGGAAATGCTGTTTTGGTATGACATGCTCATTGAAATGACCTCTGTAGTAGCCCATGTATGCATTGATCCTTTTCTCTGTGAAAAGAAATATTGATTATATTCATTATTATTATTATATACAATCTATCATTATATATATATATATATGTATAAATATATGTATATGTGTGTGTGTGTGTGCGTGTGTGTGTCTTAATATAGTGAAAACTACTTACCAATTATGGTACAATCATTTTCTCCCAGTACTCCATCGCTAGACACTGCTTGGTGTACCGCAGCAAAACGCCTGTTCAGAGTCTGGAAGGTGAAGGCTGCATTCGCAGCTCTGTTTATTATCAGGATGTCTGATGTCAAAGATTCCACTTTTTTGACAACCTGGTCACAGAGGTCTTGGTAAACGTTCCTCTGGAAGAGAAATATGAGATGTATTCAATTAATACCTCTATTTATTTATAAACGAGCAAACAAATATAATTTTTTTAATAAAATCTGAAACATAAAAACTGTTACCTTGAGGTACTTATTACAATGGTTTCCAACCAGACTGTGGCTATGGTAGGCTTGTACCTTGATGGCATGCTGTTGCAGGATTACATCTAAATTTGAGACTACAGGTCCAGCATATACATCCAACTTCAAGGTTTTCTCCAGGGTGTTTTTTTTTTCTGATCTGAATAAAAAAAATCTTTATTTATTTATTGGCATATACATGGCATAAACATGGCATTTGATAAATAAATTACAACAGTTTATGCATCCGGATAGAGAATCGCCACTTACAATTTCTTCCAACTGACCCTCCAGCTTTTTTAGTTTTGCCTGCATTCTGGCCAATGGGATGTTTTCATGCCCTTGTGTCTCTAACAACTGCCCTCTAATATCAGTAGCCTCGATATCCAGTCTGCTGATTGTGGTTAGTTGCTGTACATATGTATCATATTTGGATGTGCCTTCTACAGAGTGACCATCTTGTGCCCACTTTCTGGCAATCGCTAGATCAATCTCATGACATTCCTTCACAAGCATGTCGTGGTGCTTCTTCACCACACCAAGCAGGATGTGGAGATACGGTGGAGATACCTGATGAAGAAATTTAAAAATAAGTCACAGCTGACAAGGATGATATTTAAATTTATACCTATATTGTAATAAAAGTCAAATGGACACATGTATTTACCTGGCTGATGTAGATGTCTAATAATGGTGCATGTATCACATTCTTGAACAGTGATGCTTTGGACTTTTTTCCTTTACCCATCCTTTGAAATGACAGATTGTGTTGCTTGAGTTGTGACAACTTGCGCTGTTGTGAAGGTTCACGAAGTGAACGTTTGACCTGTAAATCCGGCTTCTTTATGAGGCACCACAAACACGGATACACACCTTGTGTAAACAAAAATAAAAATATATAAATGACTGGCCTCTATATATTTATCAATAATATAAATAAAGGCAGAAGGATATGTTACCATTTATACACACAAGAAAAATAAATTTTCTCACCGTTGTGACCAGACAAGCCATAAAGTTTGCAAAGGAAGTCGTAATCACCTTGAACAAACACTCTGGTCCTTTTGCCACTGGAAAATAAATAAAATGTGTGTGTGGAAAATACTTTTTCATGAGAAGGAAAATGTAAATTTGGGAACTTGAAATCTGCAGTTTTACTAAATGTTATGAACATTACTTACTTCCAAGTCATAGAGGCAAGCTGAGATATTCCAGGTTTCATTACCGATATGGTTCGCCGAAGGTTTTCATGGTTATCTTTTGCCTCAAAACAACCAATAACAAATGTATTGGTTTTAGAATTTGGTTCCTTTATATTGAGGACTTGCAGTGTATATTTCATACTCCCTCCGCCATGATCCCCTCCAATTTTCACCCATACTTCATCCTCTGGCATTTTACCATCCCTCCATATCAATACTCCTTGGCTGTAAATATCAAATTATTAACTGATTTTATCTAGTGAATTCTTTTAGCAGACTATCATATCATATTTAATAAATTGTGCATAGCTGCCTAATATTTTACAAGAATAACATACTTATTAAATCAAGAAGACGTTTACCATAAATCAATTAATTAAACGTAAAAAAATTCTTGTTACCTGTTGTATCTGTTTAGGAGCTCAGCCACAAACTTTTTCAAATCCTTAACATACACATACGGTACTTTTTTTTCTACAAGCCCATTCCGGTCACAGTTTGGATTATTTTCATCTCTTTCAGTTAATGTAGTCAGTTCTCCCTTGAGATGATCACTTATAATGTTGTCTTTGGCAGCTCTTTCTTCATGTTCGTTCTCGAGGCTAACTCCAGCAGCTTTAAGAAACCTGTAATTTTAATCTTCTTTGTTAAACAGAACAACAAACAATGAACAAAGAAAACATTGAAACTATCTGGTTAATATTTAAAGAAAAATGTATGAAATATAAAAAGAAACTTTTACATTCAAAGGAGGAATTAATTTGATTTGCTTTTGAGATTCACCTTTTTTGTTTTCGCATCTGACGCCAGCTTAGACCGAGACTGGTTTTCATTGCCAAACTGGTGTATCTGTTGAGCCGTGCACGATGAACAATTCCAGCTCTTGAACACACAGACTCTCTCGTCCCTCTACTCAGTTTTTTAAGTTCAGCTGATTGTTGAATTTCACTGCATTCCCCTTCTTTCCCTGCCATCACTGCCCTTATTTTTCCAATGGCAGCAGCCCTTCTCTTAATTAGACGTGAAGGTGCTTTTACTGATGCTTTCCTTGGAATAACAGTTTTATGCAGAATTATGGGCTACAATGCAGATAAGCAAACATTAATATTTATCAAAGAATGGAGTTCCATTTCAATTTTGCGTAGAGTCCTTACATGTTAGTAGTTAAAAACATACATTTCTTAAAATGAATGAATGTTCAGAACTTAAATGCTGATTTTGTAATGAAAATTAAGTTTTTTTGTATGTAACATAGAACAAACACTTATAAAAAAAGAACACATACCTGCCCACGTTTGTTCTTGCAGCGAATAGTACCTTTTTCTGTTGAGAAATTGAGCAAGCGTTTGGTCAACTTGGTGTAAAGCTTCTGTTCTTCCTTGAGTGGTGGTTCATGAAGACTTTTATTTACACTCTGCTCAACAGTCAGTGGCATTATGCCAGGTGAGGTTTGAATGGCCATTGAGACTTGCACACGGTTACTAGTTTGTGATTCTAGTGGTGTACTTGTAATACTTGGCTTAAAGACTGGGGTGACAGGGGAAAAATTTGATCTCGGAGGGATACTACATGCATTTTCCATGTCATCAAAACTGTTTTCAGTATTTAGATCAGCTACTGTGTGATCTTGATCAGAATGACATGTGTGAGCCACGTGTGTTTTAGTAGTAGACACTGCACTGCATAATTTACATTGCAATTGTAAAGCAAGAATCTGCTCCTTAAATCTGCTGTCAGCATGGTGCACATTACTGTAATCTATATCCGCACCACATACAGGACATGGCAGTGTATTAGTTAGAGCATTACAAAACTCCGCACTTAAACAGTGTGAACAAAAGTAATGCCCACATTCTCCAGCAACAGAATTAGTGGAATAAACCTCTGTACATAAAGGACAATGGAAAAACTGTTTTTGTGTGTCATCTAACCCAGTAATTATGGCATTGTGCACCATGATTTCATCACTTCCACCTTCAAATATGTTGAGTGACCTGTGGTCAAATTTTAAATTATCTGGAATCCTTTTTGGAGCCCCTCTTTTGAGAGTAGGACGCCTTCCCTTTTTCTTCATTACAACATGTTGTTTGCATGTGAAACAATTTTGTATTGTTCCCCTTTTATGGGGTAACCAATTTGTATTTATTTCTTGGGCATCATTTTTAAGTTTGTTTGCTCTGTCTTCAGCATGGGCAGAATCTCTTTTCTGATTGAAGAGTTTAAAATAACACTGCCTGCAAATATGTTTTGGGTGTACATCCAAGTGATCTGTTGATATATCAATTTCAAATGTATCAAGTATCCTTTGAAAATTATCTACACACAGGATGGGCTTGTATTTAACCTTTTCAGCTTTAGACTGGGCCTTGTTCCCACAAATTCTACAAAGATCAGCTAATGCAAGAAGATGAAAGTCTAATGTGCCCTCCATGAACTAAATTTGATCCATGAACTTTATATTATATTATATTATATATATATATATATATATATATATATATATTCAAATAAAATATAAAAATTTTGATAAATAAAATTTTTAAAGCAAATCCAAGTTAACAAATACAGAAATATGATTCCTGTTGTCAATATTTATGATTATTATGGTTATAACAAAAGCACAGCATCACCATCTGTAAGAGTAAGAGTGCCCAGCCTAGAACATGCACTCACAATGTGGCTCACACATGCATATAATAGGGTATCATATCTTAAAAATTAAAATTGACACAGTGAATTTATCAACTTTCATTAATTAATCAGAACTTTACCTTTCCATTGGTATTTTACATTAGTGAATAAAAAATGGCATTCATCAAAAAATGAACTTACAAATAGCTGGATTCTTATCCCCCGCCTTTACCCATAGCAACACAGTACACCACAACATTGTGTGACCGGTATGACTTGAACCCTATGACCTTTAGGGTTATCAGACAGACTGATTGATGGGATTACCCCTGGAGGCAAATACCACAGACTTATACCCCATTTAATTAAGAAATTAAATGAGCCTTACCTGTAAGGTGAAATTTGATTAGGATTCTATTTCACACCACTGGTGCGAGGGGAACATATGAGATGGTAATCCTATCTCTCTGGTCAGACTTCAGCGTTGAATAAACATATACAGACAGATAATGATGAAATCATTATCAGGGTGGGGAAACAGCCCTAATTGGGTGGGCATATGTTCCCCTCGCACCAGTGGTGTGAAATAGAATCCTAATCAAATTTCACCTTACAGGTAAGGCTCATTTAATTTCTTAATTCTATTTCACCCCACTGGTACTCAGAGACCATATGAGACTTTAGAGTGTATATGTTTATGAAACAACATAAACGAATGCTGTACATTCTACTTTATTGTACCTCACAATCAATATACAAGCACGTATAAAAAGATGCATCAAAACAAATAAAATCTGGCAGCTTAGACATATGACCAAAAGTCTAGCTATTACTCTTGTAATACTGCCTTTTCAAAACTGTTAGACTTTGTAACATGTAATTGATAATATTTCCTGAAAGTGGATTCAGATTTCCAACCTCCTGCTGACAAAATGTCTTGTATCGGCAGAGCTCTTGATGCTTTGGAAGTGGAGGCTGATCTTGTACTGTGAGCTTTATAAATATTAGTATCAATGCCTGCCTCCCTCATAACTGCTTTAAGCCATCTAGCTACAGTATCCTTTGTTACTCCATCATGAGGTGAAACAAAACTAATCAACAATTGTCTACTCTTTCTAATATTAACAGTTCTATATAAGTATTCTTTAATTACAGTCAAAATACACAGGCGTCTATCCGGTGCATAACCTTTAAAAATTAAAGGTTTCAGATGATATCTTGGAGAGGATTGTTTAATCAATTTGTCCACAATAAAAATACATTTGGAACTTCCTAGTTCCATAGAATCCAAATTAAGTAAATGTAAAGTTTGAATCCGTTGTCCTGACAGAATTGCCAGAAGCATTGTCAGCTTCAATGTCAATTTCTTTAAGGTTAATTTCCTTACTGGAGCCCACTGTTTTAAGAGAGTCAGTACCACAGATACATCCCATGTCTGCATGTATCTGGGTAAAGTGGGCCTTTGCTGAAATACCCCTTTCATAAAACGTTGCACCAGCGGATGTTGACCGACTGAACTTTGTCCCGAGTTGATTATTAATAAAGACGATAGTGTGCTTCTGCAAGTGTTCAATGCACTGTAACTAGCACCTGTCTCATATAAACCTGACAAAAAATGCAAAACCTGTTCTATTTTAGGATTAAATGTGTCATAGTTTTCTGAAATAGCGAATCTAATCCATTTTGCAAAATAAGTGCTGTACTGTTTTTGCGTTGTGGGTCTCCATGACTGTATAATGCAGTCTGTAGCAAGTTGTGGAATCCCTTTCTCTTTAAGGGATTCCCGGAGCATTTCACTCCAAGTAGGTACATTTTCCTGTGAAGGGGATGTAGGACATCTGGTTTGTGTTGGAGGCCCAGCAGGTGACGATGTGGGGTAAACAATACTGGCCTCTCGCACATGAGACGCATTAGCTGGGGAAACCAAGGCTGCCCGGTCCAGTATGGTACTATCAGAACACCTGTTGCTTGATCGTTCTCTATCCTTTGTAACACTCTTGGAATTAGGCTGAAAGGTGGGAAAGCATAGAAATTAAAATCTTGCCAGTTAATCACAGATGACAGAGCATCTATAGCAAAAGCAAATGGGTCCGGACGCCATGCCACATATTTGTCAATTTTCTTGTTTAATCTAGAGGCAAACAGATCTATGTCCATCATTCCAAATCTTTCCACCATCATGCGGAAGATTGATTCATGTAATGACCACTCAGTGTCATCATTGAAATGTCTACTTTCAAAATCCGCCTCATTGTTCAAATGGCCGGGTAAATGAGAGCATGACAGCCATATCCTTTTACTTTTACACCAAAACCAAATGTCTCTGGCGACTTCATTACATTCTGGTGATTTAGAACCACCCATATTGTTAATATAAGCCACTGCAGTTGTGTTGTCAATCATGATATGCACATGTATATTTTCCAATGAGTGACAGAAACACTTTAAAGCAAACAGAACTGCTTTGGCCTCGAGGACATTGATTGATGATAGTGCTTCAACAGGCGACCATTCACCTCCCGTTGACCTGCCTGGGGCCACGTATCCCCAGCCCCTTTTGCTGGAGTCGGTTTTGATAACCAGGTCAGGTTTCCTCCTGATGATAGGCTTTGTGGTATGCTGGACATTATCTGCCCACCATGCTATGTCAGCTATGGCCCTGGTTGACAGCTCCATACCAGCATTGTAATCTCCAGCAGCCTGTTTCAGGGCTTCATTCTTATCCCTATCAAGTTGTCTATAAAACAACTTGCCCATCGGGACAGCTGGGAAACAAGATACCATTTTCCCAACGAGCTGTGCTACTAATTGTATTCTTACAGTTTTCTTATTTAGTATATCATTGCAAAGACTTTCTAATTTCCTTGCCTTTCCCTCAGTGAGTTTAACACTCATTGTGGTCGAATCTAATACAAAACCAAGAAAATCTAGTCTGGTTGAAGGGGTAACTACAGATTTTTCACCATTTACTGTAAACCCAAGCCTGGTGAATATGTCAATAGTAATTCTGACATACTTAGTACATTCTGACCATGAACTAGCTGTTAAAAAAGTGTCATCAATGTAAATTATAGACATTACACCTTGTTTCCTCAACCAATTCATGATGACTTTTGTAAGTTTTGTGAAAAGTCTGGGCGCGGGAGCCAGTCCCATAGCCATGCAGCAGAACTGTAGAAGCTGCCCTTTCCAGATAAATCTCAAATACTTTCTGTGAGCCTCAAAAATCTTCACCGAATAATATGTCTTCTACAAGTCTACCGAGGCCATGTAACAATCCTTAGACATTAGTCTTAAGGCCATATCCAAATTTTCCATTTTGAAATGTTTGTATTCCAAAAAAGAGTTGAGTTTTTTCAAATTTAAAATTACCCTGACCCCATCGTCTTTCTTTGGTCTAATAAAAATATTGGATAAAAACTGGCCTGTCTCAGGTTCTGCTGTTTCAATGACCCCCATCTGCATTAAGGATGTAATCTCATTATCAATAAGTTCAGTTTCTTTCTCAGAGAATTTGATTTGGGATGGTATTCTGCCCTGTATTGGTTTCTCTACAAATTCCAATTTATAACCTTCTTTCACTATTTTCAGTACATAAGGATCTGATGTCATCAATTTCCACTGATCATAACACTCAGAAATACTGCCGGCCTTAAATGGCGTATTTCTAGTTCCTGCTTTATCTGATTTGGGAGAATTATCTTTACTTACCACCGTGGTCGATTTCAGTAAAATTGGCGGTCGTAGTTGGTTTGACTGTTGTACCTGTTCTTTGGATACTGGCCTTTCTTTCCCTGTGGTTTCTTTTTGTGATGATGAGGCCCACTCCCCCAGTTTTTTGCCTGTTTTTGGCGAGGCCTGTAGTCCCCCTGATAATCAAATTGTTTCCTTTTCTTAGGTCTAATCTGTTCCTGGACTTTGTTTGTTTTGTGGATGTCTTCCACTTGTTTTGGGATATCATCCCCAAACAGTTTGTCTGTTATTGGGGTTTCTTTAGAACAAAGATGAGAAACCTCAGGAGACAAGAAAGGTCTACACAACTCTCTCCTGACAAAATGCAGTTCATGCCTGCCATGGTTGCTGAGCATAAGCGCATCAGACAATTTCCTAATTAATTCCTTTATGGTACCAGGATTCCATTCTTTGGATTTCAGGGACTCTGACAGGGTGCCCATTACTTGCAGAATCGCTACAGAAGCAGCTTGAGTCATTTTTTGACTGTTCTGAATTCTGACATCAATCTTTTGCCTTTTTTCAGGCATTAGCCTCCAAACCTCATGGTTTACTTTTACGCCTTTGTAGGCCTCAAAATTTTCAGGTTTAGGATATGATTTTATCTTATCCTCCATTTTTTGTCTGTCAGTAAATCCCTCCCAAGATTTGGTGGCAATCTTAAGCAATTTCTCTGTTAACTTAGGCCCTACTTTTTCGTTATCCTCTAGGGAAGTAACAATTTCACCTAGGAAATCCTCAGGCCCTGATCCTGATTCTGAATCAGAATCATTTCCATCTGATAAGTCCTCAATGATGTCAGCCACCTCCTCTATATCATTAGCTCTACTTGGTTGGGACTTTCCTTCACTGAGCTTGCTGATGAGCCCATCAATTTTTTCATTTTGTTTTTTCAAAACCTCCTGTTGGCTCATTATTAATTGCAGCAATTGTTGATTGCTGATGGTCTCCTCATCTGCCAAAGGTTGCCCTTTGTTTGGGCCTGCAGATACTTGGCTAGAAACTTGGCCTTTACTGGCCTCTAGCCTGCTATATCTGTCCTCATAAGCATCAGATAACTCTCCCTCCGAATCTGAACTGGGCATGCTTATAATCACAAAAAGCGTACTCACCAAGTCAGTCTGTCATATAAATCCAAAACAAACCAAAGAAAAGTTCCTCACTTGACCCTGGGGCACACCCACAATGTAAAGCTCAGATAACACTACAACGCTACACAGCTACACACGTCTTGACCTCTCGAAAGCTAGGACCACACTGACCAGAGAGATAGGATTACCATCTCATATGGTCTCTGAGTACCAGTGGGGTGAAATAGAATCACATCATCACTCATTAACATCAACAGAGTCAGTCTGTTGTCAAGCATGGCGGCCATTTTGAAACACCCTGTTGCTAGGAGACCAGCCTCCAGTCTCTGTTGGTGTCTCAAGTGGGAACCTGATACACCAGCAACTCCAGCTGTAGCATTAAACATGCAACACAGGGCTATTACTAACCGCTGTGGTCAGAATGCTTCAGCCAGGCAATAAGACTATGAGAGTATAGTATTAAGGTTTAGCTACTGATTTATAAGATGATGGGAACATTTTGCAGTTTATTTTATGGAATCCTAGCAATAGACTTAGTTTCCTAGATATCTGAATATTTTAATATATATCACCACATATAAAAGCAAGTGTTTGTTCTCATAATATGTGGATGTGTACCTTGATTTAGGATGGCTTTTTGTTTTATTTCAAGACTCTTAGTCATGCTTTCTGCATTTCTTTTCTTTCAGGTTTGGCAGTTTACCTACCCTGCTGACCCCATTGAAAAGCAGAGTGATAATAAAAAATATTGGACTTACACTTTTTACAATTGCATATCTGTAAATATGATATGAGGGCCTGGACATGCCTTTTGAATTATTTTGGGCATTTATTACTGGATAATTTGCCCCAAGTTTGGTCTCTTATTGGAGAATGTGGGATATCAAATGTCATACTTGTCAGAAATCCATTATGCCTGCCAGTTAGCCACATTAGAAATTCTTTCTTCAGTGCAGTTTCAGTAATTTTTCATTAATGTTTGGTCCGATTTAGAGAATGTTTGTTGTCTGATTTCAGAACCTGTCAGAAGTCCAATATGGCCACCAGGCAACCATCTTTTAATTCCTTTTGATCATATTATCTCAAGAACAGTGAATGCAGTTGGATGTATATTTATGTAATCTTGTAAAGGATTGGGTCAAATATTTCTGAATAAAAATTACCATCATTTATAAAAGTGCAGTACAGTTGGCTTGTATTGAATAAAAATGCATACAGAAGCACCTGTTTCTCAATAATTCTTGCATGTATTTCCTTGATTTTTGCTATATATTTTGATCTTATATTTGCCCTTTGTGGTGTTCCTTTTGAGACTGACAGGTTTCAAGCAAGCTGTTGGAATAGTTCCTGATAGCTTAACAATCATGCATTTTCCTCAGACCATCAATTCACTGTGTTTTAACCAGACTTAGGTGATATATATTTCTGTTGTCATAGAAAATTTTCAACAAATTGGCAAATTGGTTCTTCAAAATTTGACTGGAAGTTGTGAATCTCAGTCCATGATGTCACAGGTCATGCTTGGCAGCTGAGCGTCATGACCCATGGGTCACTTGTTTTTTGACATGCTGGGAGACCCCTGAAAAGTCATCTTGTAAACCTTGAAAATAGGTGTCTGTTACCCATATCCTTCATGCTACAGAGCTCCATAGTACCCCAATGAATATTGGATGATTTTATACAAAAGGTCAAGTTTGGAAAAAGTATTTCATTCAAATTTGACATTCAGATGATAAAATTACTTTTGTCAATGTCTTCCTGGTCAGCTGAGCGTCATGACCCCTGGGTCACTTGTTATATTAGTTTCTGCAGACTGGTGGAACCACCTGTATTTTTTTTAAATTTTACACATTTTTTCTCTATTTTTGATATATATAAATACAGACACAATCTTGGCCTGTTGGTTAATCTGTTTGATGCTTCAGTTGTATGAGTATATACTACCATTCAGATGATAAAATTTCCTTTTGTGAACTTCTTCCCAGTCAGCTGAGCGTCTTGACCCATGGGTCACTTTTAATGTGGCACTTCTAACATTTATTAGAAATGAATAAAATATTGAACTGATACCTGAAAGAAATGTTGTAGTTGTATAAATGTTACATTGAACGATTATGTCCATAGATATAATGAACAACAATCACTGATTTATGGAATAACTATCGTCACATTTTGTTGATAACATACAACAATTTTTATTCGGAAAAAAACGATAAATTTGGGCAGAAATTTTTTTCCTTCAACTTTAAAATTTACCTCGTGATAATCTGCATGTTAAAATTAAATAATCAAAATATACTGGTTTTGAGAAATAAAAATGCGAAGAAAAAAAAAGCTAGAAATTGCAGAAGAAAAGTTTTTTGTCTATGGACACTATATGTCTCAGTACAATGTATACTTTAATCTATGGATTACATTATCTAACAGTATATGAAATAAACCATTATGAAATGTATGTATGTACAAACAATTACTCCTGACTTTAGAAATAAAACAACATTCAAAAATATATTTAATTGGTATACATCTGGTAACATAAAGTTGACAGCCTCATTTCAAATTTTAAACTGAAATCTATCAAACAACAGCACCTGATGAACATTTTCTATTACTGTTGTACTGATAAAAATTTTAATACGAAGTCATCTGTGTATTGGTCTTATCAATAATAATAGTGTTATAAGATGAAAAACTTAAAAAATGTTCATCATATGTAATCTCCCTAGTGCATACAGACTACTTGACAGTTTCATTATAAAACATATTTGATGTAGTGGCTGGAAGAGGCTACAGTTACCAGCCTTTTGTCAGTAAAATACATGTCGATGCAGGGGAAGCCACAAAAACCTTAATTTCAAGTATGTATCATGTTACCAACATTTGAATTTTTTAGCTTCTACCATTTCTGATATTGATATGCAAGTATGATTAAGACGCCGCCACACCGAATGCTGCGCCGCGCTTGCAGCGCTGGCGTTTAGCGTGGACACCCCAGTGTTATTGCATGTACTCAACATTTTTCTGCAGCACAGCCTAACGGGGCACAGCGCAGGGTTCAATGTGAACGGGCATTTACACAGCCAAATGATTAAGTTCAATTTCCTACAACTCAACCAAAATTCACTTAATCCGAGCCATTTCAACAAAGTTAAGAGAGCTTGTTTCTAGAATCAATTCTGTATATGACGATTTGGCTGGATAGTTTGGGAGATGTAAGAATGGCCGATAACGGTTGACCAACCACGAATCACTACTGCATGAGCTTAGATGGTCTTATTTGACCACCTCAATCTTGTGTTGGCATTTGCTTAAAACACCACTATTTGGCGAGATATTCCAGATTTGACAGATGTCGAGATGTCTTCCCTTGCCCTTCGAACTGTATATTGGTCGTCTTTATTAGATCGCATAATAATTGTATCGCAAGACAAGCCTGGAGATACTATGGTTTAGGCACGGTTGCGCCGCCGCCGCCGCCGCCGTGGAGAATCGTTTGGACGCGATAACTCAAAAGATATTTTACGTAACTTACCAAACTTGACATGTGCATAGATATGGGAGAGAGGACAAAGCCTTATTGAAATGGGGTCATGACCTTTACAAGGAGAGTGACCTTGACCTTGAATATATCCATTTTGGAGGAAAATCACACACATTCTTAAATATCTCAAGAAATCTTGCAAGAATTGATAAAAAAAATGACTTGACTTAAGATCTTGGATAGTGTACAGGAAACTGGTGGCGCCACCTGTTATCCTTATCTTGTTTTCGTGCCATTTAACACCCCAATCGGACAGATTTCTTTCATATTATGCATATACATAGACATGGGTTATGGGATTATGTACATGTATATGTAAATCGGGGTCATGACCTTTCCTATAAGAGAGGCCTTGACCTTGAATATTGCCATATAGGGTGAAAATCAAACTAAATCATAAATATCTCCATAAGGGATGCATGCATTGGTCCAAAAATCAAACTGACCAAAGATCTTGGATAGCTCTGTCTTTTGCGGAAGACAGGTGGCGCCAACTTCTGTCTTTCTCTTGTTTTCGTGCCTTTTAATACCCCATCATTGTCAATTGACAGTACTGTAAGCATTATAAGTCTAAAACTTATTGACAGATTGGGCTGAATTTGTACATGTATATTGATCTTGTTTTCAAGACTGGTGGTGCCATCTGCAATCGTTTACCTTGGCGTCCATCTGTACATGTGCTTTTGGTGAAAATTGCTTATATCTCCCGAGTGGTTCAAGGTATTTGTCTGAAATTCGGCATGTTCATCCATCTTTAACATTTTTCTTATAAACCAGACAGGTGGCGCCACCTACCTTTCTGTTTTTGTAGAATAAATTAATGCCCTTTTCTGAGGGTTTTTTTGCATTATTGGCCTGAAATTGTGCATATCCATAGATCTTGGACTCTTCCATCTTGTACATAAGACTGGGTGCGCCATCTGCAATCGTATTGCTGTGGCGTTCATCTTTACATGTGCTTTCGGTGAAAATAGCTTTTATCTCCGGAGTTGTTCAAGGGATTTGTCTGAAATTTGGCATGTCCATCCATATTTGAAAGTTTTCTCATAAAATAGACAGAAGCGCCACCTACCTTCCTTTTTTAGTAGAATAAATTAATGCCCCTTTCTAAGGAGTGATTTAGCCTATTGGCCTGAAATTGTGCATATCTATTGATCTTGGACTCCTTCATCTTGTACGCAAGACTGGTGTCGCCATCTGCAATCGTTTTGGCATTGCGTCCAACTGCATATTTGTTTTAGATGAAAATTGCTGATATCTGAGGAGTACTTCAATGTGTTGGTGTCCAATTTGGCATGTACATCTTTGAGAGTTTTCTCGTCAACCAGACAGGTGGCGCTACCTACCTTGCCATTTATATATATATATATATATATATATATATATTTTTGTTTGAGCCAAGGGGATTGATTTGCTTACGCGCAAGTTCTAAGATCAATAGTTGTTACGTCTCATGTGCGGCATCCCCTGGATATAACATTGTGCGTTAATATTTTGGAAATTAAAGAAAAGCGAGGAAAATACGATGTGACACCTAACAAGACAACAGATCGACAGTGAATATCAGTTTAAACATGGTGGTCTTACTGAAAATAAAAACATTACGCTCAAAATGTCGGCGGGCAATCTTTCTCATCTTCAAATGTAAGCAATGAAAATGATCTCGAAGAGCGTGTCCTTTATTAGTCTCTGCATTAATCGTATTGGCAGTCTTTATGAAAATAAATTGTCAACAATCTGAATGCAAAAAAAATAGTAGCGGGCCTCAAGTTCGACGTGTCAAGTTCGACGAAGGGGGAACAGTCATTACTTGATCTTTGTATTTTTAAAATCTACATACGCGTATTAAATTCACGGAATATACTGAATGCCCGGCGCCAATACTCTCGTCTTTTTTTAGCACCGGCCGCTTGAAACCTTGGGTAAAGTTATATAGTTACCAGCTAATTTACTCTTTACGGGTCAGCAAAGACCCGCGAAGTTCGTCGATCGGCATTTGTGATTTGTGAAAGATGGTAACACACATAAAAGTGCGTTGGTTCAGGGGATATTTAAATAATAATTATAATAAAATATGATTGCTTGTTTTGGTTTTTTGTATCCGTTAATGGGATTTTCAGTCCTGTGATAAGCGGCAGATGGCATCAGCTACGAATATGTTAACAGTAGGTGTATATGATATTCAAATACCTTTCTTGTGTAATATGTTGGCGTTAAGATGATGAGTACACTGAATATATTGTTTGGATCAGTTATCATTAATTTCATACTTTTACACAATCATCGTTTTGGCTCTTTTTCTTCTCAGGATCACCGCGAACGTGATGCGATGTCAAACGAAAGGTGTCAATGACAGGGGATCGTAAGACGGGACCGAACTGGTACATAGTAGACCCGGGGGGGGGGGGGTTATTTGGTTATTAAAAATATTTGGAAAATCCAATTATGAAGCGCCCGGGGCGCTTATTACGTCAAATACGGTATTTTGTATCTGAAACATTTTATGCGCTTTGAATTATATCATATATATATTTTTGGAAACTGATTACCATATTACACAAATTATAATTGTATGCAGATTAAACCATATTTACAAATTCAGAAGTAAACAAGTGACCCATGGGTCATGACGCTCAGCTGACTAGTAAGACCTTCACAAAAGGATTATTTTTTTTCATCTGAATGCCAAATTTTGTAGGTGGTATATCAATTCAACTGAAGCATATCGAGGAAGATCTGGGTAACAGAGACTTGATTTAAGGGTTCCAAGGAGATTTTTCATGGACCTCCCTGGATATCAATTTAGGAGATTCTAGGTGTAATGGTAACGATTTTTGCCCTGTTAACGAACGACCAAATCTTTGAAGGTCTCAAAAATGAAAATAAAAAATGCGTATAATTTAAAAAAAAACAACATCCAGGCAGCACCACCTGTCTGCAGGAACTAATGAAACACTTCATGATGTTCATGATGAATATGCATGCAAAGAACCATGGTTATCAATGTATTAGTTGTTTCCAAAAACTGGAGGTTTTGTATCATATGTTTAATTATACTGAGGGGTACCTACAACCCCTATAGCGCGAAAGATATAGGTAACAGAGAAAATATTCAGGTTTCTAAGGAGGGTTTTCATGGACCTCCCTGGATATAAATTAGAAGATTTTTCATGGACCTCCCTGGATATAAATTAGAAGATTTTTCATGGACCTCCCTGGATATAAATTGGAAGATTTTTCATGGACCTCCTTGGATTTAATTAGAAGATTTTTCATGGACCTCCTTGGATATAAATTAGAAGATTTTCATGGACCTGCCTGGATATAAATTAGAAGATTTTTCATGGACCTCCCTGGATATAAATTAGAAGATTTTTCATGGACCTCCCTGGATATAAATTAGAAGATTTTTCATGGACCTCCCTGGATATAAATTAGAAGATTTTTCATGGACCTCCCTGGATATAAATTAGAAGATTTTTCATGGACCTCCCTGGATATAGATTAGAAGATTTTTCATGGACCTCCTTGGATATAAATTAGAAGATTTTCATGGACCTCCCTGGATATAAATTAGAAAATTCTAGGTGATGGTTACAATTGGTACTCCATTACGGACGACTGCATGCTTGAAAGACTTGAAAATAGAGAGAAAAAATGCGTAAAAATTAGAAAAATAATCAAGATAATGGGGCTTTTGTATCAATTTTTAGCTCAGCTGTCTATAAGTCAGCTGGGCTATAGTGATTTTTTTGCCGTCGGCTGTCCGTCCGTTCGTCCGTTAAACTGGCGCGTTTTGAAACCGGTGGCCCTACAAATCTGAATTTCGGCATACAGTAGGAGATACAAAAGCTATACCTTACAGAAAATTGGGTCAGTAGGACTTCGTTCCTTAGTGATATTAAGGAACACCCACAATTTACCTTTGAAACCAAATATCACACTTCAAGACTGCCTAATATTAAAACCACTTACCTGTTTTTGATAAGAATAGGATATGAATATTCCCCTATATATTTCCTATGTACATAGAAGATAATAAGGTAAGTATTATATAATTTCTTGAAGTTATGGGCCCGAACGTAATGCACTTTGTAATAAAAAGGAAATATATTTACTCACTTAACATGAGAATTGATAAAGCTAGAGACTTTTTTTCAGGGATCCGATATGGGTACATAGGTGTAATATGAGCATACGGGAAATATGAGCACCTCGGGATAAATATATTTTGAGAGCGTTAAAGTGCTGCCCTCTGTTGTTTTTTTTTTTTTTTGTGGCAAACGCACGGACGAGGTTGATGATAGCAAAGGCTGAGGCGCTTTAAGACTTGCGAATGAAATTTCCGTTAAATCCAATTTACGCCCACTTTGCTAAATTGTGGATTTATATTGAAAACTTCAATTTGCACATAAGATGCATTACAACTGAAATATACATTATCACCCCTCACATACAGTGTCTTATTGCTTGTTTTTAAGGGTTATAGTGAAGGTATATATCGTAACATGATTTAACTTTTACATAAATGTGAAACGTGTCGCTTTGGGGAATATGAGCATGCATGACATAGGGTAATATGAGCATATGAATTAGTGGGTGCCCATATTTCCCTTGCCACAGGGAAAAGTCAGAAAAAGCAATTTATATGTAAATAAAGGGTAAGAATATAAATATTTAAGTTAAAGATATACATATGGCATCGTTTATTTTCACAGTCGCTTAAATTTTTAATTTAAGGGAGTTTATAAAAAACGATGAAGCTCAGGAGAAATAGAATGTCTGTTAGAGACACAATCTGTGTTGAACTGGTACCTCTTTTGTGGATTATATATATATATATATATATATATATATATATATATATATATATATATATATATATATATATGCGCCTTGAGTGCAAAGTCCCGGCCTTTTCATGGCTTTGATTAATGGTTTAATAAAATCACATCAACACATCGGTATTCAGGTAGTGACTGCGGTAGATATGAAATAAATTTATTGGGGGCAGTGGAAATATAAGTAAGGACCCTGTTACTTTAACAGGTAGGTTAAATGTCAAAACAAGTGGCCCATGGGTTATGACGCTCAGCTGAATTGACAAACAGTTGATCGACGCCTGTATTAATTATTGATGTTATGATCTGGTTAAAATGATTTGATAAAGACCATGAACATATGGGAATCATAACTTCCAAAGTGATCAGAATCATATTTTTTTTCCATCGTCCTCGGAAAATAGGTGACATTGACCTTATTTACGGTTTCCAAGAAGATTTTAATAGGACCTCCCTGGATGTCAAGTTTGAAAATATATGGGCAACAGTAAAGTAATGTGCCCTGCCGGACTGCCTGGATGCTTATAATCATGTTTTCGACTGGTTATTCGAAAATAAATAGGTCACGGTAACCTACTTTCATTTTCCAAAGTAGATTTGCCTAGGACTTCCTTGGATGCACAGTTAGAAGTTTCTAGGTCTAACGGTTACGTATTTCGGTTATTTACACACAGGTCGTCATTTCAAGATAAGTCTCAAATGGAAAATCTTTTCCTTAAAATACATCAGCATATTATAAATATTGGTATATTGTCATATAAGTCTATATAGCACCGGTACAGCAGATGTCTGAAATGCACTCAACCCACTTTGAACTCTACCTGTGGAAAGTTAATCCTCCGAAAATGCACGTACACATTCATCTGTATGAAAGATTGGACAAAATACATTCTACATATATAAGTATATGTAGGCCTAAATCTGCGTTGCTTATATTTAAAACGTTCCTTGTTTTTTGTGCATTTTATTTTTACGAGGTGCATGTATATACCTCATCAATGACGTAAATTTATCTCAAAGGGTAGGTGGTTGGGGGGGGGGGGGGGTGGCAGTATGACGGTATATATATATATATATATATACTCTGACAGGCATACACTGCCGGCAGAACGTCTAATCTATGACCAGGCTATCCAAGGTGACACAGGCATACTCTGACAGCAGAAACTCTAATCTGTGGTCATGGTACCCGATGGTCACAAAGGCATACTCTGACAGCAGAAACTCTAGTCTATGGTCATGGTACCCGATGGTCACAAAGGCATATTCTGACAGCAGAAACTCTAATCTATGGTCATGGTAGCGATGGTCACAAAGGCATACTCTGACAGCAGAAACTCTAATCTATGGTCATCGTACCCGATGGTCACAAAGGCATACTCTGACAGCAGAAACTCTAATCTATGGTCATGGTACCCGATTGTCACAAAGGCATACTCTAACAGCAGAAACTCTAATCTATGGTCATGGTACCCGATGGTCACAGAGGCATACTCTTACAGCTAAACTCTAATCTACGAGTTATGGTCATGCTACCCGATTGTCACAGAGGTATACTCAGCAGAAACTGATCAATGGTCATGGTACCCGATGGTCACAGAGGCATTCTCTGACAACAGAAACGCTAATCTATGGTCATGGAATCCTGTAGCGGACAAAGACAGGACACTTTCGTGGCCAATAATGAAGTAATATTCCGCAACTGACCTTTATTTCTTGGGGTTTTTTTTATAAAGATAAAGTATACCTCCTTATATATCCATTTATTTGTAATTTTATGAAAAAGGACATACTACAGTAGACTATTTAAAACTAAAACAACAGTGTAAACTGAATATTTAACATTTCAGGGCAATATGAGCACATATGCTCATATAACCCAAACAGTGGGTAAGATGGGCACAATTTCAAATTAAAAGATTTGTCCTTATTTTGATGCAAACCTGAGAGAATCCTGTATTTTCGTCATATTGCCTTTCTATGAGACCATCTTCTTCCAATCAAACCGAGAACATGCTGAAATTCTTAAGGTGCTCATATTCCCCCTATGTACCCTAACTTTTTTATCAAGATTAATTTTATACCCAAAATTAGATCGGAATTTAGCATAGCTATAAAATCAGTACCTTAAATTTTGTCGAAATTTGGCCACGGCACGTTTTTCCCTGTATACACTGCATGTGGATTTAATTTTCACAGTATGTATACATATGGATTTAATCTTTTAAAATCTGAAATTTCAAATGATTTGATTGTAAAAAAGTAGCTTTTATTTAAATTTTTAGAAATCATGTCAAGTGTTGTTTACATCAAGTTAATTGGACAGTACAGTGAGTTATGCAGCCCTCTAGGTTATGTTACCCACTCTAGGCAGCTGCCTTGGCACAGGATTGATGATGCATAAACTATATGAATGTTTATATATTTGATTCATCCTTATTATAGATATTTTCTACATTTTGGATTTTGTATCGTATCACAAGGATTTACAATGATAAAAGTGCATAATTAATTTTGAAAAATTTTACGGACATACAGTATGACGAACAGACGGACAGACAGATGATTGTATCAATATTCTTTTGCAGTCTCAAAATAAAGGGAAAATGCATAAAATAAAAAAAAATAAAGGTGGCGCCACCAGTCTTCAGGAACTGAAGAAACCTATCATAATCAATTAACACACCAGGTTTCTGGACACTGGATGAAAAAATGTACAAATAAGAAAAAAAATACAGGTGGCGGCCAGAATATTCGAGAACTGACAAAACTAGTCATGGTCAATAATCAAGGTAAGAATCATTGCAATCCATGCATTAATTGTATCAAGTTACTGGAGGTTTTGTATCATTTTTTTAGCTTAGCTGACTGTAAGTCAACTGAGGTATAGGAATGGCGCTTTGTCCGTCGTCCGTCCGTTAGCAGGGCACAAATCGTAACTGCTGGACCTAGAAACCTCTAAGTGAATATCCAGGGAGGTCAAAAATAAATCTTGGAAACCTGAAAGTAGGTAACTGCGACCTATATCCTCCGAGCTATGCGGCTTAAAAGTACCCCCCCCCCCCCCGGAATAATAAAAAATATAATACAAAACCTCCAATATCTTGATAATGAATGCATCGATTGTCATGAATCTTGCCTTGAATATTGACCATGACTAGTTTTGTCAGTTCCCGAAAAGTTATGGCGCCACGTTCATTTTATTTTTTTTATTTTAACGAATATTTAATTTTTTTTCTATAATTTGACAACAATCATGTCAGTTTCTCAGCTGTAATTACATCTAGTGTCCCAAAACCTGGTGTGTTTATTGATCACAAGTGGATGCCATATAGTTATCACGCTGTCTGTCTGTCTGTTTGTCTAGCTGTCTGTTTGTCCATCCGTCCATCCACACAAATTTGTTTGATGATATCTCCAGGTTGTATTGACACATGGATTTCAAACTTGGCTTACATATGGCCCACCACTAAAGCAAGAACCTATTTGATATTGGGGTCATAAGGTCAAAGTCACAGCACTCACTTTTTTTAAAATGATTATGGCTGCATTTTAAGCCAAGCTTTTCATCCCAAACTTTCCATTTTGCACATTTAGCTGACTTGCCAGTATGGGGAGAGCATAAATGAATTTGGGGTCAAGAGGTCAAAGGTCAAGGTCACAGGGGCCACCTGTTCACAAATTAGTTTACAGATGATAACTCCAGTTTAGTTTGACATATTGGTTTCAAACTTAACTTATATATGACTTACACCATTTTGGGGTCCAACGGTCCAAGATCATGGTCACAGGACACATTTCTTTAAAAATAATGCATAAATGAATTTGGGGTCAAGAGGTCAAAGGTCAAGGTCACAGGGGCCACCTGTTCACAAATTAGTTTACAGATGATAACTCCAGTTTAGTTTGACATATTGGTTTCAAACTTAACTTATATATGACTTACACCATTTTGGGGTCCAACGGTCCAAGATCATGGTCACAGGACACATTTCTTTAAAAATAATGCATATGCATTTGAAGCCAAACTTTTCATCCCAAACCTTCCATCTTCAAGATATTGCTTACCTGCCAATAGGGGAAGATTCTGTTCAATTTTGGGGTCATGAGGTCAAAGGTCAAGGTCACAGTACCCACTTATTTAGAAAGATTGTGGATGCATTTTAAATCAAACTTTTCATCGAAAACCTTCCATCTTGTACATTTAGTTGAGCTGCCAATAGGGAAGAAACTGAGTGATTTCGGGGTCACAAGGTCAAAGGTCATCGTCACAGGGGCCCATCTGTCCACATATTTGTTTCTGGATGATAACTCCAGTTTGGATTGACATGTTGGTTTCAATTTTGACTTATATATGACCCACCAATAATGTAAGAACCCTTTTGATTTTGGGGTCATAAGACCAAAGGTCAAGGTCTCAGGACCCACTTCTTCAAAAATATTGTTGATGTATTTTTAGCCAAACTTTCTGTCCCAAACATTTTATCTTCCAGATGTTGCTCGACTCTCAATAGTGGCAGTAACTTATGGATTTTGGGGTCACAAGGTCAAGGTCACAGGGGTCATCAATCCACATATTATTTTCAAAATGGTAACACCAGTTTGGTTTGAAATATTGGTTTCAAACTTAATTTATATATGGCTCACCACTATAGTAAGAACCATGTCGATTTTGTGGTCGAACGGTCAAATGTCAAGGTCACAGGACTCGTTTTCGTCGATTAAATTTATGCTCTTTTCTTCGGAGTGGTGTGCTGTAATGGTCTAAAATTGTGCATGTCCATAGATCTTGACCTGCTCCATCTTTTACTTCAGACTGGTGGGGCCATCTGCCATTTTTTGTGGTGTCCATCCGTACATAGGTGAAAATTTCTCATATCTGAGGAGTCCTTCAGTGTGTAGGTCTCCAATTTGGCATGTTCAGCCAGCTTGGAGAGTTTTCTCGCCAACCAGACAGATGGCGCCACCTACCTTACCATTTTCTAAGTATAAATTAATCCTCTTTTCTCAAGAGTGATTCACCGTATTGGCCCCCATATTTGGTGATAAATATTGTTTCTCAAGTTGGTAGATCGAATAAAAAAAACTATATTCGCTTGCAAAGTTTCAGTATATGCTGAAGATGGGGGGCCAAGGGGGGATTAATTGTCTGGGGTAACTATGGCACCTGCGGTGCCAAGAAATATTTATTATTTGTAACGTAAGACTGTGCTCTGAACACTAAATAATACAACAACATGAGATTTACTGACATACGGTCTGTGTCAGTAACACTTCTGGAACTGAAGAAACCAATCATAATCAATAAACACACTGGATTTTCAGAACACAGGAAGAAACCACAGGTGATAAACTGACACAAGAGCTGTATTTTAATGGTCTAGAAACGTAAACAAAATCGTGAATATTCGAAAAAAAATACAGGTGGCGCAACCAGTTTTCGATAACCGAGAAAATTAGTGATGGTCAACATTCAAGGCAAGAATCATGGCAATCGATGCATCAATTATCAAGATACTTGAGGTTTTGTATTATTGTATCCCCAGACAAAGTCGGTCGCCGCGATAACTAAAAAATATTTTGATTGCTCCAAAAATCAAACAGACTGAAGATCTTGGATAGCACAGAAGACAGGTGGCGCCACCTTCTGTCCTTTGATTGTTTTCGCGCTTATCAATACCGCATCATTGCCATCATGACCTTTCCTATCAAAGTGGTCTTGATCTTAAATATTTCCATATATGGTGAAAATCACACAAAATTATTAGTATCTCAATAAGGGATGCAAGGATTGGTCCAAAAATCAACTTGACCATAGATCTTGTGTTGTCATGTACCGGAAACTGGTGGCGCCATATGTTTTTCTTTTTACTTGTTTTCGTGCCTTTGTTTTCCCCATCATAGCCACTTAACAGTACTGTGAGCATTATAAGTCAAAAGCTAATGGACAGATTTCTTTCATATTATGCATATACGTAGACATGATTTATGGGATGATGTATATTTAAATTGGGGTCATGACCTTTAACTAGGAGAGTGACCTTGACCTTGAATAGGTCCGATTTTGGGGAAAATCACACATATTCTTAAATATATCAAGAAATCTTGCATGGATTGATCCAAAAATCAACTTGACCAAAGATCTTAGATAGTGTTTAACTGGTGGCGCCACCTGTTATTCTTTTACTTGTTTTTGTGCCTTTGTATTCCCCATCATTGCCACTTAACAGTACTGTGAGCATTATAAGTTTTAAACTAAAGGACAGATTTGGCTGAAATTGCGCATGTCCATTGATCTTGTATACCTTCATCTTGTATTCATGACTGGTGGTGCTATCTGCAATTTGTGATGTCCATCCGTACGTTTGCTTTCGGTGAAAATCGCTCATATATAATCCGAGTGGTTCAAGTATTAGTCTGAAATTTTTGCTGCTGAAGATGGTGGGCCAATTCTCAAAAGGGGGGGGGGGGGGGGGTAATTGTCTGGGAATACTATTGCACCTGCGGTGCTAAAAAAATATCTAGTTTTGAGGATATAAGTCGCAGTTACCTAATTTCCGGTTTCTAGGGAGAATTTTTATAAACCTACCTGTAAATTAAGTTACAAATATTTAGGGTTAGCGGTTATGATATGTGCCCTGATGACGGGCGGCCATACGGATGTTGGACAAAACGCCATACCTATACCTCAGCAAACAATGGGAAGCATTAGGAGAACCACAACCCATACATCAGTATGAACAGGTATCCTTGACCATTGGCTACTTTCACACCGCCTTGTCCAGGCATATTTTCTATCAGATCCCGTCTGTTTGTGAATGTGTTTATTTTAATAGGTAACTATGACGTCATAAACTGACGTCAAAACCCTGATGGTGCCACCGTGCAGTGTCATAGCAAGGCTCATATTCTTAAGGCTTTTACTTCAGATGGTTACCTTCACTGTAATAAACTATCATTTTGCCCAGCAGGGTAACTCTTCATGCTGAATCCAGTGAGCGAATGAAATAAATCGTTACAGTTCATCTTTAACCTCCCCGCTTTAACATTTTGATTCAACATTCTTCACTCCTATATAAAGGGAACATCTGTCCGTACATTCTCTCTCAGGCACTATGTTCTTTTGGTATTTTAGCTCTCTGTATTTGATTCACTTTTGTAAAATTTATTTGCACTTCTGTCACTGGACACATACCCATGGTTTTTCCCAATGCGACCAATATCCGAATATGTGATGTACATTTTTTGGCCTATCTGTTGGTTCCAGCATATGCTGGATCGGCCGTCTTTCTTTGCTGACTCTGTCCAGGGGCTGATAGAAGGCATTTGTAGTTTACCAGTTGTGGATAGCACGCAGGTGGCTGACCAAGTCCATAAACGTCCGAATTTTCTTCTGTAGCCTGCTCTTCTTTGCTTTCATTACCTTTCTGTCCACTTGCTGGTGGTGAACTTTATCCTTTATTACCAAACGCTTTATTACTCTGCTGGATGTAACAATGAGGTATATTTATACGTTTCAACTAAAAAATAAAAAACAAGTAAATAATTAGTATGCTTATATGGTTAAGATTCATGGAGAAACTTGAACCGGTTCCTTGACTACCGAATTATAGATTTGTCTCTGTTGCTAAATATATTTTACATATCTCTAAGCCTAGGAAAAACAAACGACTTCCATAATATCGTTTCATCCAATGAACCTAGATAAAAAGGGCATTTTGAATCAAACCTATCACAGCATAATGGTTTTAAGGTAGATATCATTGGCAGGCTGTTCTGTAGGCTCCTCACAATGCATGCTTTCTCTATTCACAAGGATAACAGAACATCCGTATCCAGCGGGACTAGACGCGACAGGCGCATCATTAGCTGAGCCCAGCAACCTATCAATTTAAAACAGAAGCTTGAAGCTGGATATCAGAGAAAAGGATGAAAAATATAAACTGCTTTTTACCACACTGATTTGATGTCACAATGGACGTTTTGACCTTGCCTTGACAGTAGTGTCCAATTAATTACTTTTACTTGACAATGCAGTCGAAATGTGTAAGATAAAATATGTAGTAAGCACATAACCATTGCTTTACATGCACCATATGACTGCTCTGCTGCGTTTTTCGTATGTAAGCGTTCAATTGTTGCTTTCAGACCACAGCAGATGGACGACTTGGTTGACTGTGATGAAGAAGAACAAATGGGTAATAGTATTTTAATGAATGATAACAAATGTACAACTTTACATGTTCACGTGTGCCTAGTTTGATAAAACAAGTGTATGTTCAATTTTGGATGAGATATCAGGTTTAACCTGCTTGAGTAGGTCTTCACAGCATATTTCACGTCCTTTTTTCAGAAAGGATACTCTGGTTGCCGACGAGGACATCACCAGCATTGTCGAGTTGGTTCAGCTGGCTACTTGAAAGACCTGCCGAAAATGTGGTGCCTCGTCTCTTGACGTCACCTGGACATGCAAGGCGAACAAGCAGCATGTTGGCAGCTGGGCATCACAGCCAAGGTTTTAAAAAATGTGTGCGAGGAACCTGTTTATTACATCTTGCCTGGTACTGTCTGGAAACAATTATGCAAAGGTTGCCCTGATGGCGAAATTCCTTAATCTTGGATTTGTTGGTGAAAGTAATTTTACAGGCGAGTTGGGCTCTGTGTATTACAATTAAAGTAAAAAAAATATATTTAACTGCGTGATTTATTTACCAGGCGCTTCATTTTCATCTTTATAGATAGTATTATTCATTTTATTAGTGTTACATGTCTTTTACATCATTCTTTCAGGATTCAGAGACAGTATGTTTTCCCTGCTGTGAAGGCACACTGGGAAAACATGCAGGATGAACTGTTTGAGGGGAAGACCTGCATGCAGCTGGAAGGGGATGGCCGCAACGACTCCCCAGGTCACAACGCGCAGTAAAGCACGTACTCTATGATGGACCAGGACTCCAAGAAAGTCGTGGCAGTTCGTGTTGTGGATGTGCGTCAAGCATCGGGACGGAGCCCGAACATGGAAAAATTCGGTTTCTTTGACACATTCACATAGGTCTCAAAGAGAGTTAAGATCGATGAAATACTGACAGATTCTCATGTTCAGATCAAAGCTCTTATGAGTACGTACATCTGTCACGGCAATATCTAGTCCAAAGAAATATAATCTTTGTCCATTTCCACTTACCTAGTTTCAATATTATTATATATATTATTAACATCGGTTTCACTGATTGTACAGAAAGCTCCTATTGAAACAGAACAAATCATCGTAATATAAAGCAGACACTGTAAACTGACTTGCAATTAACTAAACTTTTACTCAATATTAGGATGTTCTATATATTTGTTTTCAGAAAAAAATGAACGGTTCAAAGACATAACTCACGAGTTTGTCTGGCACGTCAGTAAGAACTTGACAAAGAAGCTTATTGCTGTAAGATTACTATATTATTTTAAATGTGGTCTGCAATATTTTATTTCTGCATGTGTAACAAAGATGGTAGACAGCTTCTGATGAGAGAAACTAAAAAAAATGCTCTTGCACATTGAATATATAGTGTGCTTTCGTGTATATACGGGTTTGAAATGTGATAGCTTATAAACGTTGCACTTATGATTTTTTTCGGAAACCCACAACACTATTTGTCTTAATTACAACTGCAGCCTGGAAGTGAGAAAGGATGCATGGACATTTTGCCATGGATACCATCGATAAGGAACCATTTGTGGCACAGAGCAATGCGTTGCGAGATAAATGAGGAACGCCTCAAAGAAAGGGGAAATTAAATTGTATCAGCAAGTTACCCGTGAGTAAGAACCTTATGAAATATAAACTTCTATTACAACTTCAGAAAAATCGTATTCTGAAATAATACTGGAAGATTCGATTCTGAATATATAGTGAGCAATGTGTATTCTGTAGGTATAATTTTGTCATGATTTATCGGTTGCAGGAACAGTGGGTCACAGTTCTCTATCACGTATGCAACCGGCATACCTGGCTGAACCAGACGGGTACGAGAGGGAAATGTGCTCTCCCGGTGCCTCTTGCTGATGACGAAAATGACAAACCCTTGATCAAGAGTGGATCAAAATGTCACCAGAATCTCACCAAACTCATATGGTATAAACATTTACTGTCAAATCTAGGATATACCAAAAAATCAGTTAGTTGCATCTTTAAAATCATATATTTACACACTACTGTCGACAGGACATTAACCTGTTGTTTGGTCGTGATCCTTTTTACCTAACACACAATGGTTTTTTTTTCTCCAATTTTAGACATACAAGCTGGCTTGAACTTTTCCATGGTCATGTTTTGATGTATCGCTCTAAGAGAAATTCATAGGCGTTATGTTTTAATCTTTGCTAGCTTACGTGACAAATATGGGTGAAAAGTGCAAATAAAATGAATTTAGAATACAGTAGGACTTACAATATTTTTATTGATCTCATTTTTTAGATTGATCATTAGATTTATGTAATACATAGTTTATTTATTTTCATTCGTTGTTTTTTAGCTCAGCTGACTGTAAGTCAACTGAGGTATAGAAATGGCACTTTGTCTCACTGTGACCTATATCCTCCGAGCTATGGGGCTTGAAAGTACCCCCTAGAATAATCAAAAATATAATACAAAACCTCCAATATCTTGATAATGAATGCATGAATTGTCATGAATCTTGCCTTGAATATTGACCATGACTAGTTTTGTCTGTTCCCAAATAGTGGTGGCGCCACCTGTATTTTTTGCTATTTAAACGAATATTTTTCTATTTTTTTTACTATAAAATGACAACAACAGTCAGTTTCTCAGCTGTAATTACATCTAGCAGTGGCGTAGCCAGGATTGAGGGAGGGCGCTAATATGGGCACTATGAAAACAGGTATATATTCGTGTATATATAACGACTATATATATATATATATATATATATATATATATATATATATATATATATATATAATATTCGGATTTGTTTTAATATGCAATGTAAAGAGGACAATTTGAGGCAATTTTCACCAAAAAAATGAGGATTTCCTGTTCCCGAAAAACTGTTTCCTTAAGTCTTTACGTTAGTAAAATTGTAGAGAAGTTCAATATTATATATTTATATTTCTTCAAAATTAGGATATAAAATTTCAGTCATTTTAAAGAAGTCAATGGCGCAAAGTTGCAAAATATTATTTTTTAAATGTAGTGGTTGGAGTGAAAAAACTGATATGTTGAGGTGCTATGTTAAACTTTGCATTTTACCGGGATCCGTGGTCTCGACAGCACACGTACAGGACTCCTAAGAGCACAGACCGCGAGTTCGAGTACCGGTATCACCAGAGCCGTGAGATTGTTCACGGTCGACCCAAACCAGGGCCTGTTGTTCTGCAGTTGTTCTGCAGCTGTTCATAAATATCCTTATACTCAACTAATCAATTTGAAAGTAATAAACTCCAGATAACTTTAATAAAATCTAATTGATAATTAATAAAGAAAAATGTGAAAACGAAAATTAATAACGAAAATAGGGATATTTGATAAAATGAGAGATATTGCAGCTCAACAGGGGGCCGCGCGCCGAAGGCGCCCCCCACTGGATCCGCCACTGATAGCAAAGGCAATTTAATGCAAATATATGTCTATATATATATATATATATATATATATATATATTATATATATATAATATAATATAAATATATATATATATATATATATATATATTTATATATATATATGTCTATATTATTATTAGATTAACTGACATTCCGAAAGGACGGCGAATACTGGATGCGACAGGGGGGGGGGGGGTGGAGGGGCATGGCCCCCTGCGGCCCCCATCTGGCTACGCCCCTGTCTAGTGTCCCAACACCTGGTGTGTTTATTGATCACAAGTGGATGCCATAAAGTTATCACCCTGTCTGTCTGTCTGTTTAGCTGTCTGTCTGTCCATCCGTCCATCCACACAAATTTGTTTCCAGAGGTTAACTCCAGGTTGTATTGACACATGGATTTCAAACTTGACTTAGGTATGGCCCACCAGTAAAGCAAGAACCTATATGATTTTGGGGTCACGAGGGCAAAGGTCAAGGTCACAGGACTCATTTATTTAAAAATATTATGGCTGAATTCTTAGCCAAGCTTTTCATCCTAAACTTTCCATTTTGCGTATTTAGCTTACTTGCCAGTATGGGGAGAGCATAAATGAATTTGGGGTCACAAGGTCAAAAATCAAGGTAACAGGGACCATCTGTACACAAATTAGTTTCCAAATGATAACTGCATTTTAGTTTGACATATTGGTTTCAAACTTAACTTATATATGACTCACTACTAAAGTAAAAACCGTGTCGATTTTGGGGTCCAACGGTCAAAAGTCAAGGTCACAGATCCCACTTCTTATGAAAGATTGTGGATGCATTTTAAACCAAACTTTTTATCCCAAACCTTCCATCTTGCACATATAGCTGAGCTGCCAATAGGGGAAGAACCTGATTGATTTTGGGGTCATAAGGTCAAAGGTCATGGTCACCGGGGCCCATCTGTCCACATATTTGTTTCTGGATGATAAATCCAGTTTGGATTATTCAATTTTGACTTATATAAGACCCGCCAATAATGTAAGAACCCTTTTGATTTTGGGGTCATAAGGCCAAAGGTCAAGGTCACAGGACCCACTTCTTTAAAAAGGTTGTTGATGTATTTTTAGCCAAACTTTCTGTCCCAAACCTTCTATCTTCTAGATGTTGCTCACCTGCCAATAGTGGAAGTTACTTATGGATTTTTGGGGTCACAAGGTCAAGATCAAGGTCATGGGGCCATCTATCCACATATTAGTTTCCAGATGATAACACCAGTTTGGTTTGAAATATTGGTTTCAAACTTGATTCATATATATGGCCCACCACTAAAGTAAGAACTGTTGATTCTGGTTCATGAGATCAAAGGTCAAGGTCGCAGGACCCACTACTTTAGAAAGATTGTGGATGCATTTTAAGCCAAACTTTTCAATTCAATCCTTCCATCATCAACATTTGGTGCACCTGCCAATAGGGGAAGTTTCCATTTGATTTAGGGGTCACAAGGTCAAAGGTTAAGGTAACAGGGCCCATCCATTCACAAATTACTTTATGGATGATAACTCCAGTTGGGGTAGACAGGTTGGCTTTAAACTGATCACATGACCAATATTTTGGAAAACCACATAAACATATGTCCTTATAGACAAATGCAGCTGAGCGTCGAGACCCATGGGTCCCCAGTTTCTTAATAAATTCTGCATACCGCTGCCATTATTATGAAGACACATTTGTAACTTTTCTTCCAGTTGTTTGGGTTATACCCTGAGGAACATCTTAGCTGCAATTGACTAAGCGGTTTTTGCACAGCGTCCGTCTGTTTGTCTGCCGTGGGATAATATCACCCATATCTCGGCAGTGGTTTTACATGTCTGCCTAGAATTTTGCAGTTTTATACATCCTGGACAGCTTTCTTGATTTTATGACAGTTGGCGCAACCTACATTCTAGTTTATGCTGCAGGCATCCAAGCTCATATCTCGGGAACCGTTTGACCGTTTGGGCCAAAATTTTGAATGGGTATAGATCTCACATGGCTCTTTATTATACAGGAGGGGCCACCTGTAAACATTTTTGCACAGCGTCTGTCTGTTTGTCTGCCGTTGGCTAAAATCACTCATCTCTGTAGTAGCTTGACTTTTCTGCCTAAAATTTTGCATATGTATACAACTTGGACAGCTTTCTGGATTTGTGGTAGGTGGCGCAACCTACATACACATTTCGACTGCAGACATCCATGCTAATATGCAACACACCTCACTCTATTTCTCCTTGCCACTAAATCCATGCCTCACTTCACC
Organism: Sipunculus nudus; assembly: GCA_026874595.1. Lineage (NCBI taxonomy): Eukaryota > Metazoa > Annelida > Sipuncula > Golfingiida > Sipunculidae > Sipunculus > Sipunculus nudus. Next base: position 1,359,377 of record CM049320.1, on the reverse strand, counting down.
CGTTCCACTCTGATTTAGGCGGATACACGTAGTCGCTCGTCGACTACCCGTATTCTGGTTATCACATGACCTTGAAATATAGAATGGTTCAAGATATTTCATACTCTAGTCGCAAATTATATTACAACGTACGTAACAACAAGTGGACATTGTTTTAGGGGTTGTTTCTGTGATGCAGATAAAAGAAGAAGTCTTACAGCAAGGCATCATAGGAATGGTCAGTGCACCCTGTCAAGGTGCAAAAGGACTATAGGTAGATCCCTGGCCTATCCTAGTAGACGAGCGGGAGTTTTCGGATGTCTGTCTGGATGCGAAGGCCGAGGTGCTCCCCGATGTCCCAGTCCGTCTCGGACGAAATATCACAACCAAGCCGAAGAAATTACTGATACAGAAGTTTGAGAAGAGGGCAAAAACAGCTCGAAACAGCGCACCAAACAGAAGATTCTTAATTTTACATTATAATAGTTGTATATCTCTTGGTACACGGCACGGTGCAACAGTAATGCCCACGCTGAGGTAAAAACATATATAATAATGGATCTAATAATTATGATAAACATTTGTAGGCTGCACTACAACAACACGTTGGTGGAACTCCCTTCATTGCGATACCTATAAAACGCAACATAACATTTTGACTGACTCACTGCCAAGTCACAAAATATAATAACATACGATATGTACAAAAAGTAACAGAATTCAGCATGAATATTGGTTGATGACCACGAATATTAGTTGCTGACCATTAAATCAATAAAAACTGTCGTTGGTTTATCTTATTATCAGCGTATATACTCAAAACACCAATCTATGCGAGATTTACTATTAATAAAGTATAATTATACAATTGTTAATATCCGACAGTTGTAATAATTCTACGTTACTGAAACTACTGCACGACACTGTTACTAATAATATCTCAATATACAGAAAATATATACACATATATTAAAAAACGCAACACAACACTTTGACTGACTTGCTGCCAAGTGACGTTGGTTAATCATGTTGGCGGCAAGACAAGACGCATGCCATTATTTTTTTTAATTAGCGGGTTAAACAAACATACGGTACAGTTCGTGAGATAACTGAAATTATGTTTAAACATTACAGGATATAAAAAAAACGAATATCTAGGTACCTAGGAATAATCAAGCTTCAGATATACATATAAAATTTAGTTAATTGCGAGGTCAAAGTTGACGAATCTAAGGTAACAGCAGCGCGTTTGACTAATCGCTCTCCACCTGAAGCAAACCAAGGCATATACCTCAGTCTGGGCCACTATACCATCAATTTGGACCAAAATTACGATTGATATAAACCGTTACAACAGGAATAATAACATGAGTAGAACATGACAAATTACAGAGTAATATAATACAGTCATTGTTTGTCCCAAGCTTACAGAATTACTGTAATTGTGATTACGTCTGACCCGTCCTGTCACATATATATATATAACATCTTTCTACCTTGCATCAACCGCTTACCTCCCCCCCCCCCCCCCCCCCCACCCCCGGTTTCCGAATTTCTTGATCCGCCACGGCTCTTCTTCTGCCTGTGATGTAATACAGACCTGTATATTACAAAACCCTATTCTTCCCTTTCTGTCCTCATACATTGTTGGCCCGTGATACATACAGTGACATACAGTGTAAATTATAATTACCCAGTGTCCCCATTCCCAGATATTGGGTTTTGTTATAAGTACAAAGCATACAGTGGATTTATTCTATATTTTCTAGAGAGGTTTGCTTTCACTCTACCAGCAGATTGTTTTCTTTTTTTTTTCAACAATTGTTTTCCGTCACATTGAAAGATCTTTCAGTCTAAAAATATTTTATTAATACAAATTGCAAGACACATTGCTATCAATCTTTCGTAATGCACGAATATCCATAGATTATATATTAATACGTTAAACAAGCATCCCCAGATCATTACTTGTGTTGTTTATAAATATTCCCCGATTGTAAAGGTTATAAAGGTATGTCCGTTATGTATTAGGTCTGCAGAGAAGGTTTGACCTCACGATATACGATCCCTCAGTTTTCCATTAGAGTCTGCGATACAAATGCCTCCTGTAATGAAGCTAATTATAGACTACAAGATAACTCAAAACACGACTCTGTTCACCCTCAGCTGTTTTATTTTAAAAAAAACTTGGTAGAAAATGGGTTAAAGTCTGGTAAAATGACATGCATAATCCGTTTATTGTGTCACGAGGAAACTTAATTATATATACCAACTATCGTTGGAGTATAATTCGGTCAGGTCACGCACCAGTTGTTTCAAAAAGAGTTATATGTCAACAGGTTGATGCGCGTGTACTGTTTCTGTTAAGGTCCGCCCTCCAACGAGCATCACCGATAGAGAATTGGTTTTGCTGCTTCACGGCTCTGGAGATAAACTCCGGATATAGTTAACACTATCATTAAACATGTATTAACCATATACCTGTGGAATCATTATCAGGTAAGTGTTTTTAATGTACTAACAGACGCGTATCAGGAGCTTTTCTGTTTGGTTTCTGCTTTTCGTCTGCTTATCTTCGAAATAAAAACGATTGTTCAGTGTATACATCACCGGGTTCCGGCCTGACTTTCGTAGTTTGCTTATTACTATGTGCGATATTGTACCAGCGGTCTTGGACTATTTACGGTTCTGTTTTCTCTCAGTGGAAAATGACAAATAAATCGTAAAATACAGATCACAGATAAAAAAAAACACCTTTGTGGTTTAAAATTCATGTGGCTCGTGTTGCCGTGTCACAGTCGTTGTTTTAAAAGACGTTATCTACATGTCGAGATTAAAATATTAGTAAATTCCTTTATGGTTACAAGGCAGTTATACAACTTTGCGTCAGTGTCCTGCTCAGAAGTTTAATATTTCATATTTACTTGGAAGACGGTAATTAGAGTAATAATGCACTTTTTTTAGATTGTTACGAGTTAGGTAATTAAAAGCCGGGTCAGGGCATATTTATTGGATATTTTAAAACTCTATAAGCTTGTAATTAACGTTCACCAGTCAGCATAAAAAGGCACTGATAGCACTCAACTATAAAACATTTGATGCAATATGAATATTATTAATGATTAATGAATGAAAATATGGCAAAATATGTATAATAATTTTAAAAAAAGATGACTGAATGTTTGCGAAATCAAACTCATACCCATATACATGAACTCATGTTTAAATGATCTATATTTATACATATATTTAAATATAATTCAAGTATTTAAAAACTAGTAGGCATAAATGTGGGTTTCAGTCCGTGACTTAAAAAAAACACCGAATTTTATAATTGCACGGATTCAGAATTACAACTGACCGTTTTCATCTTATAGCTGTGTGATGGCGTTATTATTAGGACACTGAACATCTGACCGCAAGGTAATGGGTTCGCGTCCCGTTCTGGCCGTCTGCGATAAGACTCCTAGCCAAAGACTTAACTACACCTCTCATCCCAGGTGTAAATGGGTACTGGATGGGCGGCAGGTTAGGTAGAACGAATAACTATCAGTGCCTGTTTGGGTTTTATTATCCCCAGGGAGCCGAGGAAAGCTATAAAAATGACCAACCCCGAAAGAAAAGAAAGGCAAAGTGTTAAGTCGGATGAGGCTAACATCGTCGGTGTTATCAAAACGTAAACTCCAACCCTTATAAACCTGTTTCATAACTCCATAAATAGGGGTATTCTACACGTTAATATATACCATGGCCAAACTTAGTAAAAGAACAACGAATATTCAGAGATAGGTATAGCTGAGGGAAACCTGAAGTCACGGTCCCTCTAAAGTGGTCATGAAAAGCATCTATTACCGCCCACCTGCTGTCAAAAGCGGAGAAAGATGAAAACCTGATGAAGTGACAGAACATAACACGAATGACCTTTGTCACGGCTGGTCACAGAGAAACCATTTCTTTAGTATTATATTCATGAGAGGTTGACCATAATATGCGGACCATATATACACTTTAAAAAATGTTGAATACTGTGATTGAATATGGTATCTCTTCTCGGTCGGTAAGGGATATTACAAGCAATATCCTTCTTGTCCCAACATGACCTTTAGTTTAAAATACCAGCAAAATACAACCTTTTTTAATTAACAGATATAAACATCCTTCAGGCTCTTTCGTGACACATCAGAATAAAAGTTTCAATGTCTACGAGGAGAGAATGGATTCGTGACATGTCAACAAAGAAACGTTTATGCTCTCAGCCCGGTTAACACGGACATTTTTTAGTGTTGACCTAAAGCTGTCATTGGTTTTATTTATATTCATGTGCCATGTGGAAAGCTATTTAAAGGAGACGTCATAACGTCATATATAGCCTTTGAAGATAAAACACACGGCGCTCCCCAGTCTGTTTTATTACAGTCATAAATGTTGGCGTGTTGTCCAGATATAAAAAAACGCCCGTGTACCAGTTAAAGACCAAATACAGTGACTCCGGTATGATTAATATAAGGTATACATGTAGTATAAAAATTGATGTATTGTACATACCTCCATGTTCAAGTGGTCATGCTTGAGTGCACATATATATTAGCATCGGATGCAACTGGAAGAACTGTCATGCTTTTTTTGGATACCAGGAAAATCCCACTCTCTAAGTTAAAGCTAAGGTATATCAAGTAAACGTGAATATGTTATTAAGTACAACCCGACCATATGAGCCGCATACATAACTTGAGGTGTGTTTGTTAACGGTTTCAAAACCTTCAATAGTGTGCCACTTTATAAAACCGTTTACATGATAAAACCAGTGATTAAATACCAACATTCATTTAAAGGTTTTTTCTGCGTACAATGCTTTTAATATATTCATCCCGGCGCAAAATGGATTTTTTTCTCCATTTCACTGGTTTTATACTGGTGTTATTAAGCAAATAGCTATAGAACGAAATATTGACAGTTACCTTAATATTTTAAGCAGAATACAATATTCCATGTATATAGTTTTATGTTAATATGGCCCGTAAAGCCCATTTACTCCAGGAACCATTGTATTGGGCAATATGATCATGTCCAGCACTCAAAGTAAAATATATGGATAAAATAAAACATGTGTTGCCATTAATTTTACAATAATTTTGTGTATAATTAGTCCGAGTCAAACTTCGACAGGGCTCCTGAAAAGGAAGAGCGAATACGAAAAACGAATAAGAAATACAGTGCATTATCACGTGAAGCATGCGACCGTCCATAGATGCGAACGTGACTTCTGAAGTATCTAAGACAAATTGTCTTCTACATCAATGTAAACCTTGTACTGATTTTTTAAGCTTAGCTGACTGTGAGTAAACTGAGGTATAGGAATAGCGCTTTGTCAGTCGTCTGTCCGGCCGTCCGTTAACAAGGCACAAATCGTAACTGCCGGGCCGAGAAACTTCTTAGTGAGCATCCAAAGAGGTCAATAAAAAATTTCCTTGGAAACCTGCAATTAGGTCACTGTGACCTATATCCTCCGAGCTATGGGGCTTGTAAGAACCCCCGATAATAATGAAAACTTTGATTCAAAACCTCCAATATCTTGATAATTAATGCATGGATTGTCATGAAACTTGGCTTGAATATTGACCATGACTAGTTTTGTATACTCGAAACGTGATGGCGCAACCTGTATTTTTTCTTATTTTTACGAATATTTTTATATATTTTTTACCGTAAAATGACAACAATAATGTCAGTTTCTCAGCTGCAATTCCATCTAGTGTCCCAAAATCTGGTGAGTTTATGGATCACAAGTGGATGCCCTATAGTAATCACCCTCTTTGTCTGTCTGTTCATCCGTCCATCCACACAAATTTGTTTCCAGATGAAAACTCCAGGTTGGATTGACACATGGATTTATAACCTGACTTTAACATGGCCCACCTATAAGGCAAGAATTCGCTTATTTAAAAAGATTATAGTCCAGCGGTTAAGCCCCCATATTTGGAGGAATTGTGCAAAAAATGAAAGAAGCATGAAAGTTTCCAAAACTGTTCTTTGGAGCTTAATGGTGAATTTTAGATATAGGGCCAAGCTGAAAATAAATTATCTTGGCCAAAATCCAAGATGGATCTTGGCCGCCGGATTAAAAAATGTCAATAACTCGAGTCATAATGTCGCTAGAAAGCATTTCAAGTACTCTATTTATATGTTTTTTGGGCCAAGAAATTCAATTGTTGAGGTTCAAAACCTCTCCAGGTACTCATTATTTGTTTTTATAACAAGAGTTGAGTAATATTCCCATTAGGTCAGCGGTTAAGCTGCATATATAAAAGAATTGTGTAAAAGATAAAAGAAGAATGAAACTTTGAATAATAGTAGTCCAGACCAAACTCAGTATTTCCAGATATGAGGCCAAGCGGAATTCAGAATATCATGGTCAAAATCCAAGATGGCGGACAAGATGGCCGCTGGATTATGAAATATCAATATATGCGGTGTTATTTGTCCTAGAATGTATTGCAAGTGCACTATTTCTAGGTTTTTGGGGTCGAGAAATTCATTTATATGGGTTTCAAGTCAGTATAATGACCCTGTGAATGAAATCTGGTTTTATTTGGTATAATAATTGGGCTTAATTGCCTTTTCATGCACATGGAAAGGAAAAACGTATTAGTTGAATCCTGTGCTGAAATTTAATATTCATGATTATTTCAAATAATTGAACCCTGTGTCTCTTTCAATGTACTGAGTGGTAAAAATCGCTCGGCTCTCTCCACTGGCGATGAAGGTTCTATAATCGGTGTTGCTAGGGGAAGGGTTGTAGTGGTTCTCCTTGACTTCTGATTCTAACCATCCCTACTGAACGGGGTTCGAAGTGGGGACCTACAACTTCCATGTCCAAAGCCGTAACCACTAGGCGACGTCCTACCCCTTGATATGCTATATTTGTACTGTGGTGATTGTGGATGACAGATACTTGTGCAGTTTGTAATTTACCCGCTACTTTGGTGATATGGTAAGATTATCCTTACCAATTAGCTGACATTGCCTTTGCATTTACCGTTACTGCTTAAAATACTTCATTTGCTTACATAATGCACACATTTTATATTACCTACATGTATTTATAAATATAATTACAAAAGAATATTTACTACATTTATTTAAAAAAAAGATTAACACCATGTGCACATGATGCAAAATTGTAGATCGCACTGAGCCTTGCACATAAGATAAAGATAACCGATAGTTAGTAAATTGGAATTGTGTGTGATTTACCAGAAGAAAACACTGTTATCCTGTTAGATCTAAAAGAAAATATTCAGGCATAAGTGAAAAAAAGTTGATGGCAATATTACAAAATGTTATGTACTAAACTATTCTGTTCAGCAGTTATAATATTCAGGAATAATATTCAGAATTAGTCTATTCTGATTGATGTATATTCACTTGTGGTATGAAATAAAAGTTTCCCAAACATTCTGCATTTGGGCAGAAACTTTCAGAAAGTAAAAAATCAATTGACCGCCATAGCACAGCAGCTTCAAGCACAGAACCGTTACATTCACCAATCAAGTCAATGAAAACTCAAACCAAACTTTGTACTGAATTTTGATATAATCTAGGTGATGAAGACAAAATGTATGTCTGGAACCCTAAGGGTTTATTATATTTTTCAACCTTGTGGTGTGAATTCAAAATTCTATCTTGCGACTTGCTTTTTCATTCCCTCATCATACATCCCTGAAACTTCAACGGTCAGCTGGCTTGAACACTGGCAGCACTGAACCCTGAAGTTTGATACATGTGGTAAATATTCTAATAATACATGTATGAACTACATGAATCTACAAGTATCCATACCGTTAGCAAATGAAAGTATTTGGTCGACACCAACACATTATGCAAAGTGAATTCCAACTCGTAAAATTCGAAAAAGTTTTATATCACGATAATAGCAGCAACAGGAAAACGTAGTGATATTTTACTTATACATGTTAATTATTTTGTTCGAGCATCATCATAACATCACGATATGAGCAATCTGCAAAGGTATCTACATGTATGTTGATTATATCATGCATTCATCACCATAGCACAAAGGTAGCATTCAGCAACATGTTATGCTCCTGTAAATGTGTGAAGATTCTGTCTTCATGCCAGCATACAGTCTGAAAGCCATCACCTTATGGCAAAAGAAGCAAAAAGCTGTACATCAAACACGTGTGAGCTTTTACATATGTGCGTATCCTGTCATGCATGCATGTAGTCTAAATAATTTATGTATAGGATTTTCCGTGGAAACACGCATGGTTTTCAAATACATGTAACCAGTACATGTATTTTAAATTTCAACACTACAATCTGATATTTCCAAACTTCATTAACAAACGTTTACATGAATGTGAAGTTGACCGTAAAATTTACCAAATTCGATACCAGACATAATACCTCAATTTCCTTCATCAATCGCCTCTAGGGAAATCAAACAGAAGAAATCAGAAAAAATAATATAATAAAAACCAAGCTCAGGAAATGACACTTTCATTTGAAAATGCAGTATTAAACAAATTTTACAGGATCTTAACATTGGAAGTGCTAATTAAAAAGACACTTTTAGCAAAATTTCAATACGTACGAAGTAGGCATATAGAATCTGACAGGTGTGAGCTTCTTATATATGTCTTTATTCTGCCACGCACGCATTATAAGCTAGCTAAACGTTATTCTATATGGATTGTTTATTTTATTTGTAAATATATTTAATATGGATTGTACAATTAGCTATGACAACAGCCCCTCTCAATGACTCGAATTGCTACGTTCGGTAGTATATAGGGGTGGAGGAAATCGGAGAACACGGAGAAAACAACCGTCCTTGGAAGGACTACTACAACCCATTCCGATAGGAACGGTTTTTGAGATAGATGAGCGTCTCACCACTCGACTGTCCACATCATTTCATTGAAACAGATATAGGGCTGAAATACTTAAACTAATATTTATTTTTAAAATGTCAGCACAGTTTTATTAATGCATATGATATTTCTCAACTGCACTAAAAATTTTTGCATGAAAGTTACGTTGATCGCAGAATCTAATTACATGTATGTTGGTTTCAAATATCCTAATGATTAATGTTTATGGACATATGAAGTTCTTAATTTTATTTTAGATTTTGACACAGAAGTTCCTTGCGCCATCACCTCTTCAAAGCAATTACATTTATCAGCATGCAAATAAAGGGAAATTGAAATTGCAATCGCAACTGTTCTACAAATCAAGTATGAAAATGCATGACAAAACAGACAAATCTAGCCCAGGAAATAACACTTTCATTTGAGAACAATCACAAAGTGTGCAACTGCTCAGCTGAACTCAACAAAAAATGTTTGCTGTTCGATGTGCTAGACAAAGGCAAATTTAGCATAATTTCAAAATCAACAAAACCAGAATTCAACCATAGAGTCATAATACATACTTGAAACCCTTCTAAATGAATTTCTTGACCCCGAAAACATAGAAATAGTGCACTTGCAATGCATTCTAGGACAAATATAACCGGATGTATTGATATTTTATAATCCGGCGGCCATCTTGGCCGCCATCTTGGATTTTGACCAAGATAGAGTGAATTCCGCTTGGCCCTATATCTGAAAATATTGAGTATGGTATGGACAACTGCTATGCCTAGTGTCATGCTTCTTTCATTTTTTGCACAATTCTTCTCTTAACAGCTGGACTATTATGGCTGCATTTTAAGCAAGCTTTTCATCCCAAACTTAAAATCTTTTAAACTCAGCTGATTTGCCAGTATAGGGAGAGTATAAATGAATTTTGGGTCACAAGTTCAAAGGAATGTGTATGCATTCAAGACAAACTTTTCATTACAAACCTTCCATCATCAAGAATTACTCACCTGCCATAGGAGAAGTTTCTTTTCGATTTTTGGTCATAGGTCAAGGTCACAGGGCCCATCCATTTACAAATTAGTTTTCGGATGATCATTCTGCTTTTGCTAGACAGATTGACTTTAACCTTGATTTATTAATGACCCCACACTTAAGTAAGAAACATTTTGATTTTCAAGGTCCAGAGTTCAAAGATGAAGGTCAGAGAAGCTACATCTTTAAAATGATTGTGGATGCACTGTAAATCATACTTTCATCCCAAACTTTCCATCTTTCACAGATGGCTTATTTGCCCCAAAATGGAAGAAATCTGTAGATTTTGAGATTACCTGGTCAGAGGTCAAAGTCACTGGACCCACTTTTTTTAAAAAGACTGTTACAATAATCTAAATGCTGCAAGTTTTCAGATTGTTTGGTCACAAGGTTATTGGTAAAGGTCACAGAACCGTCATTCTGAAAAAAGAAATCTTTAAAAATATCCTTATAGACAAATACGGCTGAGCGTCGAGATCCCTTGGTCCCTGGTTTTCTAAAGGGTCGAGTTTCCGTAAAGTTTTGAGGGGCGTGGTGCTTTTATTCCACTCTTTATACGCGTCCCCGTGTCCAGGGGCGGATCCAGGATGTAAGAAAAAGGGGGGGGGGGGTCCAACCCGGGAGGACTAATGAAAACCCTAAAAAAAGGTCCCAAGGTTTGAAAAAGGGAGGGTCCATGCCGCAAAATTTTGTCTGAAGCCCTAAAAAAACCTTTTTGATGAAATGGGGGACCCGCTTCTGGTGTCACTAAACCCTATCCGCAGATAGACTGTAACTTTGACCCCTTCCTTGGAGTCATACAACTCTATGATGCAAACTAAATGATTTATTGCCATCCGAGGGGCTTTGCGGCCATCTTGGATGCCATTTTGAAAATAACCTTCCCGGAGTCAATATTGGTAAACTGTTGATATATTGTTAAGCAGATCCTATAATACAGGAAATTACCTTTAAAAAATTTCTTGCAATTGTAAGGGGCTGAGCTATATCCTTATTTTGACCCTTATTTTATGGTAAACAGACACGTAAACTCTCACCCCCATACACGGAACCATAACAACGTATATAACAGGTGTATTGCAGATAGTTCCTGTAACGATATCGTATTGCTGAGAAAAACGAATACTCAACCAAAATGAAGTAATAGCGTGAGATAAAACCATCATGATCACAAATAATTACGTACCTTTATTTCACTGTAAGGTCCACACTCAATTTCGGTTACTAATAATAAATGGAGTATGCTTCCTTATATATAAAATCATTGTATCTGTTCCTGATAGTGTGACACTACAGGTTAACACACTTGATGAACGAGGAAAATGCATTAGGAAACTATCTTGTCATGTAATAGAAAACCTGTGTAGAATATGGTGTACAAAACGAACATACATGTACTGGCGTGATTATTATATAAAAACACATAAGCATACTGACACATAACGTTTGATTTTATATTTCAGACTCTCCAGGAAACAGGGAAATCGAAGAGGAAGAAACCTATATAATGGATTTAAAAGCAAAGTCAAAACCTTTCATTTATTTAGTTGTTCTTGGGCTTTCCACGATTATGTTATTTTTTTATATAATTCTCCGAGATCTACCAGTTATGAATTTCTCCGTGGATGCTATACCCAATAGTTTAAACACGACTGCTGAGTTCATCGGAGAGTTCTTGTCCAATCATTCCAAAAATACATCCCTTGAAGAAAGAAGGATAAGGAAAATTCTGTTCTGGACCCCTTTCTTTTCTAATCCTGATTATGGGTTTGGATTTGGACGACGCCCCTTTCTGGATCATAACTGCACCTTTACTGAATGTGAAACGACAAATGACCGATCAGAGTTCAGTGCAAGCCATGCTGTTATTGTACACATGAGGGATATGGGATCAACCTCTGAAATGCCAAAGTTTCGGTTTTCATGGCAATATTTCGTATTTTATCTGATGGAATCACCAATCCATAGCGGCAACATGGAAGCATTTAACAGGTGGTTTAATTTGACCCAAACTTACCGTCATGATTCGGACATTAACGGACAATATGGGGCTTTGGTGAAGAAACAAACAGGGGAAATCCAGCATGAGCCTTTTGATTACTCTAAGGGGAAAACAAAACTGATTGCATGGTTTGTAAGTAATTGTCATACTCAAAGCCGCAGAAGACAATACACAAACGAACTTCAGAAATACATAAAAGTGGATATCTATGGTAGATGTGGCCCCTTGAAATGTTCAGACAGGAAAGCTTGCTATTCTATGTTAGAAAAAACCTATAAATTCTACCTGTCCTTCGAGAACAGCATTTGTAAAGACTATGCCACGGAGAAACTATGGAGAATACTGGAGCTTAACGTAGTGCCTATAGTTTTAGGTGGACTTGATTACAAGAAATACCTACCTGATCACTCGTTCATCGATATCAGGGATTACAGATCTCCTTCTGAATTAGCAGCATATTTACAAAAACTCGATTTGAACGCAACATTGTATAACCAGTACTTCGAATGGAAACAATATTACAAAGTAGACACCCAGAGTCACCCCATATGTCACCTTTGTGAATTTTTGCATACAAAGTTAAACTTTCGTAAAACTTACAAACACTTAGATAAATGGTGGAATAGGGATGAAGACTGTATATCTCCAAAAGAATACTTTAAAGGGTATGCAGAAGTCCGTGCAGAAAGGTTACTTTAAAATAAGAGTGTAGAAGAAAACAATCTGAAAGAAGCTACAATAAATCTTGTGCATGTCCGACGTTCTGAACCTAAAATTGTTCTCGTCGCTCTGCTTAACTTGTCTATAAGGATATGTTTATGGGACCTGTGATCAGTTTGAAGCTAACCCGTCGACTCAAACTGGAGTTATCATCCATAATTTAATTTGTGAATGAATTGTCCCTGTTAGCTTGACCGTTGCCCTGATGTCCCCAAAATCAAAACAAAACTCCCCCGGTTGGTAAGTGCGCAACAAATGGCAGACGGAAAGTTTGCGATGAAAGCTTTGGCTTAAAAGGCATCCAAAGTCTTTCTAAAGTAGTGGGTCCTGCGACCTTGACCTTTGATCTCATGACCCCAGAATAAACAGGTTTCTTACTTTGGCGGTGGACCATATATAAGTCATGTTTGAAACTAATATTTAAACCAAGTTAGTGTTATCGTCCGGAAATTAATATGCGGAAGTGTGTGATCTTGACCTTTGACCTTGTAGCCCAACAATCCAAAAGTTCCTTCCACTATTGACAGGTGGGCAGTATCTGGAAGATTGAAGGCTTGGGATGAAATATTTGACTAAACATACATCCACAATCTTTTAAAAAAACTGGGTCTTGTGACCTTGGCCTTTGATCTCATGACCCTTAAAGCAAAACGGTTCTTTCATTATGTGTGTTTCAAATTTAAGTCAAGATTAAACAAATATGACAATCAAAACTGGAGTTAGCATCTGGACACAAATATGTTGAAAGATTGCCCTTGTGACCTTGACCTTCTACCTTGTGGCCCCCAAATCAACCAGGTTTGTCTCCTATTGGCAGGTCAGCAGTTCGGGCAAGATAATTTGTTGGAATGAAAAGTTTGGCTTAACATGCATCCACAGACTTTCTAAATAAGTGTGTCCTGTGACCTTGACCTTTGACCTCATTATCCCATAATCAATTCTTGCCTTATAGGTGGGCCATAAATAAGTCAAGCTTGAAATCAATATGTTAAGCAAAACTGGAATTATCATCGGGAAAATGTGACGAACATACAGAAAGACGAACAGACGGACTGACAGGGTGAAAAAGGGCTTCCTCTTATATTAAGTGGGGTCCATATTAACACACAAGGTTTCAGGACACAGATGAAACCACAGTTGCAAATCTAATTGTATCAATATAATTTGTTAGATTTTAAAAACTACTTCAAACATAGGAAAAAATGCAGGTGGCACCACCAGTCTTTAGGAAATGATGAAACCAGTTGTAATCAGTAAACACACTGGGTTTCAAGACATTGGATAAAAAACAGCTGGGAAACTGATATAACTGCTGTCATTTGATGGTCTCTAAAACTAAAAAAATCGTGAAAATACAGTTGGCGCGAGCAGTTCTCGTGAACTGACAAAACTAGTCGTGGTTAATATTCAAGGCAAGTTTCATAGTAGTCCATACATTAATTATCAAGATACTGCAGGTTTGTATCAAATTTTCAATTATTCCCGGGGGTATTTACAAGCCCCATTAGCCCCGAGAATATAGGTCGCAGGAACCTTATTTCAGGTTATCTAGGAGGTTTGTTATTACCTTTATAGATCTCCAGTTAAAAGTTTCATAGGGTCAGCTGTTACAAAGCGCTCTTCCCATAGCTGACTTTCATTTAGACGAGATAAAATCTTATGCAAGTTTGACGTTCTTAACCCTAAAATTGTTCCTACAGCGCACCATTTCGACGTTTTATGCTTTTGACAATTCCGCATTGTTAATTATCGTTCGTGTGAATTTCAATATCATGGGCATGACTGCAAAACTTGGAAATGACACATTTTTTACTAAGGTGAAGTTATGAATTGCCGTGCCACTCTGTTACTCACAAACAAGTAATGTAAATGATTGACACCTTTTCCAAAGACTATAGTTTGTTTTACACTAGCGCTCGGGTCCTCAGGTTCCAAAACTAGTCAAGGAGGATGCAAGCTTATGGATTGTAGACCACACGCAACATCAGTGTTCATTACAACAGCGAGAACCGTTAATATCTTTTCTCCAGAGTCCTTAACAGCCAGGAGTTTTTTTCGATAAAAAAGGTTTGTTGTCACACAGCAGAAAGCAAGTGTAGATATCGGTCAACCGTAAACACGACCTTGTTATATCACAATCCGAATTATATCAGAATAATCCCGAAAATTACTGTTGGAGTAAAATAAAGATTTTAGAACAGTAACACATTCACACAAGCAATACCAAACAAACCTTCTAGCCTGCCAGAGCATTATTTTACGATGTTACCTCCTCATGACACTGAAAGATACCTGCCCGGGCTGTGGACCGTTCTGTTTTAAGCATCCTTTGAATTCTCAAGACAAGGCCTAGGTGACCGCGCTTTAATTAACGATACATCAGGTCCGCGTCACGTATACTTGTTTAAATGCGCACACACTCGATTTCCAAGATATGCCCACAACGGGCTGGATTTGTAAAGGAATGTTATTTTGACGAGTTGCTTGTTGTGAGGGTAAATGATGAAGTAGTTGTATTGTTTCTACAAACGACGAAACGAAGCTCCAGTGACGCGTGACCATGGAGCACGCAGAATGTTTTACTACTACAGTGATGCTAATAGACTGTCATACCACAAATGACCAAAAAAAAGGAATGAGAACCATTACGTTAAGGCCTTTAGCAGATACAGGTAGCGAGGAATGCATACCTATTTATTTCTTTGCCATTATAACATCATGTCCAGTGTTACAAACGGTTGAACGAGAGAAATAAAAATATTAATTACTCACATACAGAGTTTTATCTCACATATTACTAATAATATATTACAATCTATAAGCCACAGTATGGCAACAGGCGCGTTAGATAAAACCCATGAATATTAAATGAGCTACCTAATTATACAACCGAACACCTGCTAGTACCATGGTGACTGGTTGATATGGTAACATGCTGCCACACAGATCAATACCCAACTTGGCCACACAGGATTAACTTTGACAGGAAATAAATACAGTCGTTTATTTTTCCTACAAGGGACTACCAAAACAGGGTACATAAAATTTTAAACAACTAGGGTAAATATTAGGACAAAAAAATTTAATTTAGAATTTTTATAGACTTGGTTTTCATAAATATGTGTGCGAGAGTGAGCAATGCACAAAAAAGTCGGTTTCCATAAATATATATATATATATATATATATATAAATATACACATATAAATATTTATATATATATACTTTATATATATATATATATATATATATATATATATATATACTTTTTATATAAACACACTTTTTTGTAAACTCAGATTTGTGCCATATCTATCCCGTCATTATGTGCAGATGATAGCGCTGTCTACATACGTTGATGACGTCACCGGGTGCATTTCTGTTTCATATAGACCATTGAATTAAATCCATGGATTTCCGGAATATAAATTTTATATGATATATAGTATTATTATTATGAGTATAACATATGGTATCAGTAAGATTTCCAAATTTTTAAGCAGTATAGAAAGAACGTATTGTGAATAGACATGTCACCAGTTTCCTGTGTAGAGCATACAATCCCGTAATGTACAATGTCGCAGGGACGATTTCAGTGTAAAAGGATATTTACAATTTGTGTCGCAGGCAAGTAGTCACCGGGACAATTACAATGTCACAGAGTAAATACAGTGTCACTGATTTTGCATCTAATAATAAATTACGGTGCCTCCTGTTCCACATTCATAATGACATGCACACCTGTATCTACTTTCGTGCTCATAAAAAATGCACTCACGTACAGACATACACAATCCACTTTCGCACTCATGCTGTATATAGACAGTCCACGTGTAACATGCGTACAGCAGGTTTAGAATTATCACAACACCGTATACCTTCAATTTTGAAGGCTGATGCAAGACATTTTTACACAATCTACAAAAATAAAGACGGGTGTTTACTACCCTGCATTATGCCCGGCCTCGTTTTGCCTCATTATGTCCAGATATTTAAATTGGTCCAGTCTCTGCAGTTTCTGTCCATTTATAATGATTGTGGGTTTATGTACGTGTTGAGTGGAGCTGGCTTTAGCATGACTTTAGGTATCTTGCTACTTATTATGATACTAATATAATCATAATGTGCATATATCATCATATCTGTATGCTGAGATATCCCCGGTGGAAAATTTGTAGATATAATCTTATCCGTAAGATCAATAAGATTTCTTTTCAGTATATAGTTATCGTTTGTGACGACGTGCGCTTAGCAGAGGTATCTTCTTCTCGGATCACCTTGCTGGAGACTTATACAGCAAAATTAATCGATCCACTCACCAATGCCATTTAATTGTTAATCATTTGATAAATTATCTCTTTGGTTCTTTCTTTTGGTAGCTGATGGTTAACCCACAGCAACAACAGAGTTTAGATATTGTTTGTGAATGTTATTACTAACATTTTTTCTCTGTTCCTCATCAATGTTTGGATAGTTTTTTGTTAGTAGCCCTGATATTGCACTGCCAAGACGGAGAAAGCTCAGATTCTCCCTGATACGATTCCTAGAATGATGGTGTCAGTCTACGGTCTATACAGGGCAGTCAATACAGTGGATTAAAGGGTATATTCATCCCCACTTAGACCACGTTGTCAATGTTATAACCCCCCCTCCCCCTGATATTCCGAGAATAATATTTATATATTGGAAATAAAAATGAATTTATAATTAGATTTTCAGACCTTGGTTGTATCTCTGAGTTTACTGTTAATTATTTTATAACTAAACCTGTTTAGAATTTGCATATACTTGAAACATAATACCTTTATGTTGTTAGTAACGACGCACGGGCAAACTCGCCATGTAACAAAAGGACCACGCAGAAACAATATACAGAACTCGCCAGAACACCTTTACCGCCCTGCATGTCAGTATAAAATAGGGGTGATTAACGAATTCACTTGAGGCTTGTCATTTTCAACCCAGGTTCCAGGTTCCGTGGCCTATGCTGGTCGCTGTAGGTTCCTCCCCACGAATATGCAGACTTCGTACTACTATTTACGCTCGCCAGCGGATTTACCATAGATTTACGTTACCCGCTGTGAACTTTTGTCTACTGTTTCCAGTATTGTGTTACGAGGAATCCATGAACGTTATGGACTTCAGTTAAGTATTTCATTTATATTATAGGACCTACCAGGGACTTCTTTTAGCTTTAATATGCGTTAATTTTATCGTTTTGTCTTTTGTTGTATATATTGTAAAGAATATGAATACGATTATAATTGCACATACGTGTCTGGAATTATGTGTGGCGGTCTGCCGGATTAAGTTTGCCTTATGACCGAGCGCCGTAACAATATATATATATATATATATATATATATATATATATATATATTATGTTTTTAAAAGTTGCCCTTACTTTGATTTCCCTCCCCTGGCTGCGAGTCATCCCCACCCTAGAAGATAAATTGACAGTATAAGTCCATGACATCTTTGTACGCTGCACAGTGTGCCTCAAACGCATCATCAGAGATTTGCTCATCTTTTGCTTACAGGTTATTATTGACCACATATCTTTCCAAATGTCTGCCCCATATAACCCATTTTCACAATTCTCTGCAGATAATATTTCCTGCATCAAAACGCTTACTTTTTTATGATGATGACGTAACTGAAATTATAATCCTGCCGACTGCGCCACTTGTAAACTAGTTCAATTAACCCAAACACAAAGTCCATTAATCCGTATATTTACGTCCATATATCTGTCTCTAGCCTAACTATCTTTGTCCAATGCAAAATAATACCCCCCCCCTAACTGATACCCTAATACTAGTAGCCCTGACCTGTAAAATAACGCCCCCTTCTCCCGCAACTGAAACCCTAGTAGCCCCGTCCTGTAAAATAACCCCTCCTCCGTTACTAATACCCTAGTAGCCCTTTCCTGTTAAATACCCCCCCCTATCGTAGCTGATACCCTAGTAGCCCTGTCCTCTAAATAACCCCCCCCCCCCCAAATGATACCTAGGAGCCCTGTCCTGTAAAATCCCCCCTCCCCCGTATCTGATACCTAATAGCCCTGTTCTGTAAAATAACACTCCTCCTCCCGTAAATGATATCTTAGTAGCCCTGTCCTATGAAATAATCCCCTTCCTCCCGTAACTGAAACCCTGGTAACCCTATCTGGTAAAATAATCTCCCTCCTCCCGTAACTGAAACCCTGGTAGCCCTGTCCTGTGAAAAAAAATCCTAAATGGTCCCCGAGTAGCCCTGTCCTGTAAACTAACCCCCCCCCCCCCCCCCTATAGCTGAAACCCAAGTAGGCCTGTCCTGAAAATACCCCCCCCCCTTACCTGATACCTAGTAGCCCTGAAATTATAATCCTGCAAAAATAACACAACCACCCCGTAACTGATATACTAGTAGCTTTGTCTGGTAAAATAATCCCCCTTCCCGTCACTGAAACCCTAGAAGCCTTGTCCGCTAAATACCCCCCCCCCCTCGAAAATGATACCTTAGTAGCCCTGTCCTGTAACCCCCCCCCCCCCCCCCCCGCCGTTACTGATACCCTAGGAGCACTGACATGCAAAATATCCCCCCCCCTTCCACCCCCGTAGCTGATACTTAAAAATCCCCGTCTTGGTCAAGTTCATATATGTTACAGTTAGAGAATTATGTTAAACATTTCTATATAGAGAAAATATAATTAGACAAGATAACCCCAAAAATTGCAAGAATTTGTTTAATGGTGGTTTTCCTTATTATGGGACCAGCTTAACAATATATCAAAAGGTCACCAAAATTGGACCCCGGGAAAATTGCACGGTGGTAAGAATAAAATTAAAGAATAAAGCCTGTATCAGCTGCTTACCTATACATCCAAGATACTAAACAGAATGGCCACACATAACAATCGTACACACTAATACGGTTGGAGCAGTTTCTTTTATCATATACGCGAGTTTGATGTCTACATCTAGGTTAAAGGTTGCGCAAATAAAGATAAGACAAGAAAAATATTATTAGGTAATCACGTACCCTGCAATATCAAATATGACATCCAAGATGGCAACTTGTGAAAATTTGTAGTATGGGACAGGGGCAGCGTATGGATGGTAGATTACAAATGGATTTAATCCAGTTTATCTGCAATTACTGTGTAAAGTTTATATTTGAATTTATAAAAGTGTTGAAATTTCTCTCAGTGATGACACTATTCACTTTTAATGGTGCATGCAGTTTGTATAGAGGATGGAGTGGCACTTTGTTTGCAGGTTCCATATACTGCTTTGATTGACCTGAAGAAAATGTAGAGGTCTTAGTTTCAGCATGGTGCTGGACTTTGTCAAATTTCTACTCTTTTCATGCTGACTTCTTTCTACACTGTGCTGCTTTGGCCTGACTTTTCAGCACCTCAAAACAGTTCTTGTTCATCCTCAGATTGGTATTCTTGGTTGACTCTTTTGGGAACCGATCGAATGTTGTATCCTTCATCTTAACCCAAATTCTAAACTGGTTTCCGTTTTGGAAGTTCTGTGTGAGGTCAGCATATTTTCCAGGCTAGTGGCAAAATGGTTTCAAAGGAAATGGCTTTCAAGATCTCCACAGACGGATGCTGGCCAGATTTGGAGTTAAGGCTGTCTTGCGTGGCATGTGTGTTTCATCAGCTGCTCATTGATTGGAGTTAGTGAACTGATAGCTGTTAGGAATGTACGCATTATTTTAGCTTTGAATCTCGAAAGGAAAGGTTACATCCTTCACTGAATCTTTCAGTTTTTGAATTAACTATTATGTTATGATATGGTCTTGGAACTTAAGTGACTGAACGATAATGAATCAGTTGTTTGCTGGCAGGCATGTAGTTTTATGAAGATGGTCTGCTATATAGAACGATGTAGCTGTAGGAGTCTGAGACAAAACCAAGGTTTTTTTTTTTGGACATGATAAACTGGACACATGCAGCATTCCATACAGCAAGATAATGGAAGATCAAGAAGGGTTATCTCGCACTTGACTATGATCAGATAATTAGAAACCTCATACAAATAACTGTGTTTCAGTGATGACGCTCATCGTGCGATCTTAATTTGATTTACCCCAGCTGTTTTGTTCCTGCTTTTTTCCCTATTTTGCCTTGGAGTAAACACTTTCATCTAATAGATCTCACAAAAAAATTCGCCAGTGTTATGCGAATTTAAAGTACTGGTGGCCATCTGAGGTCCATTGTTTCATATTTTTAAATACTTGAATGCAATGATTTACTACTGGTCTTTATTTCTCATTTTTAGACACTTAGCCTAGCGGCAGACATCAGAGTATAGGCAACGATAGAACCTTTTAATCCTATTAATGTACAAATAATCGGCTGACATCTTGGTTGACATCCCTAAAAATAAGTATAGACAGCAAAACTTATGCACTAATAGAAAAAGAGACATATGAACATTCAATGCAAATGAAATAATCATAATCCATTTGGACGCTTTCTTTGATTAGCAAGCCACATGAATACACAGCGATGCTTTATTTGGCTTCATCTGATTTACAAAACAATAAATGTAACAGTCGATACATAACTAACAACTACATAATGAAAAAAAGGACATATTTGTCTCTGACGTAATAATGTATCTGTTGGTGACAATGGATTTCTGGATCCCAAAAAAATCAAGCAGTAGATATCTTGGTTGTTGATTTAGCAAATAGACTAGAAAGCTTATATTTTGTTTTATAAGCTCATGTGTTTACACTACTCGTGGTACCGCCATGGCTTATAAGCAGCCCGATACCGCTTGTTCGTTGACAGATAGAAATGTAGGGAATCTGTACGGCTGTCTTCTGGAAGAAAGATCCGATTATTTGAATCAGTGTACTACACCTCTGCATGTCAATCGGGCACGCAAGATAAGCATTCCCTTAGTATAAACTTGGAGGGGAAAGATGAAGGGTTAAAAGGACGCAAGGTGGCGGCCGAGAAGAGACGCCCGAAATTGTTTCAGTGGGGGGCCAACAGGTCACCCCAGGAGCCTTGCCTCTGTGGGCACTTCCGATGCAGCGGTTGCATCTGGAGCAACAGAAAGCACTTCAAACAATGTTTGATTCCATTGCTGATTTCCGTGAACATGCGAAAGCACCTAAAAGGCCCAGGTACGGCCTCGTCGCGGAAGACGGCCATGGTGGGAGTGCGTCAATCGAGGTCAGTCAAGCTTGAAGACTTCATGACCAGAGCACCATGCCTAGTGATGAACTAGCTCATCGGTCAACACAGAAAGCCTGTGTGTCTCAGTAGATTCGCGGATGATGGCAAGTGACAAAGTCCTCTACACCGAATAATAATTTGTGTTTCAAGAATAAATAGCCCAAACGCAGATGGCGGTAATGAACTTATTACATCCTATTCCAGCCAGACCGGTAACCCTGTATTGGACCAACGGAACGTACGATTTTTTGTTGTTGTTGGAGGAAACCGCCTCCATTTTTAATGCTAGCTTAACTAAGTAAATGTACATCTGCAGAATTCCATTCCGGTTTCAGATCTCGACAGAGCAGTATCACAGGCTTCCTCTCATTTTAAATCCTGGTATTAACAAGGCCCGATGACTACTGCACCTGCGGGCCCTGGATGTGGAATCAACCCTCGATAGGCGCACTCGTTAGTGAATGAACCCTGTGTGGTTGCTGGCCGTTAAAAGAATCTCACCTCGGCTGAGAATCGAACTCACGATCTCCCGGCTTTGTATCCTGTGCTCCACCTCGGAGCCACAGAAGGCGTTTGTGGAAGGTACAATTATTTTGCACAGAAATGGTTGTGGGCGGTCACAGGGGAATGTGTTTACTACAGCAACTGAAAAATAGGTTTTCAATGGAGAGGTGACTGCATTTTCCCCTGCCACTTTGCTCATTTCCAATCCGTCCTGAAGGGATAAACGTATGGCAGTGTAACACTGCCCCTATGCTGCCATCTACTACTGATTAGGCAGGTTCACACTGACAAAACTTGGAGACAAAATTCCCTAATATTATGCCAAACCAGACGCTCATTTCAGATACGTCTTTGACAGATGAACTTGCAAAAATACTAGGAATATACTGGTAAATTATTTGTTTAACACATATAAACATATAAAAATATATATCTATTGCCCTAGTAGATTGAGATACCCATAGCTTAGGTTTCACACATACAATCCAATAAGACAAGTTGCTTACAAGATCTTCCTCTCTTCCTACCTTATATAGCCATTGTTACACTGTTCAACTATACGTTACTGATATTCACATAACCAACTGTTGGTAAGGCTTTAATACACGCAATAAAAGATAAACGTAAACTGTAAAAATATACATAAATATTTTGAGAACTAAGATATATAAGTACAATATGTAACACACTGGTATCAAGGACACTGTGTCAGTTCAACATCTTATTATGCATATTCACATTTAAGTCGGTTTCTGCTACAATCGATGTTTATACCTGATCAAGCTTTGTTCGTAGATTGTATAACATTGATGACCAGAGTTGTCTATGCTGGCTACCGCCTAGAAACCCCTTCTTAAAATTTATAACATGCGTATGACAATATCTAACAAAAATGTGCAGGGATATTTTGAGTGTCTCTAATAGATTACCATGCAGATCATTCATCAGACAAAATTAGCAGATAATCCCAACTGTACACTAACAATACACACATTGATATCATAAACTGAGATCGATGAAGTCGAAGCCCGTTACGAACTCGCCGCAAGACTTTTACCTCTTTATTTAACAGTACATCTAGCAAAGAATACATGCATATGTAAGCTTAGTTGTGCATCTTATTTTCTCATTTTCCTCGACTCCCAAAATCAGAACCGCAGTCAAGCAATTTAGGTGCTGTGAGTTTAAACATAATTATACTGACAACCATGTATATAATATCTAAAGATTATTTAAAAAATAGTTGTAAATCATAGTTGTTTTTACTATGAGACAAACTGACTTCTGCGTACCAGCAGTATTACCTGGAACAACCATACTCTCATCTGATCACATTACTCTGCGACCTATTTCTACATGAGGGACTTTCTCAATAAAACTGAGATTTAACTTTAAATGTTTAATTTTAAATGAGGAATCTGTGCTAGAAAATAGATAAAACCTTGCATTCTGAAATGCACTGTCAATATTTAACACACCTGACAGCTATGAGTTAAAAAAAGACTACTACCTTATTCACCTTAAGTTGAACTATTTACATATATGTTGAAATAGTATTCATGTCAGAAGAATATATAAAATCAACTACAGTCTTTTGATACCATAGTTATTCCGTTCTGCTGGCTTGAAACAGCTCCCTTGTCCTAAAGAGCTATCGACACGTTGTGGTGTTTGTTTCCTGTGTTCAATGCGGCATACGAACGGCGGCGTCACGGGCATCGACCTGTTTTCTTGTAGAATGGCATCACTGACATCACTCATTGCTTATTTACCATGTGCGATTGGATTGCTTTGTTACTCATTATATATTAAATATCAAGAGCCAGTTAAGAGATATATTGTACTTTTTGGTAATATTCTTGAAGGTATTCTGTAAGGTCACCAGGTTATCATCTAATTGCCGGGATTGATCGCGAACATTCTATATGACAACTTTTTTTTCCTGTATTAGTGCCAGGTTAAGTAAATTGCTTGTTAAGCGTATTTACTTACTGTAGTTGATTCAGGGTACGGTAAGAGGCACACTCGCCATTGTATATATCACAACCTGGTCCACGATGCATGGGCGACAAAATAACAAGTCTCTGAGTTGTGGTATATTATTATTTTTTGCAATTATAAAGAGGGGCTGCCAAGTTCTTTTATGTGGAAACAGTCTGAGCAGCTAAGCGCTTTCCCCCGCAGTGCAAAGTGAACGGTACCTCGAAGAACATCAGATTGTGCTGGTGTTACCTCCAATGTGATTGGCTAAATATTACGCCGGGGAAATTCCACAGATACAGCACCGCCTGTTGGCCAAACCTGACCTTCAACCGCGGTTTATTGCAGCGGGAAGTTTAGCGAATATTTGACTGTAACGTAACAACTGCTTATGGAGCGTTAAGGTGCCAGAGATATGTCTTTGTTGCCGTTTTTTGGTTTGCCTTTAAGCATGTGTACTCAACATGTTAAGGAAAGATTCAGATGAAACACGTTTGGGTCTCATCTTGGTCAACATAAAGTTTTTGTTGAAAGGATTCATTACCAATTTGGCGATTTGCCCATTATTATTCACGAAAATATTTAAGTTTTATCAATGAGATGTAAATCTGGGTTATAATTATAGTTCAGTTATCACCTAGCTGAAGCCGCCTTATTTCTTGATTGTGTTGAATATGATTTCACATTATATTTATTTAAGCAAACATCGAGTGTAATTATTATTTTAGCTTCTCGAGAAGCAAATGTGAGAATAGTATGTTAGAAAAAAAACGATTTAGCAAATGATATGATGATCGTTAGTTTATGTCCATCCTAGAACATATAAAGGGTACAATGGCAATCTTCTAGCGCCATGCAGCGAGCACTGGTCCCACACAAGCGTATGCACACGAAGCTATTAATCTCAAATAGTTCCCGTTAGATCACGCAACACCGGAATTTGCCTGTTCATATTCAATGGGACGAAAATGCCTATAAACAAGAATATCAGACAATGCACTTTGCAATATAACTCTTTTCATGACATTCCTATACTGTCGTTTCATAAATGTCATATGTTATGCATAATGTACCCCAATAAGTCCACAAAGGAAAATGCATGAAACGAGTCCCTTTTGTTTTGTTGGTTTATGTTCGTTGTCGATACATCATATACGTTTGACCGATTACTGGTTCCACTACAGGGCGTAATGACCTTCATCAGTCCCGGTTTGTTCGTGTGATCACGCCACGACATAAACATAAAACAAACGCCACTGAGACTACCAAAACCGGTCGGCAAGCAAACCCTGAAACAGGCACTGATCAAAGTGAATAATACGAACCAAACAGCTATATCAACATATCAGAAGGCGGTTCTAATTGCTTCAATAACTTAACACAACTTTAAATCCTGCATTATTTATTTGAAACCGTTTATGTCTTTCAAATCATGTTAACCTATCCCGTTCTAATCTTGTACACGACCTACGCCGAGTTTCGGATTTTAAAGAAATTTTTCAGCTATCACATGATATTTAACATAGTAAATCAGAGAATACGGTGACTGCCAAACGTGTAAGGCTCTGTAGGGGAATGTTATAACGGAGATATTCCATACGCCCTAGCCTCTTCTGTACTGAAAGGAACTAAACTTGCTCTCATCACAATGAACCTGTCACAACTTGTTAACTTTCTCAAGTAAAGTGTGCATCCGAAATCTTGTGAGAAAGTTATTTCAGAGCAATTCAAATTTAAAAGTGTCATCTGTTTATGAAATAAGACATACAGAAACTGTATTTTAAGACAAAAAGTAGAATTGGAATGGCGGCTAAATCTTCGTGTAAGTAGCTTATGTATTTTGGTTAGTAAGTATATTTTTGGCAAAATTTTGCACATAAAAATGAGTTTTTTTAAGCTTTATACTAGCATTCAACGGGGATTATTAGCAATATTATAAACAAGAGGAAGATACTACAAAAAAACTGTACAGAGAAATGGTCATTGGCGACCACTTGGAAAGACATTTATTTCCAGAAGTTCAAGAATTTCAACGTGGACATATTGTCTTAGAATCTTGGCTGGTCAAGTTGAATGTTCACTGGCGGATACGCCAGTTTCACGAATTATGTGAAAAGCCAATACATTACAGGATTCTGAACACTTCATCTGTTTTGGTTATAATATTGCTCTCGTGCGGTCTCTTTTGTTAATTTACAAGTATTATAAATATAGTAATTAGCATTATATTCCAATTGTCCTAGCGGTATTGCTGTTTTTCTTTATCTGGCGTCTTGATGTTGTTTATATTGTGTGGTTAAATAAATATTATTTACGATTAGTTCATTTTCAGTAAGTTCATTTTGTCGTTGAGAGTATGAACTCCTGTTACAATTAAGGCTTTGTTTTATGAAAATCGAGATCGAAAAATATACTAATACTAATGCTTCCAAAGCTATTAATAATAATTTAAAAATTAATAAATAATTAAACTGTGCTTTTCTACAATATTAATAATAACTATAAATGATATATGGTACCTATTTTCCACAATTTTCTATACCATGTAGACTGTAGACTTTCCATTCTTAGCCTGACTGACACCATGTCATGGGCATTTGTGCCAACAAATTGGAACTTGTGCAGAAAAGAACAGATCATTGGACCTTAATGTGACACAAGTTGAACAAAATCTATTCATTGAACATCAGGAAGTTATGAGATGATAGGCGGCAAATGATCAAATGCAATAAATGCGGGTACATAAAAAACGTATTAATAACATTAAAACATAACATTATGATATGAAATGAGGTCACATATTGCATACAATTAATATAGATACGTAATTTAGATAACATACCTCTGTTAGATGAGTGTCACAATATAAACTGATTGTGCACATTGAATACAGACACATTTTGACAACGTAATGCCGTGAGAAGAAACGAGGGCACGGATTTTATACAAAAAGAATAGATGTACAATTTAAGTAGCACCCTTCTGTCACACGACATGAGATTAATGATTATATACAATAAATATAATTTCACTGTAAAAAATAATTCACTGCTGTGAGATGATACGACATCCCTGCAACTGCTACAATTAGCGGCTTCATCTCTGTTATAAGTGTTTGTTCTTTTATGTACGAAATATAGACGAAATTTCAATATCAATTACATGTTGTAACCCTTTCACAAATTCCATCGCGTAGTCTTATTTTCCAGTCAGACACTCATTGACCGAGCGGCATTCTCTGCGATATTAGCATAATATCGGAGTCAGCGTAAGGTTTCTCCAAGTGTTTGTACTCAAATTCCCACCCAGTGGTCTTCCATGACCACGTCCCCGCAGAATAATTGTACATGCCCCTTGTCCGGTAAAATGTGTACTTGGGTGCCCGGAGTCAGCTGGAATGAAGTTAAATTCCTTCTTCAGCCCCTTTTTACCTCCACCGATGAGGCTTGCAGGGAATTATGTGGTCTACTGTGTATATGCGTGTGTGTGTGTGTGTGTGTGTGGTTAAACCCAAATCATTCAGAGAGGGTTCAAATATAAGTTTATGGAACGACGGACCATGGGCGAAAATAAAATTGTTTGGGATGAGTCGAATGATTAAGTGTGCGTATCTTGACCTATATTCAACCATATTTGCCAAAGCATTTTCAATATAAAACTGATTCCCCAAAATGTAATCCTTGCCAATATCATTAAATGTTGTAGCCATGTTGTATATTTGTAGCTAACGTTGACAAACAGGGTATGTTCCTTTCCCCCCCCCCCCCAAAAAAAAAAAAAAAAAAACTCCATCAAAACAACAGAAAACAGTAGTGACCATCAAATAATACCATCTTAGTCCTTGGATACAATTTATATATTTCTCATACAATTGTTGACATTAGTATAAATAAATTTATCACCCATTTACTTGAAGCATTTTTGCAAAGCAGAATAGTAAGGCATATTCAACCTTACAGTATTGGAATGTTTCAACTGACATGGTAAGATGTTATTATTTTGTTCCTCTTACGTTACTATGCTGACCAGGTCACCGCCTGCAGAATTACAACTGTCTCGCGAGGCCTTCCATATTAATCTCTTAATCTTAATCAATAATTTTATAGGGAGATCCGTTCTGTCCTGGCATGAATGATTGTTTCCAGCATTTCACACAACGGTCTTTATGGCAAAAATAAGTTGCATAACCGAAACAAATTTCATATTTATTTTGAAAAGAGTTTACAAGTAATGCATAGGCGCCGTAAGTATCAAGGTAGCATCATTTCAAGATTGTTTGATTTTCCACTAATGGTAATTTATAAATAATCACACACAAAAAGGAATCCAAATGCTTGCTTGTCTGTATTGAAAAAAAATATAGGCTTGCTACGTCTTTCAACTGATGATCTTTTTCCGATTGTGTTAGGTCACCTTTTTAAGGCCAGTACCTACAGTCTAAGAGCAACTATTGGGGTTTCTCGGCAACCATTAGCAACCCGCATGAACATTCAATCAGGCTTTGCCTATGCTGGCCGCCTTGTCGGTCATCGGAGAGGGTTCAATGCCCCCAGCAGATCCGGATCACACGGTAATTGCTGCAGTTGGTTCCTTGGTCAGGGAGGCCGCTCCCTAGGCCATGGGATTATGATCTCTCTCTGATTTTTGACGCCTGTAATCGAAACACACTACCAGAGATCTCATGAAGATCTCCCCGATCTTTGTGGAGACCCTTTAAGTGTATACGATTGTCACTTACCTAACTTTCGGGTCGGTTGGTTTGCACTCGCATCTTGTCCGTCAGCGGATCTAAAAATCGGCGAACTCCGTTCTTACCGAGATTATTTCTTTTAAAACCATTTTTTTTATCCAGATCTTCAGCGATGTTGTATATAAGTAAGTACGAAAAGTATATAGACTTCTTTGATCATCAACTATTACACCAGCTCTCCCGGAAGAAAAACGTTCAGGGAAAACGTAGATGGCGTAGAATGTTGATTGGCTATATCATAGTTACAAACTTCTGCAAGTACATTTTGATGTTGGTCACCAGAGAGCTGTGACTAATTTATTTTATAAATATTATTAGTATCAGATATGGATGTTAACGTAGATTTAGGAAACCCAAGTGTCATGTCCAGGTTTAGGTCAGTGCAGTTGCAAGGCAGTGAGACTTGTCTTGTCTAGATCGGTTCCTGTGGTGACATTCATACTGACTGTGGGGGCAACGCACCTGTGTGCGGGATTTTTATACTTTTGTCTCTTGAGGCGTGTCCAGTTTTTTGTTGTATGCATTCGATCGAAAGATGGACCAAAGACGGTCAAGAAGTGTAACCTCAGCATCAATATATTAGCTGGAACGAGGGAAGCAGTGACACAAAACTTCTGGTTCAGCGCACCCGGGGGTGGAGGGGGGGGGGGGGAGTTGACCATACAGGAATACGTGGGACTTAGCATTTTTTTGTGGACTTAGTGATCATTCCTGTGGCCCGCCTCTCCAGAGAAGTGTAAGTTTACCAATTATATATTTTGTTTAGTATACTCCAGGCTTTTTCATGTTTTGAGTGTATGTGAGAGTCTCTAACTTCCCATCTCTCCTTGGTGAAACACGGTTTAACAAACTGTACTTCCGTATTGCGATTTTTTAGCGAGACATATCCCTTGTCAAGCCAGGCTTTCTACGGTTGTGTAATTTCTTACAAGAGAAATCATAAGAGTGCCAAAGGTAATTGTTCACTTTGATTTTCAGGTTATGTCTTGCAATGATGCTGTTTTGTACTGATCTCGGTTAAGCAACCCTAATCAGGGCATTTTACTAGTACAATGAAGAAGTTTATTCTTACATTCACCATATCAAACACCTGACATAGACAAAAAGGTGACGGGTACGAAAATGTAACAACTAAAATAGAACAGGTAAAAATTCTTAATTCAGTACTCCTTACACTACGTGGACCTTTCATCAAGTCCATAGTTAATACTTCTTTTTAAACCAGACATTAAAGTGTCGGGCCGATTAGCAATTTTAAGGTTGTCACCTTTGAATCCAATAGACAACCCCGACATTTTTTTACAGTGTTTGTAGTAAACGTCTTCTCCACAGACTGCCCCAACCGTTTACGTGTTAAATGAGAGTACCTTCCGCGTGTCCAGTACCAGGATATTGCTCCTCCTGGAAGAGCGGCAATCATTTTATCAACTACTAATGTTTTTTTGAGCTGCATTAGGGATTATGTAGTATGGAAATAAAATCTGCACATTACGTGCCAATTGCAAATCTGTGAGAAGGTATTGCCATTTCAATATGAGTTACGTAAAAAGTATGCTTATTTAAAAAGTGAGGTTAAGTTAAAATTTATCAAACGTTTCATCCGTAATCAAGTGAATAAAAAAACTTAAGAATTAAGATAACCTAAGATGGAGTATGTGTAAGTCTAATGACATGAATCGTTAATCAGTTAAGTTAATCCCAGTTTAGTGATAGGATTCTCACTTGAACTTAGTTATTTGATATTTCTGTGGAAGAATGTTAGTTAAAGAAATACATTACCAAGCTAGTCTGCGAAAGGAACCAGAAGTTATGAAAAAAGTAACCTGTGACAGACGTGTAAACTGAAAATGGTTCACCCCGTTAATATTGGTAATATGGGGAAATTATTTTCATATGGGGCTTTGCTAGTTTTGCTTGGCTAAGAAGGTTGAGATCAGATCTGGTAATGATGTAAGCTCATCAAGGGCTAGCCGGTGTGAGGTAACGGACACTTTAACAATGCTTATATATTCATTAGGAAATCGACTATCTGCTTATTCTCAGATATGCAAGGCGGAATATGACATAATAGCAGTTTGAGTGTCCTGTATATATGTGAACACCGACATTCTCCTTTAACGTTTCTTGAAAGAGAAAAATTGTATTCAGTGAATAGCAAAGTTGTAGATCTTTGGATCAGACTACAGCACCACCTGGTTATTGCTGGTTATTCCTGAATTACTTGCGGCCTGATACTACCCTGTCACAAAGTCCGAAAATGGAATGGATTTCTTCAGATGTTCACACACTTAGTAAAGTTAGCATTAAAAAATGGAGCGTTTACATCCACCAAAATAAAAAAAGAGTTGACTATAGTGGGCTTAATTAGTGTAAAGGTCAGAGGCGGATATAAACCATTAAATGAAGAGATGAACATATCAGTAAAGAGACAAATTTCATCCTTATCAACTTAATGTAACACATCGTGCATGATCTATTGAATTAATTAATTCAGAATAGGATGGCTATAACCATGGATTAGGGTGAACAATGTTTGATATTCTCTAATATAACTAGTTGAGTGTAGAACGGAATTTCTTTGATTGCTTGATCACACTGGACGGAAGATCTGACGGACTGCATACATATGTCTCTGTTAATACATGATAACATGGCCTAATGAGGAAAGAGATTCATTCTTAGTGGAGACATTGCTTAGCGCATCGTATGTGACAATCGCCCACATAAAGATAAACTATAATGTCTGAATGCTGATATATACTATTGATTACACCCTTAAACTTTGTATCTTACAGGAGTGAATTGTGCTTTATATTTGAGAAAATATATTTTTTTAAACTCGTACTCCTTGTCTTGACTTTGAAATATTATATGTTTTCCAAATGCTTTTCAGAAATATACAAATAGAACATGGAGAATAATACAGAAAAAATATGAAAATTTTTGCTCAATTTTTTTTAAACATACAATAAAGCTAATAAAACCGTGCATTTTGTGAAGTTACTTGATAGTGGTTTGATGATATGTTCCTGTTCCTCTTCAGTTTTACTGCTGACCAGGTCCCCTCCTGCATTTACTGTTGTCTCCTTATTTGCGGTGGTTTCAAAGTCGCGATATTCACGGTCGCTCTCTAACCGCAAAATTGAAACCACGCAGTTTTGAATGCATATATATCAGGCCATGATCATTAATTTCAGAAGCCAATTTATAATAATATCGTTCGGTTTAGATACAAATACCGTGACCCATTGCAGGGATGTGCTGACCCTCCCCCCCGGAAAGATAACAATGCCCACCGGGCAGTAATATTTAAAAATTACGTGTATTTGTGCCAAGCTGGATGACTTCCAGTGCCGCTGAAAATTTATATTTAATAGAAGGTATTCTCACACACAATGTGCTTTTATTTAATAACTTGTAATAAATAAAATCTGCCAACTCAAGAAGTGAACATAGCCCCTAGGGTAGCACCACCAGGTAACTGTTTAAGGGACTACCGAAATCATGACGCGCCAAACGATGTTTAATTGGCTAGTGATCCCTTGAATATTTGAATATTTATATATGTTCATGATGGGGCCAAATTGTTTAAGTACAGTGAAATATGATGTTTAGCTTCAGATTTATACTGTAAAAAAATACGGTTCCTTCTTCCAACCATACGGAAGTACATTTAATTTGCATCATTAACCGTGACGGCACTCAAATTATTCTGAGCTCATCTCTGTCTTTGATCCTACAACAAGGGGGCTACCTACAGGCGTCCCTTGTTGGTTGAGCAGGTCGTTACGACTCGTCTTTTAATTGACAGGAGAAAGATACTCCTGTCAAGATAGTTCCCCTAAACACAATTATTACAAGGTTTTGTAGTCACAGGTTCGTTTCTCACACCTTAATGGCATGTGAGTTGTTATGATTGAGCCCTGGCCGTGATCTAGTTACAGCCAGCGGGGTCAATCCATCTCTGGACGCGTTGGATCAGCCGTCCGTGACTGTTCGAACATGCGATATCCGGACTGAGAAATAGAAGATTTAGATAAAAGCAAAAACAGCGGTTTATGAAATAATAAGGTCACTGCAATTTATAGTTTTACAGGACTAATGATAGAGCGCGATAAAGGAACCACGTGAAAATTCAGCCCCGCCGAAATAAAGGCAACACAGTCTAAGTCTGTCACAGAAGTCTCTCCACGTTAAATACATCAAAGTGATCATTTAGCAAGATACTTTGTGTATCCCTTTCCTGTATGAATTAAATCTGTGGTTTCTAAACAATGTCTACTTGAATCGGGATATGATCCAAACCGATACGCTCCCCTATATAAAAATAAGGAAAAAAAGGAAAAATGGCAAAAGCGATATCTGAAATGATGATATCTGTAATGAGAGAGCTTTCACACACAGTCATGATGGCATCTGTACTTAATGAACTTTCATACAAATTTACGATTATGTGCCAACGATTGGCTGAACGTGCCATGTAATTTTTTTACAGTTTATATATAACATATACATGTACGACCATGTCTCTAATGCTAGAGTTGTTGACCTGCTACAACAATCCTTGATATACAGTGTACATGCATGAGAGAATGGTGGAGAGAATTACTGAACCACTGATGCATTCAAAGGCAATAGTCTGAAGTTAATTAGTTAACTCTTAACAAAGCGCTGGACTGGGTAAAGGTATGTCTCGAACTATGCCTGATTTTTTTTGTCTTACTTGTAAATCTCCAAATGTGAATTAATTGCATATATACAATGCATTAAGACGAATCCTTTATATTCCCAAGAACTTGCAAAATATCTAACAGTGATCTATAGAATTACCATAGCAAAGAACAGTATGTAGAATGCATGTCTCTGGCATGTGATTTATTACTTTTAATGATTTTATCTGCAGATCTGGATCCGCTCAGCCTGTCTGGCAAAAATCCTCATACGGATTGTAAGCTGAGCACCTTACCTCGTTTGTAATGATAACTGTTGATCAATGGCTGCTTCGGCGGATCATATAGGATAAATGAAAACAATATTTTACATAACGTATATAGACAAATTGCTTTAGGTCAAGTATGGGCTTGCTATGCAAATCAGCCGATTCAATATTTGTCCCGATATCTTACTTATCAACAACATCAAACTTATTGAGACAACCCAGATGAGAACAAGATAGGAAAATCAGGATATTTGCCAGGATAACTGCTTCCTGTGTCCGAATGTGGAAAAGGTCCTGAATTACATATGGAAGATTTGTCTAATGCTGCTTAACCACTGAAGCAATGAATTTTCAATTTAAATCAAAATCAAAAACTTATTGAAAAAAAAAATAGGAAAACAGCTTCAGAAACCATTAGTGCTAATATTTCATATTTGCATAATCTGTTTTTATATTAACATTTATGTATTTATAATAAAATAAGATACGACGGAGCACACTCGTAATACCTCCGGCTGCAATGTCGTATACACCTTACCGGCGTATGGAGCTTACCGTATAATTATGTGACATTTAAAACCAATAGAAGTGTGCCGTGTGAAATCTAGACACCCTGAGCAGTTTCATTTATAGTATCCTCTGACAGTGTTGATTCCATCAAAACAAATGTACAAGTCATTAACACATATAAAATTTAAGGAAATGGCATTACAGTTTAGCACAGAATTTTTAAGGCTTCTTAGTGTTATTATTAAACAAATAAATTGATTCGTTTACATTCTGAATGCATGAAAGTTCTATATATTAGGCAATGAACAATGGTATCAATCCCATTCCTGTGGAGGTGAGAATTTTATAATGGGACAGATGAGCCACATATGTGTCTAGGAGACATAGCTATATGTCCACACTGTCATGAAATGTTTTGTGACACTAACTCAATGCAAAATCAATGAAAACCTTTCACATTGGCGTTTATTCTGGCGATGACTTTAATTTCTAAAAAGTGTTTGAGAGAATATGCACTCATAATCAAGTAATTTATATTTGAAAGAATGCAGGTTTGCAATGACCATATTTATCGCCTTTTGAAATACCATTTTGGGATATGTAAGTTTTTAATACCCTCAGAAATTCTTGGTGGGTATTATTACCATACCTTGATGGACAACTAATTGACAAATGAACATAATACAGAATCTTAATAAAATTCAAATCCAGATGATCCACAAAGATCCAATTGCGACATTATGACGCGAGATCCAGTGAGTACTAAGTCTCAGACGATTCATTAATCTCTTGCTAATAATAAAGTCAATCCACTGGATACCGCGGTTTTGTTAATTAAATTATTTAAAATTGTAGCAATCCATGCAAGTAGCTTTAGTGTGCATTTTTTGACTGCCAGGTAGTAAACATTGACTATATTAAACAACTAATAGCTCATATACATAATCACTCCATGCTGAAATTAAGCATATAAGGATACGTGGTCTTCAAAATATTGTTGCCTCCCCGTTGAGGGCGCGATTTCATTCCCGTTCGTTGGTATGTTTGTCCGTTTGTTTGTTCACTCCTCAAGCAATCAGGAACGGAATCTCATGCATTTTTAGGGCATTTCAGAAATGGGCCCATGGATCGTTAGGTGGATTCAAGAAGGTCATCAATATTCACAAATACGCTGTCTCTTTAAGAGGCCGTCATGCTCCTTTATTAAAAAAAATATTTAACTATGAATCTAAATACAAGCCTCTGCTACCCCTTATTAAGTCCAAGGACTTGGTAGCCAGCTAAACACCGCTTTTAAGAGACTATGTTACAGCTCGAAGAAGAAATGGACACAGAGGCGCCAGCGTTCTACCCTGGCCGCCAAATCTGTCTGTGATGTAATATAAAATAGACAAGCTGCTACACCTTACTGATCTTCTACGCCAATGGTTAAAATATGATAATTACACAAGAAAAATATAAAAACAAATATCCGATCACATTCCAGATACCTAAACATACATAAATAAAAAGTCACTGTTTTCTGGTATCATCACTCTAGTCGTAATGAACATGTTGGCTTCTGTTTTTCCTGTTACATTAACCTTCAAATGTATGAAGAGACCTCAACAAACACTCGACCCATCACCGGCAGAATAACAGCAAGTATTGAACCGAGTGTTCTTCAAGATAATATGCCCGATCTGATCCCTTTTCCAAAACACAGACAATGAACTGGTAATTTTCTGATGGGTTCTTATTTGTATAGACATATATTGCTGATATTTTAATAGCTGAACATTCAAGGTTTAAAGCATTTAAAATTTACTATACTTGAAAACAGACCATGGAAATCTCCTAAACCATGAAAAAGCATGGCTATTTATACACTCTCAACACAAATGTTCATGAAAAACAAGTCTATATTAAAATGCTGACTCTAACATATTATTTATTAAAAAATACGGTCATCTATAGACACTTCATTTGTAGTCCTTTGTCGGAATGGTATACTACAACATTTGTTTCCTGCTAAAATTAACACTGTCCAGCCAAGCCTGGTATTGATCGGGTTGGCAGCATGTCACCATATTAACAAGTCATAATGATACCATTCGGGTATTCGATTGCCCAATTAAATATATATGTGTAATCAAATCACATGTTGACATACTGTGGCTTATGAAGTGTGGCAATTGTATCATTAGTCAGATGCGAGATAAAAATATTCTTTTTTTCGGTCTCCCATATGTGGGTTATTAAAATTGTCTTTCTCGCCTTCAACCATCTGTAACACAGGAGCTTATGGTAAAAAGTATAATATATGCAGTCGTCGCTACCTGTATCTGTTAAAGGCCTTTAATATTTTGCACGAACTCTTTCCCTGTTTCGGTTTAAGATATGAAGTAGATATGCCCATTTAAACAAGTATACGTGACACAGATTAAATGTATCGTTACTGAAAGCGCGGTCATCTTAGGCCTTGCCTTGACAATTCAAAGGATGTTAAATACAGAACGATACACCGCCCGGGCAGTTATATTCAAGTGCCATGACGAAGCAAAATCGTTCAATAATGCACCAGAAGCTTAGAAGGTTATTTTTTACTGGTTCGGTATGTTGTTCCTTGTTCGTGTCACTGCTCTAAAGACTTTGTTTTACTCCCACAGTATTATCGGGATTTCACATTCTGGTTTCAAGGTCTTGTTTATGGGTGCCCAGTGTGTGTACTTCTGTTTTGTTTTGAGTGGAGGCGGCGGAAACAAAAAAAAAACTTTAAAAAAATCTCCTGGCTGTAAAGGGCATTGGGCAACCGATTCAAACGGTGCTTGTTTTTGTAATGAACACAGGTATGACGTAGTGGAAGAGGCGTTAGACATAAAGAGTTGATGGGTATAAGTTCGTACATATAAACTCTACACAGTTTGCACCCTCAACTAGTGCTCACACCTGAAACCTATTAGCTTGTGTAAGAGTGTAAAAGAAACTATAGTATTTAAAAGTAGTCAACCATTTAATTTACTTGTTTGTGTGTAACAGAGTAAACTTCACATTAGTCATTTTCAACAATCTTGCAGTCGTACCCATGCTAGAAATAATAACGAAGAATTGTTAACAATGTTGAATTGTTAAAAGAATAAAAACGTCAAAATTGTGTGCTGTAGGAACTGTTTCAGGTTATAACGTCAGACAGGCATGAGATGTTTAAGCAGTATCTTTCAGATTGTCCTTTTCTACGCACTCTCTTTAGAGTAACCTTTTGCACGGACTTCGGCATGCCCTTTAAAGTGTTCTTATCGCGAAATACAGTGTTGATCCCTATTCCACCATTTATCTAAGTGTTTATAAGTTTTACGAAAGTTTAACTTTGTATGCAAAAATTCACAAAGGTGACAGAAGGTGTGACTATGTGTGTCTACTTTGTAATATTGTTTCCATTCAAAGTACTGGTTATACAATATTGTGTTCGAATCGAGTTTTCTCAAATGTGCTGCTTATTCAGGAGATCTATAATCCCTGATATCGATGAAAGATCGATCAGGTAAAATTTTTTTTGTAATTAAGCCCCACCTAAAACTATAGGCATCACGTTAAGCTCCAGTATACTCCACAATTTCTCTGTAGCATAATCCTACCAAAAACTGTTCTCGAAGGAAAGGTAAAGTTTATAGTTTTTTTCTAACATAGAATAGCAAGCTTTTCTGTCTGAACATTTCAAGGGGCATCATCTACTATAGATATCCACGAGGATGTAATTCTGCAGTTTTTGTTTGTGTATTGTCTTCTGCGGCTATGAGTATGACAGTTATTTACAAACCATGCACGTAGTTTTCCCCTTAGAGTAATCAAACTGCTCATGCTTGATTAGCTCTGTTTGTTTCTTAACCAATGTCCCATATCGTGCGTTAATGTCCGAATCATAACGGTAAGTTTAGGTAAGATTAAACTACCCGTTAAATGCTTCCATGCTGTTGCTGTAAATCGGTGATTCCATCAGGAAAAATCCAAAATACTGATGTGGAAACCGGAGCTTTGGTATTCCATAAGGTGATTCCATATTCCTCATGTGTACAATTACAGCATGGCTTGCATTGAACTCTGACCGATTATTTGTCGATTTACATTCAGAAAAGGCGCAGTTGTGATCCAGGAAGGCACGTCGTCCAAATCCAAATCCATAATCTGGATTAGAAAAGAAAGGGGTCCAGAACAAAATCTTCCTTGTCCGTCATTCTTCAAAAGATGTATTTTTTTGGAATGATTGGACAAGAACGCTGCAACGAACCGAGCAGTCGCGTTTAGTTTAAGGGGTATAAAGTCCATGCACACATTCATAACAGGTAGATCTCGGAGAAAAATATAAAAAAATAACCTAATTGTGGAAAGCACAAGAACAACTAAAAATGCATCGTTTTGAGGTTTTTTTTATCCATTACGTGGGTTCCTTCTTCTTTAATTATCCTATTACCTTGACGGTCTGAAACATTAAATCAAATATTATGTGTTTTTCATTCTGCTTTTTGTTCTTCCATAATAAACACGTCAGTATATGTATTGATGCGCCATATAATACACAGCTTTTCTATAAATCGACAAGTATCGTGATGCATTTTCCTCGTTTTATCTAGTGTGATAATCTTAGGTGTCATATAATCAATAAATATATAGTGTAATGAAAGTATTTGTGAACGATATTTACAACAGGGAAGGATTATAACGTAGCGAAACGATAAATTGATTTCATATATAAAGACGCACACTTTTGCCCAGAGGCATTGCTCCCCTTCATTGTTAGCACTTTCACTATTATGTATTGAATTTCTATGTGTATTACTTTGATTATATAAATATATATATATATATATATATATATATATATATATATATATATATATATATAACCAAACTGGAGGACAATAACAATTAGCGTTGGTTGTAGCGAACACGTGTCAAGGTTTGTGCAATAGAATGAAAGAAAGCGCAACAAGAAAACTCTCAGCTAAAAAAAGAGTCGACACACTTTAAGGTACTGAAATAGTAATCAACATTGTTAATGTCTGGTTAACACGTCGAGTATGCCATATACAATACGCCCAAACCGACCTTCTCACACAGTCGCCTTTGAAATTTTGATTTCAATTTTTTTTCTCTGGTCTGCAGTGGTTTGATAAATTGGAAAACAAATGAAAAGTATACTTCTTAATGCATGCTGAGGACACTGAATACAGGTTACGGAACAGCTAGTACTGCTCAATCAGATCAACATATATCTTTGACATCTGGCGACATTTCCGTGTGACATTTCCTTTTTTGTGGTCTCATCATATTAACCTATTTTACGTGGGAAGCTTTCTTGACTGAAATTCTACAAATGCTCTGGAGCTTCCTGTTCTCAGAATGTACATGCGTATGAACAATATCTTGGGTTTCCATATTTATTATCCAGTTCAGTTAAATGAAACGGATTGCTAGTTCTTCATCCAGGTAATGTCAGAATTTGTCCACAAGCGTTATAGGCGGTTGGGAAGTTGGAAAAAGCCAGATTGCATAGTTAATCTCGAATGGGGAATCCTTTTTCATAAACCTCATTTTTAAATACCTTGACGACCTTCTAATTGAAGCTCCGTCTAAAGACCACTGTTTACAATATATGAACGCATTGATCGCTCTTGCGAAGCCTCAGTCTCTCAACCAACAGGAATAAAACAGATTCCTGCGCTGCATCATACTGTACCCATGGGGACTCGCGGCTATCGTGTAATGAACAAAAACTATAAAGTTTCATGATTGCCAGCTTAACATCATAACGTTACTACTAGCCCTACCGGATCATCCCGTGTTCCCCGTCAGAGCCATCTAGGCTGGATTCCGGTTCTCTCAGGTCCTCTGTAACTAACAGATTCGCACCAA
Organism: Sipunculus nudus; assembly: GCA_026874595.1. Lineage (NCBI taxonomy): Eukaryota > Metazoa > Annelida > Sipuncula > Golfingiida > Sipunculidae > Sipunculus > Sipunculus nudus. The sequence continues at coordinate 1,319,001 of CM049320.1, read as the reverse complement.
TGCTTCTATCAAAAGGTCAACATCTTACTTTGATCTCATTGTTTACGCGCGGGCCCATCTGAATAACTTTTCTGGGCCAACTGGATAGACCTTTCGATCGATCTCATTCAGTTTCGGGGCACTGGATATCTCACCGCCTACAAAGTGTACATCACCCCGTTTGTCGACACTTATTTGGCCCATATGAGGCACTTAGCAAACATCTCCAATCAACTCCCTATACTGACAAGAGGGGCTGACATACACACAGCATTACAACATATTCTTCCAGTTCTTTAGACATGACGTTTTGTGTGTCTCAGGTGATAATCAATCGCGCATTTATTACCTGGTTTTAATGTTTTATGAAACTAGCATGGCGCTGTTGCCTATTAAAATAGAGTTAGGTTGTAGTGAATTTGAAGCTCCGGTGCATTAGACAGATTGTCACCATGTCAAGCGTTTATCAGTAATTATATATAGCTTTTGTGTTTGGTTATTTTTTTCATTTAGATTGGGAGGTGTAAGTTAGAGACACATTTTATAAGGCTCATGTTACTCGTATTTCATGCAAGTCCATTTCCTCCTACAATAAATGGGGCTTGGGGTTTGTGACCAGTCGTGTTTGTTTGTTTGTGTGTGTGTGTTGCCCGGGCAACATTTCACTGAAATGCGAAGGAATTCTCTGGATGAACTAAAAATAAGATTGACCAAAAGACCATGGTCTTAATTGAAAAAAATATATATCGTTGGATGATTTTTATCATGATCCAGATCTATCCTCATGCTGTTTGGATTTGTTTTTATTCGTACAACTTCTCCAAAAACATTGTATTATCTGGCTGGCCTGACATTTATCCGGTTGGGCTTGGTGGCATGTGTATTTTTAAGTGACTGAACCTTTTGCTTTTTTTTCAATTATTTAGTAGAGTCGGAGAAGCTAGGTAGGTGTCGAGTCTCTCTCAAGATTTGAAATTTATTCTATGTTTGTATATTAATTATAAGCATATCATTAAAGAGTGGTCAGTGGAACACATTAAAGTATTGCAGTACTATGTCTCTCGAGCATAGGTCGGCATTATGATGGGTTTTATTAAACCGGCTGGGTGATGCGAGGAAACTCAGAGAACAGTGAAGATCATCTGAGAAAGAAAGTACCGTCCCTGGAACTCCAACCGCTTGATAATTAGTACATAGATACTAATCTTGCTGACTCACAATATTATGTACACTTCTGTGTTATTTACGATAGATCGGATATTTTCGGCAGATACATTGCAAGTGCTTGTCCAGTTTTAGGTTAATATGCAGTTGACGTGGTTTGAACTTTTCATTTAAGCACACTTCTTGTAACTTCACCGCTTTATCTTTGACCACATAGATAATAATTCGAACTTGTAATGATTTTATCCTTTCTGAGTATAAATCAGAGGAACAAAAAAGTATTATATAATACATTTTTGTTTGACTCACGAACGCATATGATATTGTAAAGTATCACAATGACAACTTAAATACAATATATGAAATCTCCTACCTTAGAGCTTTTAAGTCCAGTTTGGTGAAATTCTAAGCTCACGAGGGGACCATTTTACTGCCTGGTACTGTTGTCTCTGACAACACCGGGTGATTGCAGGATAGAGCTTCCCGCATAGGCCATTGTTGATTCTTTGACGGTATTTTTTTTTATTTCATGCACAAAGAACAATACATGGAGTGTCAATGTGTCAGTGAAATATGGGGGTTAGATTATACATTTATATTCATGCATTCATGCATACACCCCTCCTCACCTTTTATATATATTTATGTATATATACCAAATAATATTATTTTATATTTTAGTTACTGCTATAGATTGCTTAATTAGATGATCAAACAAGAAGCTTAGGTTCACAAAGAACAGTTTACTGACAGCCTTTTGTGCGAACTCGCCATCAGCATGTTGTATGTTCTGGTAAACATGACACAGGTGAAAGATTTAAAAGTCTGCTCATATTCTGTTTCATGTCAATTCCTTTATTTTCTATATGGTCCTAGGCACATAACGCATAACGCCTGTAATTTATTATCACGCGTGTTTAAAAATATTAATCAGACGCTAAAGTCCAGTTTCATCGATGCGTCATGTAACGATTTAAAGTGGAATTTAATTTAAATACAAGATAGTTTTTATAACAAGGATTGCGTGTGTGAAGTGAAGTTTTAAGAAGTTTTTTTTATCAATCTAATATATTGTCTGTAACAGCAATGTGTATAGTGTATACGATGTTTTATCACGCGTGCTAATATAAATTACAAATCATATGTTGAAGTCCATCCACCGACATGTCATGTTCCGAATTATGTAGTATTTAATAGGTTAAAAGTCAGAGCACGCCCCCAAAGAGCATACTTTACAAGGATTGCCTGTGTGTGTAAAGACAGAATATTCAATAGATCAGTCGATCACTTATGCCTGTTTCCGTAACAGGAATGTGTTTATGGTGTATACGGTGATTTCAGGATGAGACTGGTTCGCTTCTTGGACACGTCTTCTATATATTATATACTGTGGTCGGCTTTTGTTCGCGAAGGTTTTCAAATAAGACGCCACTTGTGCAAAGGTGTAGAGTTATTTAATTCAATAGCATCTCATGTATATTGTGCGAGTAGTGTCAATATAAACATTTATACATTTTATTTTACCTGTAATTAAAGGTTGATTATCTAATTATTTTCATTCTTTTTCTGCCTTTATTGTTCTACCTGTTCGATGTTCCCTTAGTGCCTTATACAATAGTTAACATTAGCGGGCATGTTATATATTTGATCTTATAAAGCTTATCATATACATTAAGTAAGTTGCTATATGGTTCATTGCGGAAATAAAAGCCATTAAACACCGGAGAAACGAAAATCGCGATTATTTAATCCCGCGAATATGAAGCCAACCTCAGTATATAAAACATTAAATGAGAGAGTTGTGGAACCTATTAAATAGCCCACATTACTCTCCTTTTTTTCTCATATACACACACATTGGCACAGACGTTTCATGTTGCATGCGTTTCGTCTATGTATGAGAATTTCCCAATAATAATTAAATTATTATTGAGTCACTTGCGGAATTCGGAAAACGAAAGCTGCCTTGCATTGTGTTTCCAGAAGTTTTATTTGAACGTGATAACCCAGCCCCATTTTTCCTGTCTTCTATATAGTGATTAAGATTCCTCCACATGTTTCTACCCAACTTGTTAATTATACTTTGGAGAAGGTTAGGGCATTGACGTCATCATCTTGGAAAAAAATGCATTGGTAAGCTGGAAGATTATGGATTCCTGGATCGATATGTTTGAACTGAAGGGTTTATGTTCGTATACAAAAAACCTACAATCCAGAATCAATGATCCTCCCTAACCAGCTAAAATTAGGTCATTTTAAACACTCCTGCAGTCATATCCATGATCTTAATACAAAAGAAGAACTTGCCAATGTTGAATTGTTCAAATAATAAAAGGTTCAGATGGTAATATATGTCATATTTATGATTCAGATGGTAATGTATGACATATGTAAGGTGCAGAGCTTCAGATATCATGAGAATTTATGTAGCATCTTTCGGGTGGTTTTCTTCCACCCTCTCATTTTACAGCCGCTATTAATTTAATGGATCTGGTTTTGTAAGAAACTCATCTTGATCCATATTCTTCCATATATGTTACGAAAGTTTACCTTTGTGTGTAAATTTTTACGAATGTAATAGATATTTGGACACTGTATGCCGACTTTGTAATATTGTTTCTATTCAAAGTACTGGTTTTACAATGTTGCATTCGAATCCAGTTTTCAAATATATGCGTCTTATTCAGAAGATATCGGTAATCCCTGATATCAGTAAACGAGTGATCAGTTAGGCATTTCAAACCCACCCTAAAATAGTGGCATCGCGTTTAGCTCTAGTATTTTGCACAATTTTGCTGTGGCCTAATCTCGACCCATACTGTTCTCGAAGGAATGATAAACTATTTACGATTAACCCAAACTGTTCTCGAAGGAAAGGTAAAGTGTATACGTTTTACCTACGCTGTTTCGAAGGGAAGGTTAAGTTTATATGTTTTACGCACGCTGTTCTCGAAAGAAAGCTTCTAATTAAACTAATGTTTTTATGCGCATGCGCTAATGTCGACAGACACGGATAATTACGCTCTGCAATTTTACGCAAAATACTTGGATAATTTGAACAAAACTCGAGCCTTACACACATTTTCATCCGCCGGCCTCGCCATCCTTATTGTTACTTTACAATAGGTACCTGCAAGCCGATCGTATCATATAATCCACAATGACGGAGGCCCAGCTGGCCGAAGCTAATACCGCAAGAGCTCAGCTCAGTGAAACCCAGTCACTCAGACTACAGAAACACAAATCTTACCTTGAGACTGCACTGAAAGCAGAAATCACCCAGTTACTCATACACAGCTGATATCCTTTTCCAAAAATGCATTATATGATGAACTATCAACAATATGAAAGCAAACCATCATACCCTCGAAGTGTTAATTCGGGTTGAAAGTTTGTTTCTGTGCAATGGGATCAGTAATATAATTCAAGATAAATGCAAAAACTTCAGGGGTAAACAATCAATGTCTCAAGCTGCTCTGTTCACTAAACTGCTATCTTCATTACCCTACCTTGATCAATGTACCCTCCCTGATCCCTCACCTGCTGAACTTTCATCAAGTCAATTAGAGCGTACTGAAGACACCATTCTTAATCTGACATTGCAAATATCTTCCTAGTCGAGCGATATGCTACTGTCTCTCTCGAATACTGTTTCACAGGAATCCATACCCAATGTCAACCCCACAATCAACAACGGAAAGTCATGGTGTATCCCTGACTATGTACTAAACGGCTCTGATAAAGAAAATATGCTTCACAGTTGTCTTTGCATGTCGTGGTTCCATGTACATGGCATAGGAATTACAAACGACATGGATATACCTGCCGTATGGAACTGTTTTTCCTGTCGAGAACATCCAAACACTGTCACACGGTTGTACGCTCGTATTACAAAAATTGATGACCTCCTCATGAAACAATCCAACACAGCTACTGAGATGAGCAAATCAACCCAAATACTGACTAAGACAAACATGGATTTGGTTGAAGAGTTAAGAATAAAAAACTCAACTTACAAGCATGATGAAATAAAAGCACTGAAGTCTCAAGTTACCACGGACCACAAAACACCACCAGCTGAGGGTGCACCTTCAAAGTTCCCTGACCTGAGTGAAACCACCAACAGTCCAGCAACTCGACATCTCTGGATGGGCGATTTCCTCTTGAGGGAGGTTGTGGCAACTACACCCTCAATGACCATTAACTCAAAATGCGGCGCTAGTCTACAAGACGCCCTGGACAGGCTGACACAATGAAATCGAATTCCTATAAAACTGTTAGCCTGATGGTGGGTACCAATGACTGATCCGATAACTCTTCTGACGACATCCTGGAGTAATATAAACTGGTAATCAAAGAAGCCACCCGCATTGCGGAATTGGGTGTTAAAATATACTCGACTCAAAAAGTGCAGGGGACGGTGTAAAATCACTTAACGCTAAACTGAATTCATTAGCTACAGAAGTGTCTAGTAGTTATGTAGATAATGATTCTAATATTTTTCTTAGAGACAGGTCAGTTCACGATTCGCTCCTCCTTCGCAATGGTCTCCATTTATCTCGAAGTGGAACAGAAGGACTTTTGAAGAATCTTGATCTGCACTCCCTCATACGTTATCAGCAACGTACTTTAGCCCCAAGATTCACGCCATCTTACTCTGATTTAACAAGGTTGCATTACAATCAACCCCCGCCTGCTACACTTAACCACAGACGTTAAGCCATGAACTCCTTGCCACGACCAAATTTCGCTTGGTACCAGGAGCGCAGACCACCAGCCTCTCCTGTCATCACAAACGAGAATCAACGAGCACCTTTTGTTCATGCAGATAGACGTCGCTGCAGGTTTCTATGGCGAGAAAGGAGATTTTGAAACCTCGTGTGGGCACGGTACCCCGATTATATGCTAAAATTGTGGCCAGGCTGGACATAAATCTAACTGTCCACATAATTTTAGTTCATTCGTTTAGGAATTTGGCACAATATCTACGGTTAATGTCAATAACGTAAACTCCGCAAGTTGCACTCATCATTATATGTCAACCACTTGCACTGATGTTAATCTTGTTCCTGACGTTGTGCATACCCTAGTATTCGGTCTAAAGTTACAGCCAGCTCTAAGCTAGAATCAAAAGTGACACAATCGGAAATATCAAGCACGAACTTGTCTACTTCACTAAATGGAGCTTCTTACGATGACAATAACCTGAATGTCTCATCCTCCAGCTGTGAAGTTATGCTGCCTCCCCCGCAATCTGTTTCCCAGATCAATGTACGTAGCCTACTCCCCAAATTTGAACAGATCAAAGATCTGTTACATAAAAAGCATATTGACGTATTATGCCTCAGTGAAACTTGGTTTGATGATATAGTATGTGATCACGAATTATCAATCTCAGGCTTCAAAATGTTTAAAAGACAACGTAACAGGCACGGAGGTGCCTAATAGTACATACAAGGGACCACCTCACCTATATATGATGATATCGAAAACCTATGGATTCATATTAAATGTCGCCGCAAGAGCCTACTTTCTTTTAGGCGATTTTTAACCGCTCTCCCTCCGCTCTAACCAGCTTCTTCGAATCTTTGTCAATAAACTTTGAAAATTCCCTCTCGCAATGTCTAAACATTATTTTAATCGGAGATTTTAACACTGACTGCAAGAACAATAATCACCACAACCCACTAGAGTCCCTATGTAACCTCTTTGATTTAGAGCAACTGATTGATGAACCTTCTCGTGGTTCTCATACTTCTTCTAGTATTATCGATTTAATTTTAACATCCAACCCACAAAATCATAAATTCTCTACAGTGTATAAAACTTCCCCCAGTGATCACTCTGAAATATTTACTTATCTTCAATCTGAATCTTTGCATACAAAAGATGGGTTACATCACACATACTTTCGACAATCATAAAGGAAATTTAATGAAATAGCCTTCCTCTGGAAAAAGGCCTTTCTCTACGTTTGTAATAAGCATGTACCAATCAGAGAAGTCAGAGAAAAATCCCAGAAACCTTGTTTTATTGACAATGAAATAGGAACAATTATGAGGCAATGTGACTTCGTGCATAAAAATGGCTCAAAAACAAAATTGGGACTGACTTAGTTATTTTAAAACAACTTCGAAATTTAGTTAATATTAAAAATCAAACAACATAATCGTAGATTTTATATGACTAAGATAGGGCAAGCTTGTATGAACCAATAATAGATATGGAGCGTTGTGAACAGTATCTTAAAGAAAGCTCAGAATAGCAATGGTCTCCGGCACATTAATATTGAAGAAGCGGTTAAACACTTTGCTTTCAACTGTGTGACAACTTTCCTTCGTCCCCGCAAAGTTTTGACATCCAAACATCGTCCAGTAACCTTAAATTTAATCTCGTAACTTTCTCTCTAACACAGCAGCTTCTAACAAGCCTATCTCTCGAAAGCCTATCAAACGGCATATATTCCAAACTGGTATAAATAGCCTCACATATATTATGCGTCAGCTTAGCCACCTTATTTAACCGGTGTATTAGTGAAGCTACCTTCCCCACTGAATTGAAATCCGCAAGAATCACTGCCATATACAAAAGTAAAGGATCCAAAGAAGATATTTATAATTACCGGCCTATTTCTGTTCTTCCTTATTTAGCATGCATATCTAAATGGTTTTATAATAATAAGTTTTTAATCAATTTCGAAAAAAAAACAACCATTCTCTTCAGATCCCCTTCAATGGAGACTTTGGACCTAAATATCACAGCATTTTACCAGCCCATCAAACAATCTAACAGCATCACTTACTTGGGGTTAGTGCTTAATGTAAACCTTACATGGTCGGATCGCTCTGAACAAGTATGCAAAAAGTCTTCTTTAAAGTAGGTGGACTCTTTAGGTGCAGTCGATACATACCTCAAGACACCGCATTGAAAATGTTCACTGGCCTGATTCAGCCACATACTGACTACGGCCTCACAATCTTGGGAAATGCGCCTTCTTCATGTCTTACTCGCATTCAAAGTCTTCAAAATCGAATCGCAATTTTAATCATAAATGTAGCATTATTACTATCCGTCAGTCCCTTGGCATTAAATCAGCTGAACAAAGACATAGATATCTGACTCGCCTCCTGATGTTTAAATGTCTGAATAACTTAAGTCCATCCAATATGAACGATCGTTTCACTGTTGTTCTCCCAAGTCCAACAACATGATACACGCAATAGCAATTCCAATAAATTATATGCACCCAAACCTGGGACAGACTACGAAAAGAAATCATTTGTTATGCCGAAGTCCTATTTTGTGGAACAAATTAAATGAATCACCAAGAAACTGCTCCTTCTTACAGGTCTTTAAAACATATCATGTGATAAACCGTCGTGTTTTATATGTCATATAATGCATGCTATTTCATACTCTGTTATATTTCATATTTATGTCACATTCATTATTGCCTTGTACATTACGTTGCATGTTATAGTTTTATATTCATATTTAATGTCACATCTGGCTGTATATTACGTTAAATGTCATAGTTATATATATTATTGTTTTCATCGGAATCTTGAACACGTGAGAAGTATGTAATTGGTAGGTCACATTCGAGTGGGTAAAGCCACATATCTCTTAGCATGTATACATGCTGTCTGGCTGTGAACACGCATTCGGGACATCTGTGAGCACACATTCGGGAAGTAAATTGATGTTCAGTTTTAAAACGCTGTCTGGCCGTACTATCTGTTGGCGTAAACAAACGGTCCTACTCTCTGATTTCATTCTTTTAAGTCAATTCGAATGAAAGATCTATAAAATATGTCACACCTTAAATCCTTCTCCACCACATACAGCCTCAACTAGTTCCATGTTATTTCCCTTTTGGCTTGATGATGTTAGTTTTATTTGTGCGTTTTGACTTGTCAATTTTGTTGTTATAAGGCTAATTCACAAAGTATTATGTAACATTAAGTAAAATACTTTTTCTATTATAATATATGTAAAAGTCCTCACAGGTATCACCCAGAAAGCCTGTGCGTGAGAGAGAAAGGAGGAGACAGAAAAGAGGGAGCCAGAGAGAGAGAGAGAGAGAGAGAGAGAGAGAGAGAGAAAGACAGTGATAGGCAAAGAGATGACGAAAGAGAATAAATGCTGGTTTGACTAACACAACCAGAGTCTGGTCAAGCACCCCCTTTATGGCCCCTTTTTTCTGCTATATCCTAATTGCATGAATTCAGAAATCAGCAAACCAGATGAGAAAAAATGCGTAATGGCGTTTAAATCTGATCGACTATCAAACTAATATTTATTAAATATAATAATTATTTTTAGTGATTGTTCCATGGTTTCCGATTTGTGAATGACGTTCGAAAAATGTCCGCGACTTCTTACGTTCGATATTCACTTCTCTCATTCTTCTCTTTGGGCTGTCAAAAAATATTAAGATGTATAAATCTAAAAGGTATCCAGTTGTCACAGAATATAAAGCAGGCTTGCATAATATATATCCCATGCCATGATTTTTTTTTCAGGTTAGAGCCCTCCTGTGATCTTTTATATACACAGTTAGTGTTCTGATGGGTGCTCTGACCTGTTAGAATAGCACCATTATTACTTGTGGGCCCTGTCACAGAGCTTCGGACATTTGGACTTTTTTTATTTACTTCTCTCATTTTTATCTTCAAACCGTCATGAAATATTCAGATGTAAAAGTCTCAAAGATATCCAGTTGTCACAGAATGTGGCACTGTCTGAAGTGACGTTATATTGGTCAACTTCTCTGAACATTCTGAACGTTTTAAAATTCCATTTATTGCACATTGCTTAACACCAAGGACTAAGTGGCTTGTTACAGAGAACGATATGCTGCAACTCAAACAAATCCATTTATTCTGCTCACTTACCAGTGGCTTTATATCAATGAGGACTATGGACACTGAGTCTGCATGTGAAGTTCCTGTTGGATCCTGCCATATCACTCAATATATATGATGAGCAATTTTTTCATGCGCAACTATTCTTTAGAAAATTATATCGAATTTTTACTATTGTTGCCAATTAATGTTAGTCTTTACGTGTGGCCTTTCATATTATGAACCGTGAATATCCATAGATACGAGGCAGCTGTTATCGGCTTCACATATGTAACAAAAGTAATAAGAGTTGGCTGCTATCAGCTTTGGCAGTTTCAAGAATAGTGACTTCAATTTCAAGTATTTAGTTTAGTGAGTATTGAGTTTAGTCAGTATTTATTGTAATGAACACATAAACATGTATCTTTGTAATGGAAAGGGGTTGAGACATGATAACATGGTTTGTCGGCCTAGGCTTTTTCCCTTGATAAAAACAAAAGTCTGCTATCCATAATCAGCACAAACCAAGACCTACTACTCATAGCATAAACCAACGGCTGCTACTCAAAGCTAGCATAGGCCAAGCCATGCTACTCAAAGCATAAACCAGGTCCTGCCTCTCATAGCATAAACCGAGGCTTGCTCCTCATAATCCGCATAAACCAAAACCTGCTACTCATAGTCAGCATAAACGAAAGTCTGCTACCGATGTTCAGAGCTAAACCAGGATATACTACTAATACATAAACCAAGGCCTGCTCCTCATAGTTATCCTTAACCAAGACCAGCTACTAAAACTATAAACCGAGGCCTGCTTGCAAAGGTCAGCGTAAACGAAGGTATAGTACTCATAAAAAGCATAAACCGAGGTATGATACTTATAGTCAGGTTAAATAAGACCTGCTGTTAAATATACTAGGGCCTGCTTCTCTTAGTCAGCATACACCAATCCATGATACTCAAAGCATAAAATGAAGTCCCGCTACTCATTGCATAAAGCTAGGCCCGCTACTCATGATCAGCATAAACATAAACCCGCTCCTAATATTCAGCACAAACCCAGACCTGCTCATCATAATCAGCAAAAACCCAGACCTGCTACTCATATCATAAACCGAGACTTGCTTCTCATAGTCAGCGTAAACCATAAATCTGTATCTTGTGTCAGCATAAACCAATGTCTACTAGTTAAAGTCAGCAAGAGCTAAAACCTGCTACTCATAATTAGCCTTAACCGAGGCATGTTACTCATAGTCAGCATTACACCAAGGTTTGCTACTTATAGCAGAAACCAAGGCCTGCTAATTAAAAACAGCATAAGCCTAAATCCTCTACTCAAAGTCAGCATAAGCGAAATCAGCTACTAAAAGTCATCACAAACCAAGACCTGCTACTCACAGTCAGGTTAAGGCAAGGCCTGCTACTCATAGTCAGCATTTCACCAAGGCTTGCTACTTATAGCAGAAACTAAGGCGTGCTTATTAAAAACAGCATAAACCTAAACCCTCTACTCAAAGTCAGCAAAATCGAAATCAGCTACTCATAGTTAGCACAAACCAAGACCTGCTACTCATAGTCAGCACAAACCAAGACCTGACCTGCTACTCAAAGTCAGGATAACCAAGACTTTCTACCCATGATCAGCATAAACCAATACTTGCCACATGTGATGACATATACTATGTCTTCAATTGCACATATCTAGTGACGTGGGCCAGCATTGCATAGGGACAAACTTTTAAGAATACAAAGTATTTGAAATATTATAATGATCAGTAGTTTAGTTAGGTATTCGGATGGCTGCTAGTGTTTCTTTCGAATAAATGAGAGGCGTACGACGGTTCTTTAGCAGTTTAGGCTTGGTGTGTTAATTATCACAAAGTAGAAGCCATCTGCTAGCAGACACATTAAATGAGGTAAACAGTTATATCAAGCAAACCTGTTATTCATGCAACATTTATTAGCATAAACCAAGGCTTGAATCTCATGCAAAGAATTATATTTATTAGCAATAGTCGTTTTGTCATTAGTACACACCATGAATCACATAAGAACGGGAATTCAGGCGGGTGGCAATAAAGTACAGCGTACGCTTTGCGTCTAACTCTAGCCTGGCATTTAAAAAATTGCAAAGGATGACAAACATTATTGAAAAGTGTAAGTGTATGTATCAGAACGAAAATCCCTGATTTATTTATTTCTTCTGAATAATGCAAAGCATCTTAAATTTCCAATTTATTATTTTGGGTGATGAAACTTAAAAGTTACAACAACATACATATACCATATTTTCTCTGCCTATAGAACATCACCCAAAATATAAAGATGAAACGATTGTATTTTGATATTTGCTCGAGGAAACACTGGACATATCTCTAATGTGACAGTAATCTTTGACATACTGATAAGGATATACTTCTACTAAGAACAAACGATAAGTATATACAGCTTTGCATCATAAACATATAAGGTCATATTTACAATTTTTTGTTCCAGGATATCTCGAAATACAGTGATGATGATACCAGAGTTGGGTTAAAATATTTTTATTAATGAAAACCCAAGACAAAATAAAAATATATACAATGTTGGTTATGCAAATTACTGAGTCAAGATCCGAAATCTAGGGCATATAAACAGGCCATATACAGTTGAAACTAATCAAAGCATTAACTTTTTATAGTAGACAGTTTGCATTGAAGAAACATCTGGTCTCGTAGGTTGTCAAAAATATTTTTCTTGGCCAAGACAAGATATACAGTTTAGTTAATGTTGTATTATGCAAATTCAAAATACTGGTGGGAATGTTCAGAAACTATAATATAAAAAGTTATTTTGTTAAAGGAAATCTCATTGACATTGTATAAAGCATATAACCATATGTTATCACATAATAATAACAATGATAACAATAATAATAATAACAATAATAATAACAACCATATATTATTATTTATATAATATGTTATATATAATTTATATAATAATGTAGGATGTGATGCTGCAGCCTACGTTGTAGTAGCTACGGGGTGTATGAGCTGAAAGTCACACCTTTACATGGGTTAATCAGTTGACAGTCAACAGTTGAGTCTTAGTTGTGCCGCAGGCTGTGTACAGAACTCATCAAAGACTACAATTCCCACTGAAAATCTGTTTAACCTACGACAACATTTAGTTGCATCTATTAATCAATTCAAGCTTGATTAGGCTAGGCCCCGGAGCACTGCTGAGTTCATGTTATGATTAATAGGTTCTGAGTATATTTAATTGCATTGAATTGTGGCAAACCTAAACTTCTTTATTTTTTATTTTTCATAAATTAGAATTTTCTCTTAAAATATTACTCAGTATGAATTTGCTGATTTATTGTTTTATTGAACACTATGTTGTAGTTATCTTGCTGGAAATATATTATGCTGTACACATGTACACATGAAATGCATGAATGTATTAATAATACGATAGTTCAATCTATTTACATTTTATATTAAATAAAAGTAATAGTTAAATAATAGAAGCCAAGTAATAGTATCAGTAGTAGTTTTCGATGCGAAAATGCTATAAAAATTCAGTTATAGTAACACGTGTATTACTTTAAATACTGTTATATATGATATTATATCTGTTATATATAATTATATATATCTTACTCTAAAATACTATAATAAAGTATTACTAATATTATAAATTGAGCTTAAAGTTTATTTAGAAATTTTAATGGTATATGAAAAACCCAAAAATATTCTTGAATTACTCATATGAGTACTGAGTACTTTCATAGTACTCCAGTACAAAATACGAGTACTTTTTGTGATTTAAAAAAAAATACTCGAGTACAAGTATTTAGTTCTCAAAAACGTACTCATGAGTACGAGTATTATGAGTACGAGTACTTTTGGACACAATTCTGGTTGATACATAAAATTTATGATTTAAAAAACAGTGATACTGTGATAACAAATAAACATGCATATTGCTGCACTGATTATTTCTATACTGGTATCACATTCAGTACCATGAAGTTTAACTCATGCTTAAGCCAGCTCCCCTCAAATGTAGATGTGGTAATCTTACTGATACCATACGCTATACTCATGATACTGATACTATATACCATATTAAAAGTATATAACGGCCATACGTTGATTTAATTTAGTGTTCTATATGAAGCAGAAAGTGCAACCGGTAAAACCGTTATCATGGTACGACGTAGACAGCGCTATCATCTGCACAAGAGTGACGGGATAGATATGGCACATATTTGAGTTATATTATAGTTGTGTATTTTTGTATGTATATATATATGAACTGTAAAAGTATATATATATATATATATATATATATATATATATATATATATATGTATATGTGTGTGTGTATTTTTGTATGTATATATATATGAACTGTTAAAGTATATATATATATATATATTTAAAGTTCAACAGACACTATATATTGGTAGAGCCTTGTGAGAAAAATAAATTACTACATTTATTTCCTGCCAAAGTTAATTCTGTGTGGCTATGTTGGGTATTGATCTGTCACCATATCAATCAGTCACCATAGGACCTAGCAGGTGTTAAATTGTAGCTCAATTGATATACATGAGTTTTATCTAACGCGCATTTTGCCAGCCCTGACCTAAAGATTGTGTTATGGGTGTAAGTAGATAATGACGTTAATAATTGACAAACGCGCCACAGATCGCTCCGCCTTTTTTTGGCATGTGACTAATGACACATGTCCGACAACTCTGCGCATGCAACAGCGTGTTTACAATCATGGCGGTGAAAGCCGGGCCGGTACGATTCGCCAAGAGATTTTCCCTTTACACCAACGATGAGACAGCGGCAGCATTCAGCAAATGCCATTACCTACAAAGAGTTCATTTTTTTAATGAAAAAAGATACCAGTTCTGTCCACATCTCGGCGAGGGTTTATAGGAGCCAGAGGAAAGCCGAATCGCCCCATCATATCGTCCTGAGAATCAACAAACAAAAAAGAAATGTGAAAGTTGGCCACTTTTCATGCAAGGCAGTTTAAGAAACTTTATAAATAAATGAAAGTAATCTTTATTTTATACGAAGGTTACATAAAAAATGAATTTGCAGAAACAGATTTTAGTAACATAATCCAAATATCAGCAGCCCATTACGTATAACTGCGCATGAAACTTGTATATTTTTTAGTTTTTTTATTGAGATTGAAATATTTTTATATAAAATATTGATTAATTTATACATATGTATATAAATAATAGAATATTCTATTTTGCAAATTAAATATAACTATAATCTTCAATGTTATAATATTGTTCATGTTTTTAATATATATATATATATATATATATATATATATATATATTTATATATATTATCGTAGTGATATAAAGTATGTAAAAATTTGATGAAGATTTGATGAAGCATGCAACACTTTTTCAAAGAGAAACACTGAAATAAGATAATTCTCTAAACATTGATATCAAGTGCAAGGTCAGATTCTGGTAACTGGGGCCTGTTTTTTCAATGTGTCTGCTGCACAAAAGCACGATTATTTCCAACAAAGAATCTATCCTCACAGACATACAATGGAATTAGTTGCAATGACTCTTGCAAAAATCATACTGCAACCATGATAAAGATTACTTTACATTTGATGTGTCAAATTCCCTGTTACCCTCAGAAGTCCCCTGTTTTGGTTGCAAGTCTTTTGCCGATTCTTGTTCCTGGACAAGCATGGACTGAGCTTTTTGTGGTTCACCTTAGGTATTAACAGAAGTTCTGTACACTCTGACATGAAACTTTTGTGAAAGCAAATGTGATACAGAAGACATTGTGTTTCAGTCCTGCTTAAAAAAAATCTGCCAAACATTTAATTGAGTATCACACTAATTAGAACGAAGATTTTCAGTAACATGCAAGTTTGTTTACATGTTTAACTAAGTAGAGCAGTGAAACCTATCTAATACAACAACCCGGGGAACTGACCGAAAATGTCTTAATTTAATCAGTTATAACCAATGTGAATGTTTTCAGTTCACTCAAGTTTGGTCTTAAGAGATAGATGGTCTTTCAGACAGGTTCAACCGTTCAACTTTATACATAGGCAGTTTAATATAAATTGCATCTCTACTTAATAAACACTTATTTGATATTATTAAAATTCACTCACAGAAACCTGTAAATATATTTCATGGAAAAGCGGGGCTCCATAATCCGTTTTAGAGTTGTCTGATTATAACGGGATTTTCCTCTCATTTTTTATGACAGAACAACGTTTCTAGGAAGGAAGCCAAGAGTACTGATTACATGTTCAGAATGTTCACTCACAAGTATATCAACTAAAGAGTCTAAGACATTTACTATTGTTTCTTCAGATGTACAACAGAAAATGTAAAAACCCAAGGACCAGATGATATTCCACAAGAAGCACTTAGGATAGATGCAACAACGGCCACATCTGGGATGAAGAACAGATTCCTGTAGAGTGGAAAAGGGCTACTTGTTCAAATTAACCTGGGTTATCAAGTTATCCTGGACAGACTGGAAATTGCAGTTGACAAGACACTTCGGCCTGAGCAAGCAGGATTCCGCCAAGACAGGTCCTGTACATATGGCCACACTCCGTATCATCATCGGGCAATCCATTGAATTGGAAGACTCACTGTATACCCCTTTTGTTGATCTTTTTTTAAATTTTGACAGCGTCGACCAAGGAGAGATCTTTAAGCTTGTGCAACAATATGACATACCACCAAAGACAGTCCCCTTCATCTAACAGTTCTATTAGGGTTCACGACCCAGGTCATCCACACTGGGAAGCTGACAGTCCCCTTCACAGTCAACATTGGTGTGACTCAAGGCTGCTTATTGTCAATGCTGATCCTTGCTGGTGAAGATTGGGATGACAGTGCTAGAAAACAGGACGGGTATTCAATTTAAATTTTGAGGGCAGCTGGAATATCTCTCCTTTGCTGACGAAAACAGAACTGATGTCACACAAGCACCAAAATATGCAGTCAAAGTTGAATAAACTTATAGTGGAAGCGGGAAAAATAGGCCTCCGCCTAAACTAGGGAAAGACGGAATTGCTTCAACTAAACAACAAGCAGCAAGTACCTATCAAGCGTAATGGAGACCTACATTTTGAAAACTGACAAGTTTGTATATCTTGGCAACATTTGCTCCATCACAGGAGGAGCCGTTGACGATGTAAGATGGAATTCCAACGCACTCTCCATCTGGAAAAAGATTCGAATTTTAAAACCAATGTCAAGTCGGATCTTCTATATGGATCAGAAACTTAGAGGGTCATAAAAAGCCATATCAAACAAATTGCATACCTTTTACTTGCAGATGTCTACGCTTCATCGTCAAGATCAAATGGCAGGACAAGATCTCCAACTCACAACTGTGGGAGAAGCCAAACAAGCACCCATCAGCCAAGGGACCAGGAAAAGAAAATGGGATTGGATTGTCTACAGGCACCGTAAACCGTGTTACATTAGACTGGAAGCCACAGGGGAAAAGGAAAGTTGGACAATAAAGGAAAATGGAGTCCGTTGACGTGGGGAAGTTGAGACTCTATGCTCGGTTTATGGTGTAATTTTTCCCGAAAACTTTGATTGAAATATTTAAATATTGTTCTAAAATTTAGATATATCAAACAAAACATGACACATCTTCAAACATTTTGTTTGAACACAAGGAATTTTTTTTCTTTACGTTTGCTGACAGTCATCTGATTGCAGCGATTCCCCCGCAAGTCTTCTTTTCCTTCCAAGTTCACCGATCACCAGCATATTCCTCGTTCTGCATATTTCATGTCAAATTGAGATAGATATATAAATAATCTGTCAGTATAGAATCCACTGAAAATTACACAGCTCATTTCAGTAAAATGAAGATAAACATTTAACATACCTTGGAACAAAGTTATTTGTGTTTGTTGGTGTTGCCGATGTTGAGCTGATGGGCCGGTCTTTTGCATCGTCTGATCAGATCAAACAACGCTCGCGTTTCCTCTTCGGCTTGAGAAATGGATGGAAGTAAAACACCCTTAGTCGTTCTGGGTACCTGCTGTCACTGTTTCAGGTAACGCATGTACATCTGTTCACCCTGTTGGGCAATAAAATAAAAACAATTCAAATAAGGTGACGGAGGTGAAGTGGGACCAATCAGTGTTGTTTGTTGGACTTAGATGGCGTTCCCATTCGACAAGACGACTCATAAATAATAATGCGGCGATACGTCAAATCCATGATTATTTCAGGCAAATATAAAGCAGGGTCTTCATCTGATGTCATATTTGATATAAAACTTATTTTTTTTACTCTTTGTTGTATGTAAATATATAACTTTTCTTTTATTGTTTAAACGCCTCTAATGCTAAACCATATGATATAAAGATAAAGGTATAAATATGTATAGTTCTCTCTACCTGTATCTTATAAAGGCATTAACGTTATGGTTCTCATGTAACTCTTTCACTTTTATATCTAACTTGTGTTGTAGGGAAGTGGACTTGCATCACTGTAGTTCTAAAACATTCCACTTGCTCCTTAGTAATACGTCACTGTAGCTTCGTTTTCCGTATGTAGATTAGAAACTTTAAAAACCGTTTCATCTTTTGTTAGGCAGCCTGAAAAACCATTCATTTACAAGTCTTGCCCGTAGTGAGGAAATCTTGGAAATCAAGTGTGATTAAGCATTCAAACAAGTAAACATGACACAGACACGACGTATCGTTTCCCACACACGGTCCTAGATCTTCTCATGAGAATTCAAAGGAAGATCCATACAGAAGGATACACAGCCCACAGAATACACGTATATAACTGTCATATATATATGTCATTTCAAACAGTCTTGCAGTTTGATTGAAATACAAACGAACAACTCATAACAAAGCTGAAATATTTGAAAGAATAAAATGTCCAATGAGCTTTAGGAACTGTTTAAAGTAGTTCTGAACGTCCAACATGCACAAGATTTATTGTAGCATCTTAAAAATTGTTTTCTTATACACTCTTCTTTTAAAGTAACCTTTTTGCACGGACTTCGGCATGCCCTTTAAAGTATTCTTTGGGAGAAATACAGTCTTGATCCATATTCCACCATTTATCTAAGTGCTCGTAAGATTTACGAAAGTTTAACTTTGTATGCAAAAATTCGCAAAGGTGACAGATGGCGTGACTCTGGGTGTCTACTTTGTAATATTGTTTCCATTCGAAGTACTGGTTATACAATGTTGCATTTGAATCCAGTTTTCGTAAATATGCTGCTAATTCAGAAGGAGATTTGTAATCCCTGATATCGATGAACGAGTGATCAGGTAGGTATTTCTTGTAATCAAGTCCACCTAAAACTATAGGCACCACGTTAAGCTCCATTATTCTCCACAATTTCTCAGTAGCGTAATCCTTACAAATACTGTTCTCGAAGGAGAGGTAAAATTTATACGTTTTTTCTAACATAGAATAGCAAGATTTCCTGTCTGAACATTTCAGTGGGCCACATCCACCATAGATATCCACTTTTATGTTTTTCTGCAGTTCGCTTGTGTATTGTCGCCTGCGGCTTTGAGTATGACAGTTACTTACAAACCATGCAACTAGTTTTGTTTTCCCCTTAGAGTAATCAAATGGCTTATGCTGGATTCTCTCTGTTTCTTTCTTCACCAAAGTCCCATATCCGCCATTAATGTCCGAATCATAACGGTAAGTTTGGGTTAGATTAAACAATCCGTTAAATGCTCCCATTCTGCCGCTATGAATTGGTGATTCCATAACAAAAAATACAAAATACTGATATGGAAACCGGAACTTTGGCATTCCAGACGGTGATCTCATATTTCTCATGTGGACAATTACAGCATGGCTTGCATTGAACTCTGATCGATTATTTGTCGTTTCACATTCGGTAAAGGTGCAGTGGTGATCCAGAAAGGGGCGTCGCCCAAATCCAAACCCATAATCAGGATTAGAAAAGAAAGGGGTCCAGAACAGTATTTTCCTTGTCTGTCTTTTTTCAATAGATGTATTTTTCGAATTATTGGACAAGAACCGTCCATTTAACCCAGACGTCGTTTCTAATCGATGGGGAATAAAGTCCATGGAGAAATTCATAACAGGTAAGTCTTGGAGAAATATATAAACAAATAACATAATCGTGGAGAGCAGAAAAACAAATAAAAGAATGTATCGTTTTGAATCCATTGCACATGGCTTCCTTCCTCTTCTATTATCTTGGTTCCCGTACAGTCTGAAATATAAATTAAAACTTTATGTAAATTTCAGTCTGCTTATTTGCTGTCATATAAAAAACTATTATGCTTTGTATAAACCTATTATGTGTATGTTAATTTGATGCAGCATATTCTACACAGCTTTTCTATGAAATGACAAGATAGGCTTCCTGGTGCATTTTCCTCGTTCAATCAACCTGTAGTGTCATATAATCAGAAACAGTTAAAATGGCATATCAGTTATCGAGAATCAGTATAGACCGTACAGTGTATTTAATGTACAATATCATTTGCCATTATGTGTGAATTATCTCAAGAATACTAAATTTTTGCAACACAATATCGTCACAGGAACTATCTCCAATGCACCTGTTTTATACGTTGTTATGCCTCTGGGTATGAGCAGTAACAGTTCATGTGTGTTTGTTTTCCATAAGAATACTACGTGACCAGAGGTTCGACCTTGCACATGCCCTTCGAAATAAAAGGAGAAGACACATGAAGATGAAACACAGAATATTATGGGTTGAAAGCTTAAAAATAACCTTGATTTTTAATTATGGACGGTACATCCGCAACATGGCGTCAGCGCTTTGTTAGTTGTTTGTGTCACAGTTCTTACCACTTGTGTACAGCAGAAAGCAACCGCTTTGAACATAAAAATGGCAGGTACCTGAATATTTAAAAGTGTATTAAAAAATATTCCATTATATTTAGCATACATGGTATGTGTATAGTTCTTTTCAAATTATGAATATATCACGATATTGTTAGTTAATATACCTTTTTATTCTGCTGTGTTCGGGTCAAATAAATTAGTTTCCTAGAATTTTTCAAAATGAATATATGTTGATTTTACAAAATTGGTGGACCCTTACAATAGTCGTTGATTTGTGTTTAATGACAGGCAAGCTCTCGGATATTAAAAACATATTCCTGAAATGTAACGCGCTGGCTTCACCCGGTTAACGTTTCAGGACACAGTTTTAGTAGAGGATGTGCCACATGGGCCCATCAGACAGGCCTTTCACCCGATCTCATTAAGGTTCTAATGGACTGGAAATCCCACGCCTACAAATTGTACCTCTTCCCGTCTATCGGCACTCATTTGGCCCATATGAGGCAGTTTACAAAGCCTCTCCCATCAACGACACACTGTTGCAAGCAGGGCCAGGCATGTGCTCAGCCTATCGGCCTTCGTATTCTTCCTCTTTTTTAGCAATGAAATGTTTTGTTTCTCTTGGGTGATGATTAACTAATCGATTATTACTTTAATTAGATTCACTTTATAATACTGTTTACCTCAAACCTAATCTAATACGATTAACTACAAATTTAAGGTTAGAAACCAATCAGTCAGAACGGTAGCTTTTTGTACACGGCGTGAGCGAGCCAGCGGTCATTTGACCAGCGACAGTTGCGCAGCCTGCACACGCTCTGATTCAATATCTCTCCCTATAAACCCACCACATTAGTATTTCATTTGTTTTTTGTTCATTGTTATATATACAACCAGGAAATTTGTTTATCTTGTATTCAAATATATGAAATTTGGACATCTTAAGTCCATTGGTAATTGTACATGTATTTACCTTGCAAATTCGCTCATGCGCCCATAGATTGGGCTCTTAGGCAGACAGGCTCGCCAATTCGGTCACAGCGACCGTTGCAGCAACAGGAACAGGCGTGTACTATATGCCTAAAGAGCCATCTGGTCACGGAAAAAGAAAGACCTACTTTCCCTTTGCGTTTCAATGACGCACAAGCATTTTGTAACAACCGAAAAAGGACAAAACACATGACATCATTGTAGGTTATCACCGAGTTAATAAATGAAGAGAAGGAAAGTTGGACTTTGCCTCAAGCACAAGCAGTTAGTAACACTCGCGAATAGGTGATTGGTGACATCATCGTTGGTTAATGATAGAGTACAAATAAGTATAAAGTAGAGGTAAGCCGTTCTGGTCACGTGACATGTGTAAACAGAAGGACGAGCGTGATGTGGGGACATATAATCTCGCTACATACTAGAAAGCTCCTGAATTTCAAAAGTATAAACGTACATAGTTAACTCAAGTACTGGAGGGGTCTTGAACCGTGAAAAAAACAAGCGAGAACGTATGTTTTAGCGAGTAATCACAGGAAAAAATCCGAATCGAGCGGCAATCAGCTGATCAGTCACAACGAGCCATCACGTCGCATAGTAACCATGGAACCGACAAACGACACCACGGTAACGCTTGAAGCTATCTGGAAAAAACTCTCGCCTCTTGACAGAATAGAAAAAAAATTGATAACATGCATATAAGAGTAGAAACGCTGGAGACCAGAATAAGTACCCTGAAAATGGACAATGTCCACCATAACGGAAATACTGAATTGGTCCAAGCTGAAGTGGCCATCGTTAATTCAGACTCGGCAAAAGTCCAAAAAGCCGGCTCCAGCAAACAGTTTGATAAAAGAATTGAATATTTAGAAAATAAAGAGAGAAGCAAGAACATCAAGCTCCTCAACCTACCGGAAATTGACAGGGAAACCAAAATAAGCCTCAAATCAGAGGTTTTGAAACATATAAACAAAGGTCTTGATCAGTACCATGTGCACCACAGTTATCTAATTTAAACAAAACAACAGCCGGCATTAGGTCAAGGTCAAGGCCGAAGCGACCCAGAAAGGGGATCGCCTGTGTTCGTCACGCTGTCAGCCGAAGAGCTCGTTGACGGAATACTTAAACATGAAAACAAAGCACTGAAATCCCACAAAACAGGTAAATATAGAGTTGTTGACGATATCTGTAAATGTACACAAGAGAAAAGTAAATCACTCATAGAAAAAAAGAGACAAACTCTGGAAAGATGGACTTGTTGCTCTTATCCCCTTTGTAAAACAGGCCAAACTCATATATAAGCAGGGGATAAACGGAAAAACATCTTACCCGAAGGTAGCTTAACTTAAAATTCAGCAAAACGATATAAAGTTTCCACATCACGCCAGGACATTCCTTATACTTATATCAGTATGTCAATTATGAATGGACCTTTTATCATTCTAGTGACACGGACATTTGTTTTCGGTAATATGCATACTTTTAATTTTAGTTTAGATTCATATTCAGCTTGTTCTTCAGTTGGATCTTTGCCAGGCCATAAGTTTTACAATAGACCTATAAACTGTAAATATTTATATGAATTTACCCTACACATCACATCATCATTTATAATGCGAGCATTTAGTGAAAACATAAAAAATATGCAGGCACATCCAGGCAACTAACATAAAAATACCTTATATCATCTGAGTTGTATACATTATGCAGTAATTCAGTGTAAATTATTAATGATAACAATGACACTCAGCTTTAAATTCAGGAACCCCTTTGAGTTTTAATAATGGAAGGTGATCAGTATTAATTTCCAATACTAAGTGCCAATGTGCGTGGCATCGGTAATCATGTAAAACGCAGGAAGATCTTCAATTGGTTAACAAAAACACGAAATGGATAAAGAAGTAAGTTTTTTTACGAGAAAATTATTCAGTAGAAAAGAGTGAACAATCTTGGCAAAATCACAGGCAAGGTACATGTTTTTTTCTTGCATGGAACTATTCAAGCCAGAGGATCCATTTGTTAATTGGTGAAAAATTGCAATTCAAGTCAGTGAAATACATACCTGACAAAGAGGGTAGATTGGTAATTTTCTATGCCTATATTCAGGTATGTCAATTTTTATTAGTCAATGTTTATGGTCCAAACAGTGAGACAGAACAAGTGCTGTGTTACCAAAGGATATGTAAAATAATTGAAAAAGAATTTGACATAGACTTTAATACTAAAATTTTCTGGGGGAGGACACCTGAATTTCTATGTCTCCCCCTTGGATGCTCAAGGTGATAATCCAACATTTAAATATAATACAATTGACTCCGTAAAACAATGCTTCAAACATTTGGTCTGTGTGATATATGGCGACTGCGTTATCTAAATATTAAAGGATTTACTTGGAGGAGATAATATCCACTTAACCAACGTAGATTAGACTACTTATTTATATCAGTGACTTTGCAACCTAACCCTATGTTACAAACTGTGAAATTATACCTTGCATGGGAACGAATCAGTCAGCGGTACTACTAAGACCTTGTTCTTTTGAAGTGCCAAAGAACGGGCCATCATATTGAAATTCAATAATTCATTAGCTGAAGACATCCTATTTATAACAAAATTAAAAGAGTATATCCAATTAGTGAAATATGAAGCTGTACAGAAAAATATGAATGTTAAAATCAAGTGGGACTATTTAAAATATCATATAATAAAACTTGCAATAGCATACTAAAAAGAAAAAAAACAGAGCTTACAAAATAAAGCGAACATGCTTAGGAACATGAGTGGAGCAGCTACACAGTAATATTGGAGAGTGTAATGATACAAGTTTTATTGAAAAATACAAGCAGAAACTTGAAGAATGTTATGATCTGATAACAGAGGTCATAATTGTAAGATCCAGAGCTCAGTGGTATGAGCTGGGTGAGCGCAGCTTAAAATATTTCTTAAATCTCGAAAAGAGGTTCATGAAATGACAGTTATAAAAAAATTAATACTAGGGTCTGTAGAAACAATGGATCACATTAAAATAATGTCGTAAATTCATGAATACCATATGCAAATATTTTCAGGATCTTCAAATATCCCCCCTGAGGATTGAGATAAGTTCTTGGGAGGTATTTATTGGTTACCAGAACTAATTGAGGATGAGTCCTTGAAGTGTGAAGGTAACATCATTGTCACAGGGGTTCCTGAATCCTTAATAAATATGCCAAATAATGCCAGGGAATGATGGAATTACAAAAGAATTTTACTTGAGTATATTTAAAAAAAGTAGGTTGAAAAAAGAGAAGGATATCACTTCAGAGTTATCATAGAGCCAGAAACAACTAGTTACTAAGCTTTCAGTAAAACCGGCTGAGGACAAAAGATATATAGGATCCTGGAGACCAATAAGCTTAATAAATGTTGACTGCAAGGTGTTAAGTAAAATTAAAGCCTCACGATTGCGAAAGGTTTTGCAAAAAATTGGTCCACTCAGATCAGAATACTTTTGTTCCAGGCCGCTATATCGGAAATTCAGTTCACTTAATCAGTGGTATAATGGAATATTGTGATTCAGAACAGGAAGTAGCAATTCTCTCTGGAGCTGACTTTAAAGCAGTTTTTGACTCATTAGATCGGGTCTTCATGTAAAGTGTTCTAAAAAACCTAGGCTTTGACCCCATGTTCAATAACTGGATATAAAACTTAAAACATGAAAAGCTGTGTTATTAACAAAGGTTTTACAACACCCTACTTTTTGTTGTCTAGGCGTACTAAACAAGGGGACCCTATGCACCCATATTTGTTTATATTAGTTTTGGAAGTGTTAACACATTAAGCTCGTATAAATAAAACTATTCAAGGAGTCCATGTTGGTGCATATGAACTAAAAATGACATGTTTTGCAGATGACATAACTTTTTCAATCAGGAACACAACTTTATTTGTATATTTAACAAGCACTATAAATGGGTTTTCATAATTTTCTTCCCTGCATGACATTTATAATAAATCTGAGGCAGCCTGGATAGGTGCAAGTAAACGTAGTACACTAGAATCAGTTTCATGTAAATGGGTTAACCTGACATAAGGAGCAATTAAAACTCTTGGCATCTGACACTCGTATGATAAAGATATCAGTAGGAAAATTAATTTGATGATGTGAGAGAAAAAGTGAAAAATATATTTACTGTGTGGTCAAGCAGAAATTAAACACTGTTTGGAAGGGCAGAAATTTGTAGAACATTAGCTTTATCCAAAGTAATATATGTATGCAATATGCATATACCATCTCAGTCATTCATAGATATTGTTATGTTAATGATGAAACATTTTGTACGGAGAGGAAAAAAACAAAGTCAGATATAGTACCTGATAGGACCATACCGCAAAGGTGGTATAAACTTTGAAAACTTAGCCAGCAGATTGAAAACTCAAAGAATAATTTGGATTTAAAGCTGATTCTATGTA
Organism: Sipunculus nudus; assembly: GCA_026874595.1. NCBI lineage: Eukaryota > Metazoa > Annelida > Sipuncula > Golfingiida > Sipunculidae > Sipunculus > Sipunculus nudus. Next base: position 1,292,709 of record CM049320.1, on the reverse strand, counting down.
ATAATGCTTATGCATGGAAAGCAGCACCAATGTTTTATCTTGAGAAAATCGGTGGAGTTACGAATGTGATACCATAGAAAACCATCTAAGATAACAGACTTTCATAAACAATGTTTGGAAGATTGGTCACACTTTTTTGTCTCAAAACAACCAACCATAAAAAAGAGGTAAAATTGCAACCTCTTCGAAACAATATGAGGATTATAATGGATGAAAAGTCAGTGCATTGCACACGATTGGATTTATGTGGAATAAGGTTTGTAAAAGACTTAGTAACAAAGGTAAAATGCTAAAATGATATGAATTGATTGAAAAATATGCAGATATTAGAACAGGAGTCTATCTCATATGGAGATCCGTATTACCCGCAATACCATGTAACTGGCTTAAATTATTGCGAGACGAGGATATCAAATCTGATGAAGGTTTATCAAAGTAGCATATTATAATTACCACTACGGTTATTATAAATATACAATCTTTGTCTTCTAAATGTGTTTATGATATATCGGTGGAACAAAAAATCAACTGCACCCTCATCATTGGTCCAGTTAAGACATACAATACAGGATGATAATATCAACTGGGAGAGCTACTTTGGAACCATCCAAAAATCTCATTGGATATGTACTCAAGGGAAATCTTATTTAAAATACACCATAACTCTTTACCAACCAAGAGATTACTTTACAAATTGAATTTAGTTGAAATTTATCAATGTTCAATTGCTTTATAGAATTAGAGACCAAGAAACACATATTTTATGAATGTTTTGTAACAACAAATCTGTATTTTAGAATTGTGGATTGGATCAAATCAAATGGAGTGATAATGCCACCATTAACCTTGAACACAGTATTGTATGGAATGTTACCAATTAAGAATAACGTTCTGATAAATCAGGTGTTCCTTCCATTTAAAATGTGCGTTTATCAAAGAAGAAAGGAATATAATCATAACACAAGCAATTTAATGCTAGATTTTTTAAAAAAGATATAGAGAAATATATATAGAAATATATAGAGAAAATTGAACATATAATAGCAAAACAGAAATATAAGATTACTGCACATTTAGAAAATGGGGAAAAAATAAGGAAGCATTTTAACATACAGTAGCATAGTAGTTTTAATATTGAAAGAAAAAGCAACGGGTAAATGTATTCTGCGAAGACCACTAGAATATATGTATATACTGCATGTACAAATTACAAGGGCTGAAAATTTGAAGTATAGTTGGAATAATGTTTAGGCAATGTGCTTTGTATATCTGTATTTGATGTGATTATATACCATAATGAATTGTATGATTTGTACAGCAATAAAATGTATTTAAAAAAGTAAGCCGTTCTTATCAATCGCTGACACTGGACTACACGGTCTAACTTCGGTCCACCTCGGTAGGCATGAGCTTGTCACGCAAAATGTAGACCATCCCCAAGGGAATATCATGCCAATGACGTTTGATCTTGAGGTTTTATGACGTCAATGACGTTTCATAAAACGAGCATGGCGCTGACTTAAGACGTGGAGTAAGGTTCTAGTGAATTTGTAATTCTGGCGCGTTAAATAGATTGTTTACAAGTCAGGGCGATTATTAGTAAAATGTTTATTAGTAAAACAATTAATGCGTAATTACATTTACAATTTATATTTGCTTATATATCTAAATTTGGATGGGAGGTGTAATTGAAAGACATATTTTAAAAGGCTTATTTTATTAATGCTTCATGCAAGTCCCTTCATTTCCCCCGACAACGAATGGGGCTTAGGGTTTGTGACCAGTCGTGTTTGTTTGTCTGAGTGTGTGTTATCCCAAGTAATATTTCAATGAAATTCGACGGAATTCTGTGGATTAACCATAGAGAAAATGAACTTAAAGTCTATGGACCAAATTAAAAAAAAAAACACATCTGTGGATGATTTTTATTTGATAAAAAATCAAAATATCGATCATGATCCGGATCATTCCTAACGCCCTTTGGTCTCCTGTTCTTAGTGGTTTTTTTTTCATACAACTTCTTCAAAGATATATAAATCTGCCGAAAATATTGTTTAGTTTCCTCCTTATCCAGTTCTCTGCAGTTACCCTCACACAACACAGAAAAAATAGTTTAGATTTAGAATAATAACCAAATATGATACTGTCGTCATGATGGGTCAAGATTACGCTTGATTTGTAGGTGGAGTTATTTTATCAAAAACAAACAAAAAATTCTAAATGAAATTTCAGCAAGTTATATTCTAAAGAAAACAAATTATCTCACCGGAAGTGAAGACCACAGAGAAATGAAAATAAAACAAATGCGTCTCCTGCTAATATTTTTGTTTTTCGGCCTAAGGTGCGTCCCTTGAGGGCTATTTTTGGGTAGATTACTATGATTGATTTGTTGTAACCGATAGTTTCTGTTTCGTAATATTCGGTGTCTTGATATTGGTGAGTTGATATTATAAATAGTAAGGGAGTTTTTAGATTGGCTGCCTTCAATCAACAAGAATCATTTATCATTTGGTATACTTTGGTATCGTTCATAAATTGTTAAGTCTTTGCGCGCATATTGAGCAATACATATGATAGCGGATACACGTATGATGAGCCCGCGAAAAGAAATCCTCACCTAACCTAAAAAAAAGTGAAAATCCCAGAAAAAAAATGAAATCGCAAATATGAAACCACCAACATATGTGATTCCCACTGAATTGCTGGTGGCTGGCCTTGCTTCTAACATGGTGAATTTGGTGGCATGTGTATTTTTTACTGATTGAATTTTTTGCTTTATTTTATAAATTATTTAGTCGAGTCAAGAATAACCTCCAGGGAATATTGTCCCAACTACGAGACCATAGTATTTCCAAGCCGACCACAATTCTATAATCTATCTTTCTAAGACAAGGACCTCATCATAAGGACGAACGCTATCAATGACATCTAACCTGGGAACTGTAGTAAAAATAATGGTCGTAATGAACATAGAAAGCAAGTAACAACATCTGTATATAAAGATAAAAGCAAGCCAATCCCGGCGGATTGCGTGTCTAAGCAGTAAGGTGGCATGGTTTTGTTCGAAGCGGGCATTGGCAGCTGCCCACACCGGATTTCCACTCAGAGTTTGAAATATTTTATAGACACCGGGGAGCCCTGCCTTTCACAGCTCTGAATCTTTACGCCATTTGGGATCAGGACATTCTTTTAGGATCCAAATGCTATCAAGTGTGTTTTAATTGGTGACTTGTTGGCTTAGGGTCTCACATGAGATAGCTCGGTGCATAATGGATGATATGTCCCTCTTCTTGACAGGGAGACGTAAGACTGCCCCTTTAGGGTTTACGCAAAAATGATCAGTTTCTTTGATTTACGGTACTGCAAGATGAATCAAAATGTCATGTCGATACCTCAACCGAAAACATAAATAAAAAAATGACATTCAAAAGGGAGACCTGCACAGGTTGGAGTGGGACTTGGTCAAGATCCCTGTTTCGATTCCAGTCGACATCTGGAAGAAGGTCAAGACGCTATCAGCATCCAGTGCTGCCGCCTAACCCTATTCCAGGCTTCTAACTACTCCCGAACTATAATCACTTCTTGTCACATGACAGATCATGATCCGTTTTTGAGCAAATAAGTTTGCTAACGATGGCTTCAATGTGTGGTTGAAAGCTACTTCTAGGAAACACCTGATTTGAAGGAATTCCAAACGATTTGGAACATTTTGGACAAAAATATAAAAGGTTATATTTTTGTGGTTGCAAAATGTTTATGCGAAAGAAACAAATTATAAAATGTTAAAAGAATCCATTTCATAATAACAAGAGACAAGAAATTATATTCAGTCAAACTTTCGAATTGGCTGATTTGTCAGCTTAAATTTTAAGTCGATTAATAATTGCCATGGTATGAAAATCTTTACAAATTAAATAAATGAAAAGCCAGGCTGTTAAAAACTATACTTATGTTGCTTACTGGCTATATTATATACACATCTGTGTTATTTACGGTGAACAGGATATTTTTCGGCAATTACAATACATGTGCTTGTCTAGCGGTAGGCTGATATTCAGTAGACGTTGTTTGATTTTATCAATTGAGCAAATAAGTCCTTTGCATGTAACTTAAACGCTTATTTTTTACCACATAGGCGATAAGAAAAACTGATTTTCGTACTTAAAAATATTTTAATCCTTTTGGAGTATAAATAAAAGGAACAATAACGTATAGTTTATACATTTTTTTACCCATGAGCGCACATTATATCGTTAAGCATTACAATCTACATCTTTAATCTAATGTTTTGAATCTCTTACCTTATCGCGTTTTCAGTCCCGTTCGGTGAAATTCTAAGCTTATGAGGGGACCATTGAACTGCCTACTACTGTTGTTTCTGACAGCACTGGGTATTTGCATAATAGAGTTTCCCGCATAGTCCGTTGTCATATCAATGACGGTATTTTTTATTTATGCACGAAGAGCAACACATGGAGTGTCAATGTGTCAGTAAATATGGGTGTGAAAATATACATTAATATTCATGCATACATGGATACACCCCTCCTTCCCCATTTATATATATATATATATATATATATATATATATATATATATAAACCCAATGATATTATTTATATTTTATTTACTGCTATAGATTGCTTCATCAGATGATCATCAAAGGAACTAAATTTCACAAAGTACAACTCATTGATATGCCTTTCGTGTCAATTCTCCATCACCATGTTGATATGAGCTGGTAAACTTGCAACAGGTGAATGAGTTCAAAGTCTGGTCATATTCTGTTTCCGTTTTAATTTCTGTATGGGCCCAGGCACTTAACATACAACGTCTGTAATGTTTGTTCATGCGTGATAATCATACGCTTAAGTCCAGTTTCATTGACACGCCTGATTAAGGGTTCGCCATGTTTTACAAGGATTTGCGCGAGTGTGAGTAAGTTCAGTCGATCAATCTAATCTATTGTCCGTAACAGAAATGTGTACACAGTGTACACGATGTTTTATCACGCGTGTTAATATGAATTATCATTCAGATGTTTAAGTCCAGTTTCATAGGTGTTCCTCAAGTTTTCTCTACATGTTTCTACCCCACAAGTCAATAATCCTTTAAAGGAGGTTAGGGGATTGACGTCATCATCGTGGAAACAATGCATTGGTTCGCTTAAAGATTATCGATTATGGTATCGATATGTTAGACATGTAGGGTTGACTGGTCTAGGTGTGACATATGATACCTTCAGTCCAGAATCTTAAATCCTCCCTGTCCTGCTAATTTACGTTCATCTTTCAACCATGCTACTCACAACAGCATAAACCAAGGCCTGCTTCTCATAGTTAGCATAAACCTGAAGATGCTACACAATGCATAAACCAAGTCCTGCTACTCATGATAAGCATAAACCGAGGGATGTTACTCATAGTCAGCATAAGCCAAAGCCTGCTGCTAATATTCAAAATAATCCAAGGCCTGCTACTCAATATCAGTACAAAGCAAGGCATATGCTACTCAAAGTCAGCACAAACCAAGTCCTGCTATTCATAATCAGCATAAACCGAGGCATGTTACTCATTGTCAGCATACACCAAGGCCTGCTTCTCAAAGTCAGCATAAACCAAGGCATGCTACTCAAAGTCAGCATAAACCAAGGCATGCTACTGAAAGCATAAACCAAGTCCTGCTTCTCATAGTCAGAGCAAACCAGGAACTGCTACTATTAGTCAGGATAAACAAAGGCCTGCTACTTATCGTCAGTATAATCCAATATCTGCTACTCACACACAGCACAAACCATGACCTGCTACTCACAGCATATCAAGGCCTGCTTCTCATAGTAAGCATAAACCAAGACCTGCATCTTATATCTCTTATATCAGCATAAAGCATGGTCTGCTACTAGAAGTCAGCATAAACCAATACCTGCTATTCATAATCACCATAAACTAAGCAATGTTACTCATAGTTAGCATAATAACAAACCTGCTAACAATTGTCAAGATAAACAAAGGCCTGCTACTCATAGTCAATATAATCTAATATCTGTTACTTATACTCAGCATAAACCTAGACCTGCTACTCACAGCATAAACCAAGGACTGCTTCTCATAGTCCATAAACCAAGACCTGCATCTTATATCAGCAAAAAGCATGGTCTGCTTCTCGAAGTCAGCACAAATCAAGACCACTAATAGTTATAAAAAAACAAAGCCTGCTACGAATTGTCAGCATACGCTAAGGCCTGCTAATCATAGCATAAACCAAGACCTGCTTCTTATGACAGCTTAGGCCGAGGCATATACTACTCAAAGTCAGCACAAACTAAGACCTGCTACTCATAATCAGCTTAAACCGAGGCATGTTACTCATAGTCAGGTAAACTAAGACCTGCTACTTATAGTCAGCAAAGTAAAAAGTGTGACTCTTTAAGTCAGCATAGCCAAGACCTTCTAACTCATAGCATAAACCGAGGCATGTTACTGATAGACCTGCTGCTCATAGTCAGCATAACCAAGACCTACTTCTCATGATCAGCATTAACTAATACCAGCTTTAATGTGATGATATATATTATGTCATTCAATTGCACATTACTAGTGACGTCTTTCAGCATACCATAGGGGTTAGCTTTTAAGAATACAAATGTACTTGAAATATCATAATGATCAGTATTTTGGTAAGGTCTTCGGGACGGCTGCTGGCGTATCCTTTTGAATAAATGAGAGGCGAACGAAGGCACATTAGCAATTTAGGACTGGTGTTTTATTGATTACACAGTAGAAGTCAAATGCTGGCAGACACATCAAATGTCATGTAAACCGTTAGAATTAAGCAAGCCTGTTACACATGCGACATTTATTCGCATTAGTCAAGGCTTGATTCTCATGCAAAGAATTATATTTATTGGCATTAATCGTCTTGTCATAAACACACAATATCAATCACATTAACACGTGAAGTACAGCGTGCGCTTCAGCTTTAACTCTATCCTAGCATTTAGATATTGCAATGGATAACGCACATTATGTATTTATTTATTTATTTTTAATTATGCAAATCATCTTAATTTTCCAAATTATTATTTTGGGAAATGAAACTTAAAAGTACGAGTAACATTTATACACCTTAATTTATCTGCCTGGAGAACATCACCCAACATATAAAGATAAAACGATGGCACATTGATATTTGCTCAAGGAAACACTGAACATATCTCTAATGTGACAGAAGTCTTTGACTTACAGATAAAAATATACTTCTACTAAGCGACCTTTGTCACAAATGATAACTATATACAGCTATGAATCATATACAGATAAGGTCATATTTACAATTTTTTCCGGGGATATCTCGACATACAGGTATGATGATATATGAACTCTGAGACTCTAAACCCAATGACACTGTGATTACAAGGAAACACGCATATTGCTGCAGTGATTATTTCTATACTGGTCTCACAATCATTACAAAAAAGCTGGAGTCATGCTTAAGCCAGCTCCCCTCAATTGTAGATATGGTAATCTTACTGATACCATATGCTATACTCATGAAAATGATACTATATATCATATTAAAAGTATATTCAGCGATCCATTGATTTAATACAATGTTCTACATGAAACAGAATTTGCAACCGTTGAAATTGTCATCATGGTACGAAGACAGCGCTATCATCTGCACGAGAGATACGGGATAGATATCTCACAGATTTGAGTTTATAAAAGCATACACATTTACACATTAAAATCATGTTTTTAACTAATATAAATTAAATAAACATTTTTCTGTTGTCCTAATACTTATCCTAGATGGTTTAAAGTTTAATAGACACTATATAGGTAGTCCCTTGTGAGAAAAATAAACAACTACATTTATTTCCTGCCCAAGTTAATCCTGTGTGGCTAGGTTGGGTATTGATCTGGTTGGCGGCATGTCTCCATGTCAACCAGTCATCTATGTTTATCTATCCCGCGTGTTACTATACTCCGACCTAAAGATTGTGATATGGGAATTAGTAGTTAATGGCGTTAATAATTGACGAACACGCTAGAGATCGCACCGCCCCTTTTCTTCACGTGACTAATTACACATATCCGACAACTCTGCGCATGCAACAGCGTGTTTACAAACATGGCGGTGACAGCCGAGCCGGTACGATCTGTCAAATGAAATTAGATAATACTCTCAACACTGATACCAAGCGAAAGGCCAGCTTTTGGAAACAGGTGCCTCATTTTGTCATTTTGTCTGCTGTACAAAGCATGATTATTTCCAACAAAGAATCTATCCGCACAGAGAAACAATGGCATTTGTTGCAATGACTCTTGCATAAATCATACTGCAGCCATGATAAAGATTACTTTAACTCATTAAATCAACAATACCATCCCCTTTACATTTGATGTGTCAGATTCCCTGTTACCCTCAGAAATCCCCTGTCTTGGCTGCAAGTCTTTTGCCGATTCTTCTTCCTGGACAAGCATGGACTGAGATTCTTGTGGTTCACTAAAGGTATTAATAGAACTTCTGTACATTCTAACATGTAATACACAACACACTGTGTTTCTGCCGATCATTTAATTAAGTATCACATCAATGAGAATCAAAAGTGTCAGTGACAGGTATGTTTGTTTACATGTTTAACTAAGTAGTACAATGAAATCTGTGTACTACGACCACGCGCGGAACTGATCATAGTGTCTAAATTTATAGGTGGTTTTGTTAGACAAGTCAGTTATAACCAATGTGAATGTTTTCAGTTCACTCAAGTGTGGTCTGAATAGATAGGTGGTCTTTCAGACAGGTTCAACCGTATTTACTTTATACATAAGCAGTTTAATATATATTGCATCACTTAATTAATAAACACTTATCTGATATTAATAATTCTATATTTGAAAGGGCTACCCTAAAATTCATTCACAGAAACCTGTAAATATATTTCATGGAAAAGCGGGGCTCCATAATCCGTTTTATTAGAGTTGTCTGATTAGAAACGGGATATTCCTCTCAATGTTTGATGAGAAAACAACGTTTCTAGGAAGGAAGGCAAGACTACTGATCACATGTTCAGAATATTCACTAAAAAGTATATCAGTTAAACAGTCTAAGACATTTACTATTGCTTCTGCAGTTGTACTACAGAGAATGTAAAAACCTGCTATAGAATCATGTGTGCTGGAAATATTCATAATAATACACTTTTGGGGGTCAGTTCCCCAGTTTCCTCGGTAAAGAGATACTTTATTGCACTTGAAAATCCAAGAAAGCTACATCTGATTGTGGTACAAATCCTGGTTAGTTATTTCGGACCTTAGTTTTTTAGGGGCTCACAGCCCGTATGAAAATACTGGACTGGTCCACTCAGACAGTATCACATGAAACATGTTGCAAGAAGTATCAATTGCGAAAATTTCATCCATTTTATTAAAGATTATAGACCATTGAATCGTATTATTCTTAATTGTCTGTTTGACAATGAATAGTATGTATTAAATGCATCTTGTTTTTATATACTGTTTTGTTTATTTACACTTTTCAGATCTGTACTTACGGAATTATTAGTTTTCCTTTTACCCAATGGCTCTGTACATGGTCTTTTCTTAGGGGATAGTTTGACTAGTGTTGGAGACTCTTTATTTCCATTTGCTGTGGTTTAAATTAGGTCTGGGTGAATAATGAAGGTTTCCAATCAACAAAATACTACAATCATAATATATATATATATATATATATATATATATATATATATATATTGTGGTACACACAGTGGTTAGTTATTTTGGTTAGTTATTTTCAGGTGCTCACAGACAATTTAGGAATACTGGATTGGTCCACTCGGATAGTATCAAATGAAACATCATGTTACAAGAAGTATCAATGCGATAATTTCATCCATCTTATCAAGGATTAACATGTGACATGTGACTGATGTAATTTTATCTGTTAAAAATCACAAATTTGATTCTTTTTTTCACGATTAGTTTAAATTATACATGCTACATGAATTTTATTTAATCAATAACATATATGCATGTGACACCCAAATGAACTAGAATGATTTTAAATATTACTTAATCATGTATATACATGATATAAAGCATGCATTTCATCCGATGAGGGATGTAATTTGATTCATGATTGAATTTTCATCAATACATGCAACCATGACTGATTCGGTCTGACTGAATTAAACATATTTTCTGAATAACATGGTTTTGACATTGTCACATAATGACGTGATGTGACTGGATTCCCTCCCAAGCTTTGAGTGCCACATCGGGTGCCATATTACTCAGTAAATGCTGTACATTTTCCCGTAAAATTTGATTAAAATATTTAAATATTGTTCTGATATTTAATAATACCAAACAAAACTTGACACGTCATCAAACATTTTGTTTGAACACAAGGAATTTTGTTTGGTAACGTTTGCTCGCAGTCATCTGATTGCACCGATTTCCTCGCAAGTCTCCATTTCCGTCCTGGTGCACAGAGCACCCACATGTCCCTATTTCTACATATTTTCTTGTTAAATTGAGATAGATATATAAATAATCTGTCAGTATAGAGTCCACTGTTGATTACGAAGCTGATGACAGTGAAATGAAGATAAACATTTAACATACCTTGGAACAAAAGTATTTTAGTTTGTTGATGTTGCCAATGTTGAGCTGATGGGCCGGTCGTTTGCATCGTCTGATTCAGACCAAACAACGCTCGCGTTTCCTCTTTGTCCTGAGAAATGGTTAAAAAACCTCCAACGCTAAACTTTATGTTATAAAGGTAAAGGTTTGAAAATGTTCAGTCCTCTCTACCTGTAACTTATAAAGACATTTACGTAATGGTTTTCACGTAACTCTTTCACATTAATATTTGTGTTGTAAGGAAGAGGATTTGCATCACTGTAGTTCTAAAACATTCCGCTTGCTCCTTGGTAAGACGTCACTGTAACTTCGTTTTTCCGTATGTAGATTAGAAACCTTAAAACCGCTTCGTCTTTTGTGTAGACAGCAGGCGACGTAAATACCATTCCTTTACAAGTCTAGTCCTTAGTGTGGATATCTTGGAAATCAAATGTGATATTCGCATTTAAACAAGTACACGTGACACAGACGCGACGAAGCGTTACCCAAAGCGCGGTCCCTGATCTTCTCTTGACAATTCAAAGGCTTCTGCATACAGAAGGATACACAGGACACAGAATACACGTATATAATTGTCATATATATGCCATTTCAAACGGTCCTGCAGTTTGATTGAAATAGAAACAAATAATAACTATAACAAAGCTGAATTCTTTAAAAGAATAAAATGTCCAAATGAGCTGTAGAAAAAGAAATTTAGGTTCAGAACGTCGGACATGCACAAGATTTTTCGTAGCATCTTAAAGATTGTTTTCTTCTACACTCTTCTTTTAAGGTAACCTTTTTGAATGGATTTCGGCATGCCCTTTAAAGTATTCTTTTGAAGAAATACAGTCTTGATCCCTATTCCACCATTTATCTAAGTGCTCGTAAGATTTACGAAAGTTTAATTTTGTATGCAAAAATTCGCAAAGGTGACAAATGGGGTGAGTCTTGGTGTCTACTTTGTAATATTGTTTCCATTCGAAGTACTGATTATACAGTGTTGCGTTCAAATCGAGTTTTCGTAAATATGCTGCTAATTCAGAAGGAGATTTGTAATCCCTGATATCGATGAACGAGTGATCGGGTAGGTATTTCTTGAAATCAAGTCCACCTAAAACTATAGGCACCACGTTTAGCCCTAGTATAGTCCACAGTTTCTCCGTAGTATAATCCTTACAAATACTGTTCTCGAAGGATAGGTAAAATTTATACGTTTTTTCTAACATAGAATAGCAAGATTTCCTGTCTGAACATTTCAGTGGGCCACATCTACCATAGATATCCACGTTTATGTATTTCTGCAGTTCGTTTGTGTATTGCCGTCTGCGGCTTTGAGTATGACAGTTACTTACAAACCATGCAACAAGTTTTGTTTTCCCCTCAGTGTAATCAAATGGCAAATGCTGGATTTTCTCTGTTTCTTTCTTTACCAAAGTCCCGTATCGTCCATTAATGTCCGAATCATAACGGTAAGTTTGGGTAAGATTGAACCACCCGTTAAATGCTCCCATTCTGCCACTATGAATTGGTGATTCCATCAGATAAAATACAAAATACTGATATGGAAACCGAAACTTTGGCATTCCAGACGGTGATCTCATATTCCTCATGTGTACAATAACAGCATGGCTGACATTGAAATCTGATCGATTATTTGTCGTTTCACATTCGGTAAAGGTGCAGTTGTAATCCAGAAAGGGGCGTCGCCCAAATCCAAATCCATAATTAGGATTAGAAAAGAAAGGGGTCCAGAACAGTATTTTCCTTGTCTGCTTTTCTTCAATGGATGTATTTTTGGAATTATTGGAAAAGAACGCTCCAGCATTCATTTCTAATCGATTTGGAATAAAATCAACGGAGAAATTCATAGCAGGTAAGTCTTGGAGAAATATATAAAAAAATAACCTAATCGTGGAAAGCAGAATAACAACTAAAAAAATGTATTGTTTTGAATCCATTGTACATGGGTTCCTTCCTCTTCTATTATCCTGTTTCATGTTGAGTCTGAAATATAAAATCAAACGTTAAGTGTATTTCAGTCTGCTTTTTTGTTGTTATATAAAAAACCCGCCAATATATGTGTATTCATGTGGTGCAGCATATTCTACACAGCTTTTCTATAAATGACCAGATAGGCTTCCTTATGCATTTTTCTCGTTCAATCAACCTATAGTGCCATATAATCAGAAACAGTTAAAATGATTTCACATGTAAGGAAGCATACTGCTGGCATTATCAGTAACCGAGAATCAGTATGGACCGTAGAGTGTATTAAATGTACAAAATCATTTGCAATAATGTGTGCATTAACTCTCGCTGTTACTTCAGTTACCCTGAATACTAATTTTTTGTAGCAACACAATATCATCACAGGAACTATCCCCAATGTACCAATTTTATACGTTGTTATGCCTCTTGAGTATGAGCAGTAACAGCCCATGTGTGTCTGTTTTCCATAAGAATACTACGTGACCAGTTTCGACCCTGCGCATGCCCTTCAAAATAAGAAGGAACATGAAGATGAACCACAGAAGATTATGGGTTGGAAGCGTAAAAATAATCTTGATCTGTAATTATGCATGGTACCTCCGCTACGCTTTGTTAGTTATTTGTGCCACAGATCCCGCTTAAGTAAAGGTTGTTTTCACTTGTGTACAGGAGTGAACAGTTCTCTTCAAATTATGTTTACATTACACGATATTGTTAGTTTATATACCTTTCCATTCCGCTGTGTTCGGGTCAAATAAATCGGTTTTCCTAGGATTTTTTCAAACGGAATATATATTGATTTTACAAAATTGGTGGACCCTAACAATAGGTGTTGACTTGTGTTAAAGTGAAAGGAAAGTTCTCATCTATTAAAAAAAACATTTTCTTAAATTTTACGCGCTGATAACGTTTCTGGACACAGTCTTTGTAGAGGATGTGCCAAATGGGCCCACCAGACAGGCCTTTCATCTGATCTGACGCCTACAAACTGTACCTCTTCCCATTCAGATTTTAGCAGACTGGAAATCCCAGGCACTCTCCGTTTATCGACACCCATTTTGCCCATATCAGGCAGTTTACAACAAAATCTCCCACCAACGACACACTCTTGCAAGGTAGGGCTGGCATATAATCAGCCTAACCACCTTCATATTCTTCCTCTTCTTAGCAATGAAATGTTTTGTTTGATTGGGTTATGATTAACCAGTCGATCATTACTTTAGTTAGATCTACTTTGTAATACTATTTACATCAAACCTAATCTAATACGATTAACTACAGATCTAAGGTTAATCCTATTATGAAGTTTTATCCGGACTTAATGTTTTACAATTGTTTGAATGTTTTATAAAACAAGGATTGCGTTGCTGCCTTATGCCATAGAGTAAGGTTGTAAATTGGATTTCTGGCGCATTAAACAGATTGTCATTAGATCAGGGCGTTTATCAGTAATTGCATATATCGTTTGTGATTGCGTTATTGTCTCAATTGTGATGGGAGATGTAAATAAATTTAGTTTCCGAAATGGGAACCTCGTAAATGTAGCCTCAACCGGATCGCTCCAGCCTGAACCCACTGGGCCAATGCCAAACAGTCAAAAAGGTAGCTCTTTGTAGACGGCGAGAGCGAGTAAGCGGTCATTTGACCGGCGACAACTGCGCCGCCTGCAAAGGCTCTAATTCAATATCTCTCCCTATCAACCCACAACATAAGTACAGTATATCATTTGTTTTTTTTTTGTTTTTTTTTTTGCTCATTGATCAATATACAACTGGGCAATTTGTTTATCTTGCATTCAAATATATGTAGTTGGACGTCTTAAGGCCGTTGGTAATTGAACATGTATTTACCTTGCAAATTCGCTCATGAGCCCTTAGATTGGACCCTACGGCAAACAGGCTCGCCTATTCGGGCACAACAACCCTTGCAGAACCATGAACTGGCGGGTTCGGTATGCCTATAGAACGACCTGCTCACTGTGAAAGAAGAACTTACATTGCCTCGGCGTTTCGATGACGCACAAGCATTTTGTGACAACCGAGATAAGACAAAAAAATTACACCATCGCTGGCTATCACCGATTAGATAAATCAAATCGGACTTTGTCTTAGTTTATCTAGAACGCACAAGAAGTTGGTAACTGGAGATTAGGTGATTGTGTATACCATCGTTGATTATTGATAGGGCACATATTTCCTGTAAAGGTAAGCCGTTCTCATCACACATTACGCAATCTAATTTTGGTCCACTTCTTTAGGCATGAGCTTGTCACGCCATCCCAAAGTGCAACATCATCCCAATGACGTTTGATCTTGAGGTTTTATGACGTCAATGACGTTTCATGAAACAAGCATGGAGCTGCTGCCTTTCGATATAGAGTAAGGTTGTAGTGAATTTGAAATTCTGGCGCATTAAATAGATTGTCACCAAGTGAGGGCGTTTATTAGTAATTACATTTACCGTTTGTATTCGCTTATTTATCTCAATTCGGATGGGAGATGTAATACAAAGGCAAAAATAAGGCTCATGTTATTCATGTTTCATGCAAGTCCCTTTATTTCCTCCGACAACGAATGGGGCTGAGGGTTTGTGACCAGTCGTGTTAGTTAGTGTGTGTGTGTGTGTGGTCCTGAGCAATATCTTAATGAAATTTGATGAAATTCTGTGTTTGTACCATAAAAAATGAACTAAAAGTCTATGGACTAAGTTGGATGTATTGTATTCAATCTAAATTAAAATACCGATTATGATACGGATCCATCCTAACGCCCTTTGGTTTCCTGTTCTCACTGTTTTTGCATACAACTTCTTAAAACATATATAATTCTGCCGAAATATTGTTTAGTTTCTTCCTTATCCTGTTCTCTGCAGTTACTCTCACACAACATACAAAAATAGTTTAGAGTTGGAATAATGACCAGTAATGATACTGTTGTCATAATGGGTCACGATTACGTTTGATTTGTAGGTATGTGGAGCTATTTTACCGAAAACAGTCAACAAAATCTAAATGAAACTTCAGCAAGTTAGATTCTGAAGGAAACTAATTATCTCACCGGAAGTGAACACCTTTAGAGGGCAATGAACAAAACAAACGCGTCTCGTGCTAATAGGACTGGATTCTTTGCCTGGTATCTGTTATTTTTGTGTTCGGTCTAAGGTGCGTCCCGTGACGGGTATGTGTGGGTAGATTAATATGATCAGTTGTTGTTAGCCAAGGTTTCAGTTTCGTGATTTTTGGTGTCTTTGCCTGTGAATTGATATTATAAACAATATCGAACGTTTTACATTGGTTGCCTTTATTCAACACGATCTTTTATCGTTTGGTGTACTTAAGTACCTTTCATAAATTGGTATTTTTTTACGTGGATTGAGCAATTCATATAATATCGGATACACGTATGTAGGGCCTGGGAATAAGAAAAACGTCACTTTACCTGGAAAAAAATGAAAACCCCGGAAAAAAAAATTACCTCGCAAATATGAATCCACCAACATATGGGGGCCCAACTGAATTGCTGGTGGCTGGCCTGACATTTAATCGTGTGGCCTGGGAGGCATGTGTATTTTTACCTGATTTAACCTTTTTTTTTACAATTATTTCGTAGAGTCGAAAAAACTGAGCAGGCGGCGAGTCTCTCTCAGGATTTGAAATGTTTTCTATGTTTGTATATTAATTATATGTATATCATGAAAAAGTGGTTAGTGGAACACATAAAAGTACTGCAGTGCCATGTTTTTCGAGCCTAAGTCGGCATTATGATGGGTTTTATTAAACCGGCTGGGTGATGCGAGGACCCTCAGAGAACAGGGAAGATCATCTGAGAAAGAAAGTACCGCCCCGGGAACTCCGGATGCTTGATAATATTAGTCCATAGATACTAATCTTCCTGACTCACTATATTATGTACACATTTCTGTTATTTACGATGGAGCGGATATTTTCGGCAGATACAATGGAAGTGCTTGTCCAGTTTTAGGTTTATATGCTGTTAACTTGGTTTGAACTTTTTATTTAGGCAAAAAAATGTAACTTCAACGCTTTATCTATGACCACGTAGATAATGAGAGGGACTGATTTTCGAACTTGTAATGATTTTATCTATTCTGATTATAAATCAAAGGAACAATACAGTATAATATATACATTTTTGCTTGACTCATGATCGCATATGATATTGTAATACATCACAATTCGCATCTTCAATACGATAAATGAAATATCTTAACTTATAGCCTTTTCAGTCCGGTTTGGTGAAAATCTAAACTCACAAGGGGACCATTGGACTGTTTGTTACTGATCTTTCTGACAACACCGGGTAACTGCATGACTGAGCTTCCTGCATAGGCCATTGTTGATTCTTTGACGGGTTTTTATTTATGCACAAAGAGCAAATCATGGAGTGTCAATGTGTCAGTGAAATATGGGTGTTTAATTAAACATTTATATTCATGCATACATGCATACATCCCTCCTCCCCTATATATATATATATATATATATATATATATATATATATATATATAAATATATATATATATATATATATATATATATATATTTATATATATATACCAAATGATATTATATTATTTTATATTTTATTTACTGGTATAGATTGATTAATCAGATGATCATAAAAAAGCTTAATTTCACAAAGAACAGCTGACTGATATGCCCTTTCGTGCCAACTCGCCATCAACATGTATGGGCTCGTTAACTTGCAACAGGGGAATGAGTTCAATGTCTCGTCATATTCTGATTCATATTTATTTTCTGTATTGGCCCAGGCACATAACATATAACGCCTGTACTGTTTTATCATACTTGATAATATAAATTGGTAATCAGACGCTTAAGTCCACTTTTATTAATCCGTCTGATTAAGGGTTCGACGACAAACAACATGTTTTGTAAGGACGGCGTGAGTGTGAGCTTTAATTAATTCAGTCGATCAATCTAATTTGTTTTCTGTAACAGCATAAGTACATAGTGTACACGAAGTTTTATCATGCATGCTAATATAAGTCTAGTTTCATCGACATGTCATGTTACGATTTAAGTAGAATTTAATAAGGTGCGCTCGGGAACAGCATGCTTTACAAGGAGTGCCTGGGGGTGTAAAGACAATATTTAACAGATCAGTCGATCACACCTTCCTGTACATGGTGTATATGGTGTTTCAGGAAAATCACCGCGAAAATAAAACCTTCGTGAATAAGAAGTCACATATGTGCAAAGGGGTGGTGAAATTTCATTCATTGGCATCTCGTGTATATGGCGCAAGTAGCGTCAATATTAGTATGTAAACACCATATGTTGCCCTTAATTAATATATTGCTTAATTAAATAATATCAGTTCTTTTGCATTCTTCTGCCATTATTGTTCTACCTTTTCCCTGTTCCCTCAGCTTCTTATACAATCGGTAAAATTTTGCTTGCAAGATTTTGTTATATAATTGATCTAATAATTATTACAATATGCATCGTGTAATTTGTTCTGTTGTTTATCGCGGAAATGAAAATCGCAAATATTTGATTTTGCGAATATGAAGCCAACCACAGTACATAAAGAATTATGTGATAGAGGCTTAACCCGTATTAAAGAAACCACAATAGTCTGCATAAACCGACACCCGCTACTCACAGTCAGCATAATCAAAACCCGCAACTCATAGTCAGCACAAACCCAGACCTGCTAATCATAGTTAAATATAAACAAAGGCCTGCTGCCCATAGTCAGAATAAACCTAGGCCTGTTACTAATAATCTGCAACAACCAAAGTCTACTTATCATAGTCAGCTTACACCATGGCCTGATACTCATAGTCAGCATTAACCTAGGCATGCTACAAAAACATAATCCAAGTCTTGCAAATCATAATAAGCATAAACCGAGATGTGTTACTCATAGTCAGCATAAACCAAAGCCTGCTTCTCATAACCCGAAAAAAACCAAAGCCTGCTGCTTATAGTCACCAAAAACAAAAATCTGCTACTCAAAGTTACCATAAACCAAGATCTGCTACTC
Source organism: Sipunculus nudus (assembly GCA_026874595.1). Taxonomy (NCBI): domain Eukaryota; kingdom Metazoa; phylum Annelida; class Sipuncula; order Golfingiida; family Sipunculidae; genus Sipunculus; species Sipunculus nudus. Next base: position 1,274,054 of record CM049320.1, on the reverse strand, counting down.
AAAGTCACCATAAACCAAGATCTGCTACTCAAAGTCACCATAAACCAAGATCTGCTACTCAAAGTCACCATAAAACCAAGATATGCTACTCAAAGTCCAAGTTGCACTCCTTCCTCAGTGGGCTTATTCTGTATTTCTATATTGTTTGCATTCAACATAAAATATGTCAGTCTTATAACATTAATTGCAAGATAATTTACCAATGAGCTATACAGCTGTTGGATTTTCCAATCCGCAGCAAAAGGGACTTTGTCCAAGCTTCTTTAGGCTGCCTGCTGGGTCTATATATACAAAGGGCCACATATATCCACTTGCAGACATGCACTTAGTAAAGCCTCAATTTTCTTAATTGACCCTAAACATGCTTCATCAGAGAATCACTAGTTTATTGCCTCATATCCTGTAACTGATATATTTATGCTACACTACATGATCAAGCCTGATTCAGGTGCTGTAATGACAGTTTTATATTTTCACCACTTTGTAGCCACATTGTCAGTCCCCGTCAAAAGTGCCCCTGCATAACTCTTAATATAGTACCAAGTTATTACTGCCAAGCAGGCTGCAAACCAATGAAAGTTAATGTGTTAACGTATATAAAGTTATATTCATCAATGATAATATTTTGTGATTCTTTACTTAACTACATGAACCACCCTTCCATATACGCATACTCTGAGAGCTTATATGTACAGTCACAAAGCACATTTAATATTAATACTTTTAATATTTGCAATCAAAGTCTTCTAATACTTGCACTGATCACAACAAAAATCATTTCTGTTAATTAGGCAATCACTTTAACAGCTTGCCTTCAACAGGCTCTTTTCACCCGAATGACAGGGAAATATATGATGGCTTTGTAGCGTCATGGTTCATTATCTGGTTCATTTGTTTTAGTATTATTTGAATTGATTGATATACAAAGACAGTTGATGTTAAGAATAATTTAATTTTTATTGATTTTATCTACTTTTAACTGTTTATGTAAGATCAATATTTCTCAGCCGTTAAGTGTTAAGGAGATTTCATCTCAACGGAACCTTAAAAATAATGCTTAAAATTTTTTTTTATTATTTTACTTAACATGTATGCCCATAATTGATAATTTTTTTTTTACATTTTATATTTAAATATAAAATAAATTCATAATTTTAAAAGTTATAATTACCATCCCAATACAAAAACTAGGGTAAGGGTGTTTCACCTACATTTTTCACATTTCAAGTTAAAATATTGTTACTTTTTTTTATTTAAGATAAATATTATTTTTGTTTTTATTTTTTAATATTACTACTTTTATTATTTTTTATTCTATTGATTACTTATAATTAATTTTAAAATTTTATATTTAAATATAAAAAAATCATAATTTTAAAAGTTGTAATTACCATCCCAAAACAAATACTTGGGTGGGGGTGTTTCACCTATATTTTTCACATTTCAAATTCATACATTATTACGTTTTATTTAAGATAAATATTGTATTTTTGTTTCATATTTAAATATAACTACTTTTTTTATAATATTTTTATTTTATTGATTACTTTATATTTTTATATCTCATATTTAAATGGGATAGAAAAATGTAATTTAGAAAGTCAACACCTGTTTAAAAAGTCTGTCACTTATAGGTTTATATTTACTTATATATTATATATAACTATTTTTAAGGAATTAAATGAAACAAATTATTCTTAAATATAGATAGCGTCAAACTTGGTTAGAAAACTCAAAATGCATATTATTATTCCCAGCATTCAGAATATGTATATTAAAGGGGTCCCAGAGTAGTAGTTTTGAAATCAATATTGGAATATGAGAAAATGTTTCCACACTTTCATGCATAAGACAAAACTTCTGAGACCTAAGACACGAGATTCTGTATAAAACAAATTCAACATTTCTCTATTGGGTAAGGCCTGCACATTCAGATTTAGAATATTTGTAACCCACCAGAGACTCACAAGTAAGCTGTCCCTGGATGATGTATTGTATAGGCTTATGAAACAGATGAAGAACTAATGATATGGCCTTTGTTGGTGTCTAGCTATACTTTTACATCATCTGTTCAACTTTCCGTCATGCTGTAAAGGTCGCGAAAGGGAAACTGACCACTACAAAATCACTAACATTGTGTAAAGATGCATAAAAAAATTTGCAAAAAAACTGATTGGTGCATAAAATTAATTGAACAAGTGTGAACGGAGAGATGATGGTAGCACAAGTAGCTGGTACACAAAGGATGACCTACTTACAAGGGGTATAGGCTTTTGCCTACCAGCCTCTGACCAGGCCAGCAGTAGCCCGGATGTAAAAAACAAGGATGCTGTCCCCTATAGGTGGGGAACAGTTGTTTTCTTCCATCTGTCGCAATGTTGCGCAGTGCCCGACAACTCACCCAGCAGTCTCGCAAATTGTCAGCAACTCTTGCAAACTGCCAGCAATCAATCTAATTTAGCAACTTTGGAAGCAACTTTCCCATTCGACAGGGAAGACCTCTCCGTCTCTCATACACGCAATTAGCTAGTTATTTTTCAACTTTGAAGTTCTCATAATCTTCCGTTAGAGGGAGCCCTAAGCTACCAATTCCGCAATTTGCTGGCAATTTTGCATTTTTGGAGTTATCTTAATCCTCCGCTAGAGGGAGCCCAAGCCGGCAATGAGATGAAGGAGCCCGTCGAGCAATTATGCCATTTGCTGGCAATTTTGCAACTTTGAAGCTCTCTTAATCCTCCGGTAGAGGGAGGTTAGACTGCAAACAAATGAAACTCTCGTCTAGCAATTCCACAATTTGCCGGCAATTTAGCAACTTTGTAGTTCTCTGAATCCTCCGGTAGAGTGAGCCCCCGGTGGTCATACACTGAGGGGCCCCCATCTAGCAAATCCGCAATTTGATGGCAATTTAGCAACTTTGTAGTTCTCTGAATCCTCCGATAGGGGAGGCCCAGACGAGAATGAACTGAAGGGCCCCCGTCGTGCAATCCCGCAAATTGCCGGCAATTAAGCAACTTTATAGTTCTCTGAATCCACCGGTAGAGTGAGCCCCCGGCGGTCATACACTTGGGGCCCCAATCTAGCAATTCCGCAATTAGCGGCAATTTAGCTATTTTGTAGTTCTCTGAATCCTCCGGCAGAGTTAGCCCCCGGCGGTCATATAGTGGGGCTGAAGGGCCCCTGTCTAGCAATGCCGCAAATTGCCGGCATTTTAGCAACTCTTGGGCTATACGAATCATCCGATAGGGGGAGCCCAAGCCGAGATTGAGATGAAGGGCCCCTATCAAGCAATTCCGCAAATTGCATGCAATTAAGCAACTGTGTAGTTCCCTGAATCCTCCGCCAGAGAGGGTCCCCGGCGGTCATAAACTTAGGGGCCCCGGTCTAGCGATTCCGCAAATTGCCGGCAATTTAGCAACTTTGTAGTTCTCTAAATCCTCCGATAGGGAAGGCCCAGAGGAGATTACACTGAGTGGGCGCCGTGTGGCAATCCTGCAAATTGCCGACAATTTAGCAACTTTGGAGTTATATGAATTGTCCGATAGGGGGAGACCCAGCCTAGATTGAAAAGAAGGGCAACCTTTTAGCAATTCCGCTTTTTTCCGGATATTTAGTAGAGAAGATATATCTCGGGGGTTTCATATATATCTAGGGGTGTCAGAAAATGATCTCTTACACACGCAACTATATAAATATATATATATATATATTTATATTTAGATCTCTTCCATATATATATATTTATATTTAGTTCTCTTCTATATATATATATATATATATTTATATAAGTCTTCATATACCTCTCCCTCTTTCTCTCTCTCACTCTATATATGTGTGTGTGTGTTTCTCTAGCACACTTAAGGTCATATGTTTTTTCAGTGCTATAATGCCATTGCCACAGTTAATTTATATGCTTATGATCATATTTACGTGGATTTTGGAAATATATATTCTGCTGATGCCGACATGCAATGTAAAGACCGGGCAATCAAAATCATAACCGTCCTTCCTAGGCTATTCTTAAAATTCTAAATCACCCCTAAAATGTATTAAGGTTTGCAATGCAAATTTAAAGTCCTGAACCGGTTGAATGGAACGCTTTTTTATCTAATATACATAAGCGAAAAAAAGTGATTATCACTATCAAATTAAAAGTATATTCCGGCGATCCATTGATTTAATATAATGTTCTATATGAAACAGGAAGTTCAACCGGTGAAATTGTCATCATATTATGTAGACAGCGCTATCATCTGCATAAGCGTGACGGGATAGATATGGCACAAATTTGAGTTTATAAAAGCATACACACATAAACACACACACTAATATATATATATATATATATATATATATATATATATATATTAACTTCTCTGAGCATGACTCTCTCTCACTCACAGATATTAATTAAAATAATGCCTTTTAGAAATATAAATTAAATAAACAATTTATGTTGTCCAAATACTTACTCTAGACGGTTTAAAATTTAATAGACACTTTATGTGTAGTGCCGTGTGAGAAAAATAAACTACTACACTTATTCCCTGCTCAAGTTTATCCTGGATGGCTGGGTTGGGTATCGATTTGATTGGCAACATGTCACAATATCAACCATTTACCATAAGACCATGCAGGTTTCGGTTTTATAATAAAGTAGCTCATTGACATACATGAGTTTTATCTAACGTGCATGTTGCCATGCCCTGACCTAAAGATTGTGATATGGATATTACTAGTTAATGGCGTTAATAGTGGGCGAACTCGCTAGAGATCGCTCCGCCCCTTTTCGCAAATTGACTAATTACATATGTCTGACAACTCTGTGCATGTAAGAGAGCGTGTTTACAAATATGGCGGTGACAGCCGAGCCGGATCTGCCAAATGATTTTGCCCTTTATTCCAACGTTGAGAGAGCGAAAGCATTCAGCAAATTCCAATACCTAGAACATTTTCAATTTTTCAATGAAAAAAAGATACCGGTTCCATCCATATCTCGGCGAGGGTTTATAAGTGCCAGAGGAAAGCCGAATCGCCCCGTCGCATTGACCTGAGTATCAACACAGAAGAACGAAATGTGACAGGTGGCCAATGTTCATTCTAGGCAGTTTAAGAAACTGTAAAAAATATTTGAAAGTAAACCATTATTTCATACTTTATTTCAAAATCATCCCTCAGCCATGTTAAAGATTACCTTAACTCATTAAATCAACAATACTATATCTTTCACATTTGAGGTGTCACATTCCCTGTTACCCTCAGAAATCCCCTGTATTGGTTGCAAGTCTTTTGCCGATTCTTGTTCCTGGACAAGCATGTACTGAGATTTTTGTGGTTCACTTAAGATATTATCAGAAGTTCTGTACGTTCTAACATGAACATTTTCGGAAAACAAATGTGATACAAATGTGATGCACAACATATTGTCCTTCAGTTTTGGTTAAAATATCTGCCAATCATTTAATTGAGTGCCACACTAATGAGAACCAAGAGTGTCAGTAACATGTAAGTTTGCTTACATGTTAACCTAAGTAGAACAGTGAAACCTGTTAAATACGATCGCCCGAGGAACTGGCCTAAGTGTCTTAATTTAATGGTGGTCTTGTTAGACAAGTCAGTTATAACAAAAGTGAATGTTTTCAGTTCACTCAAGTATGGTCTTAATAGATAGATGGTCTTTCAGACAGGTTCAACTGTATTTAATTTATGCATAGGCAGTTTAATATAAATTGCATCACTTAATTAATAAACACTTATCTGATATTATTAATTCTATACTTTAAAGGGCTACCCTACAATTCACTCACAGGAACCCGGAAAATATATTTAATAAAAAAGCGGGGCTCCATATTCAATTTTAGAATTGTCTGATTAGAAACGGGATACTCCTCTCAATGTTTAATGACAGAAAAACGTTTCTAGTGAGAAAGGCAAGTGTACTGATCGCATGTTCGGATGTTCACTTACTAGTATATCAAATAAACAGACCGGCTTCTGTGGCTCAGGGATAGAGCGCAGGACTCAAAGCCGGGAGATCGTGGGTTCGAATTTCAGCCTAGGCGGTGAGGTTTTTCAATATATATATTGTGGTACACATACTGGTTAGTTATTTCGGATCATAGTTTTAGGTGCTCAAACGTGACAGCCCGTTTGAGAATACTGGAGTGGTCCACTCAGATAGTATTAAATGAAACATGTTACAAGAAATATCAATATGATAATTTTATCCATCTTAATAAGGATTAACATGTGACTTGTGTCCAATGTAATTTTATTCTTTATTTTGGGAGACACATGTGACTATGTAATTTTATCTGTTGAAAGAGTAGAACATTTTTACAAATTTGATTCTTTATTTTATTGATTAGTTTAAATTACATATACCACATGAATTATATTTAATCAATAACATATATGCATATGACACCAAAATGAGCCAGAATTATTCTAAATATTACTTAATTATGTATATTGTTACAGATGTCTGTTTATTGTGCGCAGGGATGTTCCATGTGTTGTTGACTTGTGGTTCGTGTGTCACGCATGGCTCGTTGCTATGGCAACATTGCCTGGCCGAGCCGGGCCGGCCCACGTGGGAACCCTGACATGTAGAAACACAGGGTTCTTTGTTCTAGATGCTTCCTGTAACGTGTGTATTGTTGGGTTTTTTGGATTGTTAGGAAATGGAAAGTTCTCGGCTTGAGGTGAAAAGGTATAAATAAGGGGCTGTGTTTTATAGCCGTGAGAGAAATATTCCAGCGTACACGGAAGAGTGTGAGTCAGTTTGCGGGCCTTTCCGATAATTGCAGCAGTTATAGATCTATTTGTAAAATTAACAGTATCTCAACTATATGAATGTAATTTACGTGTAAAAATAACCACTTGGAATACACGACACCTTGTAAAACAGAGAATCAGGAAGAAAGTGAAGCGGAGATGAGAAGTGATAATACAGGCTTTATCTATTAAATGGATTGAAAGTGTGTTAAAATTAAATTTCCATTTTTAAATAAAAAAAAAGTTAAATTTGATAAGCATGTTGAATAAAGCCAATCATGTATACATTACATACTGCTGTCTGCACGTGACGCAATATTACAAATAAGTTACTCATATCCAGTGAATTCGAATTTACATGGCCAGTATATGTTGTGGTGTCTAAAATATAATAGTTATTGAATCCAGTCTATGTAACAGGATGGATGTATTTAATTAATCGAGCTGGGCTTAATATTTTTAAGCTATCACTGAATAAATGACGTTTTGTGGATTACATGCATCCTTGTTCGCTTTACTAGTCGTCAGGGGCATGCTTCTTTTCTGTTGATGCCGTTCCGTACTGGTAACAGAAAAAAATTAGAGCCTAACAAAGTTTAATGTTTTCTAAATAGTAAATATTCTGTTAATTAGCTATTATAATTATTCTTTACTGTAACATGTCTGTCTTAATATACAGGATATTGTGTTCTATGCTTGTGCTTGTATCGACAAGGGGTGAGAAAATCCTAGCATTCATGGGAATATGGCTTTGGTTCTGGAATTTGATTAAAATGATGAGAATTATGCATGATTTCTTGGGGACGCACCGCTTTATTATGAACAGATATAGACCAACTGTCTGTTTCAATAACCTTGGAATGCGTGATCTCCCAATAATAGGCCTAAATAAAATTGTTAAAATTGTAATGTCATATTTTATGCTGACCATAATGATCATTATGACATATAATGGGTGACATATTTATTAGGCTTTTAATATAACTTAAATTTTCTTATGCGTTGACCAGCCAGAATATTTAAGTTAGCACAATATACAATATTAAAGTTAGCACAGGGAGAATTAGCCAGGCTTCACATATCTATTGCATCTTAGTTAAATGGTGTTGAATACCATATAAATATTAAATATCCTCTATGTCGATAAGCCATTATTGCACTAGATACATTTTGTTATATATTTCTATATGATTTATCTTTAATGTGATATTCCCTTGGACTGTGGCATGGTCTGATATGGGAATCTTTCTGACAATTGGTCAAGTTGTTCTCATAATATTCCCAACTCCTCAGACAATTAGGAAAAGTATTATTGTCGAGCCCTGTCCTTTTAATATACTCAAAATCGTTATTTTTGGTTAAATTTATATCTCACCGGCTTCTGGTTCTCAGGGTTAGAGCAGAGAACTCAAAGCTGGGAGTTCATTAGTTTAAATCTCAGCCGAGATTAAATACATCACCCCCCCCCCCCCCCGAGTGAGGGCTCTACAGTTCTAATGGGAAGGCTGTACTCACAGCTGTGTATCACTCACAAACGAGTGCGTCTTTGGGGGTTCCTCGGTGTTATGACCCAGTTATGTGGACGATTATACACTCAGGACCCGAAGGTGCGTTAGACAGTGGGTGACAATAGAATACAAAATAAAATGATAAAAAGCGAGTGCTACCGCCCTGTCACGTTGTCCCAAACCGAACTCTGTAGGTGTTCACATTTAGATTAAGAATGAGATAAAAGAGCATAACAGATGGAGGCGGTTACCTCCATCAAACAAAAATTAATACATACATATATATATATATATATATATATATATATATATATATATATATATATATATATATATATATACAATATATTTATATCAGTCAGATTAAAAAAAGAGAGGCATTTGAAGAGAGTTGTTAATCAGAGGGTTAAAGACAAGCTTAATATGACAATATGCAGATTAGTATAAATTCAAATGTTATAGGTTATTAGCCAATAAAGATCATCAAATTCAATATCATTCCCATAAGGGACTTTTTTTTTATTTTGATATGCTATTCTTCCGAACTTTCTGGTCAGCATACTACAAAATAATTTGTACAGCAATTCGTTCCGGGTTTGGCCTAAAAATCAAGTAAAATGACCAGACTACTGACAGAGGTAAACTGATAACCCCAACTCAGTTTTGAAACAATTGGTCAGTCGCTCAAATAACTTCCTGACTAATATCTGTTTAATTCTTAGTTTTACCTATTACACAGAAACCCTTGTTTTGCAGTCAGACAATCTATGTAATTATAGCCCTTCATGTTCAGACATATCATTAAATGACTGATATGTTTAGGCATTTCATGTAATGGGTGATTACACAGATTGACTGTAACATATATATATACATGTGAAACCTGTCTAAAGCGGACAGTCAAGGGACTCAATCATGTTGTCCTTAACAGTGAGGTGTCCTTATAATATATTAGGCAGTTTGACCTTGGTTGATAACTGAGGGATTATAAATAAAGACAACGAACAGCTGCAAGAACGTGTTTATTGTATTATATCAGGTTTCATGAACATGTACAACATATTCATGCACAAATCATGCATTTTATTGTCATATACAAACTGTGATTATTTTTACTTATCTCAAGTAGTAAACAACAAGAGGAGAAAGGTCTATGAAATCATCCGTAATAACAATGTTCATAAATTCTTCTGCAAGTGCGCGTACGCTCTTTTTCGTGGATACACTCAGTCCAATCAGCTCAACTTTTTTCAGATAGCGTAAGCTCCCGCCTGTAGTACGCGTGGTGCCTGCCACCTGGCGGCATTGTGTAAACTATCCTGTTCAGCTGCCACAATGCGATAATCTCAAAGATTATGACGACGTTGATCACGCGAAGATTGTAATGGCTACGAACCTGGGAACATTCGTTTTTTTATATGTGAATGTAGCTTTAGCCTTAAATAAACTTTCTTTCATGATGGTTGATTGGTTTGATTTGCTTTGATGTTGATGGCACCCGAGTTTAAACGAACCCCGAGGAAGCTTGTGCAATGCGGCACGATACGCGTAACTACGGAGCGAGTACATGATTGACACTGAGCAGGTCAGTTTGAGATATAAACTCAAAAATAAACTTTATAAATAAACTTTCTTTCATGATGGTTGATTGGTTTGATTTGCTTTGATGTTGATGGCACCCGAGTTTAAACGAACCCCGAGGAAGCTTGTGCAATGCGGCACGATACGCGTAACTACGGAGCGAGTACATGATTGACACTGAGCAGGTCAGTTTGAGATATATTGAGCAAAACTAATTAATTAATATCAAACAGACTGTTACAGCAAAGTGGTTAGTTTACAGTTAGATATTGCGTGGTGAAATCAGGGTCGCACGGGTAATCGGCAGCCGTTTAATCATTTTGATGACCCCGCGGTCGAGCGAATAATATGCAGCTTCGCAACGTGTGAATAATGAACCGTGAAATAAAGTGACAGGATGTTTACCGCTTCACCCTTGCTGTATTTATCCTATGAGCACATCACACCATGACATGAACACCTACAGGCATTAAGGTAACAACTTGGGATTGATCAATCCATTGTGTTCCAGTCCCAGGAACAACAGTAACGGTGGCCTTTGATGTTGTCCGGGGCGTGTGATCAGTGTCCGCTGGAGATGGCGTATCGTGTCCGTATTTGTCAGGTTCGTTTACTCTTAGAATGTAATTTTGAGTTGAAATCCGCTGCCGCTGTCCGCAGTAGTGAGGTGTCCGCCTTATAGAGGTTCCGCTTATGCATGACATATAGGGAATTTTGAAGGGACTTAACATTATAATCCATTATAGCCAGTTGTCCGCCTAAGTGAGGTGTCCGTTAGACCAGTTTTCACTGTATATTTATATATATATATATATTTTTATATATATACACACATATATATAAATACATATATATATATATATATATACATACATATGTACATACATATATCCACGTATATATAGATATATGTGTGTGTATTTATATATACACTATAAATGTGAGAAGTTGTAATTTAAGTTTATTTATTTATACAAGCTTTAATCCCAGTACTTCCAATAGTCCCAATGAGTGATTATGCTGGACACATCAACGTGAGCACCCGCGTCCAATGACGGGACCCATCTAGAAGATTTCCGTTGATATGATCGATGATCGGTCATATATTCGTTGTTCGTCTATTTATAAATATATATATATATATATATATATATATATTAATTTTCACAAGAGTTATCGATATATTGATTAGCTGAATAAAATCATTTAGAGCAGGAAAACATAAAAAGAAAATATATAACCCTTTTATGGCTAATAGGAATGGGCATTTAAATCAAACATATCTTTGTTTTCACTTAGATGAAATTAATGAAAATAGTAAAAATATGTTATTTGTTGCTACTTGCAATCAAAAATATTACTATGGAGTAAATGGAAATATTAATTATACATTTTAAACACCTACACCTTTTAAGCTGTGAAGAACTTTTGCCACAGGCACTATATTCTCTCCCTCCCTCGCTCTGTCTGACTAATTTGATTTGGAAACAACTAAAACATAGAATAATCTGAATGTCTTTTATTAAATTTGCTATATATAAATGACTCCGTTGTTGGTCTTGTGATATTTTACAGAAATACCATATATCAGGCACATATCCCACTTTAAGTGGCATTAAAAATAATGTCATCTCAAAATACACCCTACATTTTCGGGCATTTGTTCCTATATTTATCTAATTTCCTTCTATTTTTTTTTTCTTTTCAATTAAAAATGCGGGAAAGTTAACAAAATGATTCTCTGTTAAATATTCTATATGGAAAGTGTTAAATGGATTGTTTGTGAGAAATATCTCTCTGAAGATGGTGTAATTAAGCAACTAAAATAATGGTTTATAATAACGGCAATAAATTAATATACAGGAAGAATATTTTTCCTGTTTGGTTAACTTAAATATGAATGAGTCAAATTTTAAATAACATGAATCCATTAAGATCTCTTTTGGTTTCTCTGCTTTTTATTTAAATTTAACTTTTATCATCAAAAGTAATTTCAATGCCAAATGAACGTTTGTAATACATTAAAACGTTTGTCAAACTTGAAAGGAGGCGCAGCAATCCATGAAAATGTCCGTCAGGCTCGTACAAATTGAAAGTCAATTAACATGGCCCAGATTATCAATATAAGCAGATCTTATCTCCAAAGGTCGGTGCCACCTGAGTTCTAAGCTCATTGCTTATCGACAGGTTTTGAAGAATGTGTTGCTCCTACCAGGGCACACTTTTGGATATGTATTCTCGAATTGTGGGGTTCGCAAATAAGTTAAATATTAGTTTTAATGATATACCACATTAACAACAATACATTACTGAGACAAGTTGGGTAAAAATGACCGTGGGTAAAAATGACCCTCTGGACTCTGGAATATCTGCTTACCAGTGTTTAGTATCAGAACAGATGTGGCCTGATCCCTCCAGCAGACCTACAGAAATAATTAAGGGCCCTCAGGAACCTAAAGTTATGTCAAACAGAAGCGAATACATTAAAATCATAACTTATAATCATTCTTTTAGTTATATATGAGACCAATTTGAATGTCACATTTTAGAAGCATCGCAAAAAGTCTTATCTCACTTATACAAGCATCTAAGAGGTAGAGCGGGGTGGTGTTAAAGACTCAGAACGAAACACAGTTAACTATTATACTCATTCCGCGTCCATTTGTATACCTGTATGCGAGATATAGGGGAGCAGGGAACCCGCCTAGTGTTCATTTAAATGTGAAGTGAGACTGCTGTAACTTTCCGCAAATGGTCACTGGTGGCTATAGGGCATGATGTCTATTACAAGAACTGGAAAAGATAATCTGGTATGTAAGTGGCTTTCAAGGTGACTCTATTACAGTCCACGGTTGGCAGAGCATTTGAGTTATTTTTGGTGCACATACCGTTTTTATGGACTCTGTGAAAAGTCATCAAACTGCAAAACATGCTGAATATGTCACCTGTTTTGACTAAGAAAAATCCGTTTGTATCCCCTTTGATCCTAATCTCTTCTTATTACAGTTATTAGCTGAACATTCCCGTTGCCAATTTATCCGACATATGATATTATTTCTAATCATTTCGGTATACAAGTCATGTGCATTATGTTAATGCAATCTGTCATCAATATATAAGGCTCTTATTTAAACTTGTTTTTTTTTTTAAATTCAGGATAGTATCGTATATACTGTCGTGCAAAGACTGGCCGCCGTTTCTGTTTTTTTTTTTGTTTTTTTTTGACAAATTCACTTTTTTTCCAATGATCGAAAAAAAGTTTTCATCCTGCCAACTTTGTTTTATTATACTGTAATAATTCTAAGATAGATTTGGTGTTTTGTTGTGTACTATATAAGACCAAGGCTTACGCAGTAAATTGTACTTCGCCTTCGTTTCACCACAGATATGTACAGATACTGCAGTTTGCCTTGGTTTTAGGACCAGGTTCAAAAGAATGAACTACATGGTACTTTTTCTTTTGAGTTACACCTAATTTAATTTTGTTAAAGATGAATTTATCACTAGATGTTTTATTGAACTGTTAGTAAAGCAAATGATATTTTTTACTATCACTAAATATAAGTTTGGCGTAATGCTAATGAGTTCAGGGACCGGAAATGTACCAGTTTTATGTTAAAACATTTATCTAGTAAGGCTAATAATATTAGAACTGTTAGTGATATAGCCAATGAATAAAATAAGGGTTTGAACAAATTCATCCGAACTTACTTTAATTGTGATTTGCTCAGACACGGAAAGTATGTCGCAATCCAATTCAAGTTTACTTTACCAGATGGAAGGTCATACTTGGTTCACCACGGACGTTGTACATAAATAGTGCCAGGGAGATTATGTTTGTTGTAGATCTTTATATGCAATTCTTTTTCTACAAAACTTGTTTTTTTTGGGGCTGCGCTTGCCGCTTAATTTATGGTGAGGAAAAGATGTAAAACAAACTTTATACAGGGCGAATAATTAGAATACCATTTGAATTCATGTTATTTTCCCTTAAATTAATCTGATAACATTTCTGAAAAATGTATTCTAAAATATTTTCTGTATCTTATTCTAATGTATAGAAACGTTTCAAAGAATCCAATATGATAAAAAATAGATTCATTATTTTAGTTTTCATTCTTTGATATTGCAATTTCATTTGCTTAAACAAACCATTAAATTATTTTTTTTAACATAAGGTTCATAATTTCCAGTTGTTTTCCCAGTTTAACCAATTTTAACCGCTTTCCATTGAAAACTAAGTGATTTTATTTTATTACATTTGCTATATAATGATATTCCAGTTAAACAAAAACAAAATACATTTTTATATTGTAATTCTCTCAAGGTCAGTCAAAAGGTCAATCTGCATTATGGTATAATATGATCGACTGAGCTGTGGACGGCTGTAAACGTTGTGAGCAAGTACTGAATTAGCAAAGCTCGTTCAGCGCAGGAGGGCATGCATTCATCTCCGTTCGTGTGTGTGTGTGTGTTTGTATATGTGTTTGTATGTGTGTTTGTATAACCCACGCAATCATGAATGGAAGCTAATGACATTTTTTAAGGAATCGCGAATTGGTAATGCAGAATCGATAAGATTTTGGTGTTGATCCGTCACACGATCCGGATTCTGGAACGTTATTTAAGAATATACACGAATGCACAGTCATTTATGTACGAATATTGGCCGAATAAGGAATGCATACAGTGTTTGGAAGCACAACACATTAGGGACCCCCCCCCCCCCCATATAGCGGAGGCTTGCATTCTTTATAATGCAGATTCCTAGTTCATTAATAGAAATGAATATTCAATTATATTCGTTACTTTATTCTACGATTAGTGTTTACTTGACTGATAACGATAAAAAATATGAAGAATATCGAGGGCTTGAAGTGGTAAGGACATATTGAATAGCCACAAAATATATCAATATTATCAGAGTATTATAAATATATTTATCCATAAATGAATTCTTTATGTGTAACAAAATGTCACAATAATACATTTACAGTGATATCACATAAATTATATCAATATTTACACATATGCTTAATAAATTATGAATGATCTGACATGCAGCGATGCTAACATATTGGTATTCTGAGTATTTTGAAAAACAACAATAATAATGCTGTTGAATCGATGTAAAGTCTGTATATACATTATATGGATAAAGAAAATATAAAGAGGCACTCGGTATTTGCTTTAATCATAAATGTGATAAGTATAAGAATTCTGTTTTCAAAATTCATTCTTATCAAATATGCTTGATAATGTTAGAGACCGGGTAGAAAATACTTCGGCAAAAATGACATGTTGGGCCGTGCACTGTAAAAGCTTTCATCCCTAGAGTAAACCGAACACATGCACATCGGTTATAACTGACCTGTCGAATTAGACCACATGTGAAAGAAAACCACTTTTTGCCAATCTGATAGGTGGTCTCATAACACAGGTTACACTGTATTTACCGTTTCAAGAGCAACCACCCACGTATATTATATCGTGCATCGACGATTTTTTTCTTATACAACGAACATACAGACTACAACAGTTTTTGTGGTGGCAGGAAAATGAAGAAGGCGAAGGCAGCCGTAGTGAAAAAAAGACAGTGAAACCCGGTCACAGGCGTTGCCATTGAAACGACCTGGCCTGCCTTGGCGTCACAGGTCTCATTGCTGCTTCTCCGAATGTTAACTCTCCCTGTTTGGAGGTAGAATAGTCCCTGTCTGTCGTAGGTCGGGTCGTCGGCTTTGTATCCCATCACCTGTAGTAGTTTGCCCGTGTGGTCGCATGACGCCTAGAAATAACAAATACAGCTAAGAGTATATATAAGGAAAAACCAAGACCATTTGTAATGACCGTTACTCTTTAAAAAATCATTTTTTACTGTTCTGAAGAAAGAACATCTTTCATTGCTTGGACACTGTATAAGAACAAAGTTAAGAGTAAAATGAAAGGCGACAACTCTTCCGTAGAGAATTAGGAAATATAAAATATAAAGTGTTAAACCAATATCAGTACTGAAGACGGTAAAATACGTGTAAAATGAACCTCCCGGCCATGCCTATAATCACCGCATCCGGAGGTTTTTGTAAGGATTTATTTTGTATAAGCGTTTGTGAGCAGCTCGGTGAATGAGCCCTTTATCAATGTCCAATAATAATAAATAAAACGAGGTACAGACAATCGTTTCATAATAAGTGGAACCTGTTTAAAAGACCACCCCTCTAAAAAGACCACCTCTGGTTGAAGACCACTTTCGGCCAGACCCACGAGTTATCTTATTGCACAGGTTTCACTGTATATTGATAATCAGTGTTATTGTTTCTACTGACTGGTATGTTGTAAGGGTCTGAGCAGATTGACCCGGTGTAGAACGGACAGGAGTAGTCGATGGACTCAATAAAATACTGACGAGCTCGGGCGTGGCTACAGGTGAAAAACTTGGTGAACGAACCTGTAGTTAAGATCAACGTATAAAAGTTAAAATAGACATAATAATACGAATTAATACAGACAAAAATATATTAGTTAATTTAGATCAAGGTTACCTAGTTTCAAACAAAAGTGTACTAATTTATACAGACTTATCATTATATATTACTCAACAATAGTAATGATTTCTTTTTGTCGATATTTAATACTCTTCGATTATTGTAGAAAAATGATATATAAATAAGTCCGTGAGATACATTATCCGTACAATCATTCCATAGATTTTGTACATGAATAAGAAAATGAAACTTCATTGGCAGAAACATTATCAGTGACATGAGACCTATAACGTTTGCTGTATTTATTTATACACTGAAACACGTTTACTATATTCGAATTTACCCATACCTGCTATGGTTTGGATAACAAATACGTGTAGTGTAGAGACCACAGATAAAGAAAATATATAAGAATAAGATTCAAAATCATACTTCTCTTAGCAAAACATCCTGGTTGTCGTTGGCCTCCGTTTGGGTAAAAGTCCACGTGACCGCGTGGCGCCAAATGACCACAACAAAACAACCCCATGTGATCAGTATGAATGACGTCAACAAACATGGCGGACTCAGGACGCAGACCGAGTTGTCTGTTTACTCCGTAATGTGGACCGGCGGGATCCAGACCTTCAGGCGATTGTATGAAGTTACAGAAATAAAGAGATACAGAAATATAGAGATAGAGAAACTTAGGTGTACAGATATATAAAGGACGCATTCAAAAGGATGTAAAATTACATATATAAATTAAGAAATAAACAAAACTGACATAGATATAGAAACACAATATATATATATATATATATATATATATATATATATAATGCAATCGTAAACAAAATATACATAAGTAATAAAATTTAAATATAAGTGGGGATATAATGAATATATAAGTAAAATTTATCGATGGACTTTTAGAAAAAGAAAAGAACATAAATATATGAATACATAATTTAATTTTTGAAATTGCTCAAGCTATATTTACCTCATTTTGATTAACTGGACGAGTCGAAGATGAACCAGACAATTTGTTTAAGCTTTTAAAGAATTTTCTGTAACCATAAGAACGCTGTTCACACAGAATGGAGAAAGGGAAAATAAAAGGTACGGGAGACTTTGAAATCTTGAGACAAAAGTGAGAAATAAATTACGTTTACGTTTGATCAGACTGAGCTTTAGTGTTTTTTTTTTTTTTTATTACATACAAGTTATAAATTGAATTCATGTTGCACTTCAACATAAAATGTCACACAATGAAATTAGTTTATATTAAAAAAAGGGTCCATCGAGGGCTCTGTGCTCGCAACCCGAACATAACTTAGTGTCCTGTACTCACGAAACGTGAGAGTTCAATGGGAACATTATATACCTGTCCTAATTGTATGAAAGTTGTAAACTGGTCGAATAATGCGTGGTCTAAAATGCCAGTTTTATCCTAAATGGCTTGTTGTTGTTTTCCAAAGCACATACTAACCTAGTTTGAAAATGACGAAATAGCCATTCAAAATGGCGAAGTTTATGGTAAATGCCGATAATCCTGTCTTACACACGGTTACCTTTTAGCATACAGAATGCAATGTCACGAAAAATATGTCAGATACATGGTTTTCTAGCGGAGTCAAATAAAATTATACACCTCTGATAGGTATGTTTAATTCTCACTACAACTCGAGAATGATCTTTTAACCGACCTGTTATTCGACCAAGTTTGAACTTGTTTCCGGTCTCGCCGCAGATGTGAGCTCCAAGACTATGACCAATGCACCAAAGCTTGTCCTGCTTAGCTGCTCCCACATCCACCAGATGGCGTGCGAGGCGAGTTACGTAATCTGCTACCACCCTTGTCGTTGACGCCGCTCTTTTATAAGAACGCGTGGGATGAAGATTTTCTATTTTAGCTCCTTTAATCCAGTCAACAATAATAACCGTGGCATTTTCCTGAAAAGAATATCATGATCATAAGCAATGAATACTAATTAGACTTTTACTTCTGTAACTAAACTAGTCTCTATAAAAGTGTAGGTTAAATGTGGACTAACTATGCAACCCTGGCTCTACAGACAGGGGCCCTCCCATATTCTGATTATTGGTGGAAGTAGATAAGAAATTTCATAGAAATCAATCGTAATTAAATTGAACCCAATCCCTGTATTTAAGTTATTAAAGAGATATTTTACAATAAAACGTCTTCGAAACACGAAAGTATAACAATCAATATACCCTGTGATGATATCTATAGATTTAACTTTCAAAAAAGAATAAATTTATTTGAATTACTACTAAGGAACACCTATATAAGTGTTGCATTTTAAACATTCAGGTAAACTTATAACAAATGACTCATGGGTCATGACGCTCAGCTGACTGGCATGCTGACAATATGTCCTTGTGCAGACAACTAATTCAGATAATGTGGGTGGCATCATCGTTAATGCATATTAGCTTAAGTTCATCAAGAACCATAAGCACACCACATTTGATGACAATCTATTCAGCTGTTCCTAAGGAATCTGGCAATTTGTGTGCATTCTGCATTATTTCTGGGAATTATGCCCCGGAACTTGGAGAATATAGGTCACAGTGACCAAATTTCAGGTTCTGAGGATAACTTTTAAGGAACTACCAGGATAAGTTAGAAGATTCTGGGTCCAATGGTTATGATTTGTGCCCTGCTTTGGTATCAAATTTTCAATTATTCTGGGAGGCAAGCTTATAAGCCCATAACTCGGACAATACGGGTAACAGAGACCTCATGTCAGGTTTCAAAGGAGACCTTTCATGGAAATCCTTAGATGTCAAATTAGAAGATTCTAGGTCGTATGTTAATGATTTGTGCCCTGCTTTGGTATCAAATTTTCAATAATCCTGGGGGGGGGGGGGGGGGGGTACATATAAGCCCAATAGCTGGAAAAACTTGTATCAGATACCTAATTTCAGGTTTCCTCGCAGGCTTTTCATAGACCTCTCAGGATCTCAAGTTCGAAGATTTTAGGTCCAGATATTACAATTTGTGCCCTCTTAACAGATGACCTCTTTAAACAAAAATGAAAAATGAGTAAAAAAAAATAAACATGGGAACCGTGGGTCACTGTGCTCAGCTGAAGTTGACCTTTCAGGTAAAAATGTAAAATAATATCATATGGAGATAAAGTCTAAGAGGAAAAGGTAATATACGCCATGGCTGGTTGACATGATTGGTTTGTATTAATGAGTAAGAAATTGTTGCAAATAATATTTTGTGACCAAACCATGCAGTCTCTGATGTTAAAATTAAAGCATGTGAGCAGTTTGTGAACATAAGATGAATATTATTACCATGATCAATGGTTGCCTTTTTTTATAAATTTTTAACAGTTCAGTAGTTTTAAAATTAGCTAAAAAAAATCCAATTATTTTTTAAATCAAATAAATTTTACATATTTGCAATAAAAACTAATGTCCCAGTGCACAGGTGCAAAGGAATCGATGGCAGCAGGAGGGGGGGGGGGAGATTAACAACGGGTATGCTTATACATTCGGGGCGAAAGAAGCCTGATCTCTTATTCTGCTGAGGCTGGAAAATAATGAACCCATTTTAAGATCATCATTTTTTTTTTTATTTTAAGTTTATATTTCTTTACATATATACAATAAAACATATATATCTGAATATAAAAGTTGATTCTTAATTCTAAATTACATCATCATAAATCTCAATCTTGTCATATAACACCACATCATGCATTCAAATGTATATTTATATATTCACTGAGGAGCGGGAGTGGGGGGGGGGGGGGGTGATATGAGACCTGTACATCTGTCACAGCAGGGGATCTCCCCTGGTGACCGTAACAAATCAGGAACCCTGCATGGCATAGCTGACTTCCAGTGACCAGGACTGGCCAACCGGCATCTGGACAAATCGAATGACTACAATAGAAAAATTAAATAACTATTTTAAATTAATACCTAATTTTCAACCTTTTATTTTCAAATTTCAGATTTAAACAAATTAAATATTTATGTTTACATGCTGTTAAAATTAAATTAACAGTTCTCACAGGGAAAAAACGTGTCATGGTCAAAGTTGGGCAAGATTTAAGGTACTGATTTAATTCTTAAGCTAATAATTCAAAAAAATTACAAAATTCAGATCTAATTTTGGGTAAACAATTAAATCATAATTAAACAAAGTAATACACTTGAAAAAATTCTCTAGCTTCAATAATTTTTATGTCAAGTGAGTAAAAATTTTCTTGATTTTTTACAAAGCCATTATGTTCGGGCCCATAGCTTTAAGAAATTACTCTTTACAGGCTTAATTTCTTGCACGTATGTAGGAAATATATAGGAGAAAACTTCTGTTAAATATTGAGAACCAGACAAGGCTGTAGGGACCAGTCATGGCTGGTCTGGAGGTTCAAAATGAAAATACATTAGAGCCTCAAAAAAACTTCAACAACTAGAATAATTTTAAAGCTTTAACTTTCAAATTTCAGAAATAAACAGATTAAATATATTTAAATACCGACTGTGAAAAGTAAATCAAATGTTCTTTCAAGAAAAAAATGAGCCATGGTCAAAACTTGGGCAAAATTTAGGGTTTTATATTTTTATATTTTTGCTAATATTTAAAAAAATAACATATTTTGATCTTATTTTTTTGTGAACAATTAAATTTTAATTAATTAAAGTTGTATTACTGATAAAAGTCCCTAGCTTTATCACTTTTTCTCTTAAGTGACCAAATATCTTTCCTAATCTTTAGGTTTCCAAAAGACTTTTCATGGGCCTCCCTGCATATAAAGATAGAAGATTCTAAGTCCAATCGTTACGATAAAACACTCCATGAATAATATCCATGCACAGAATCATGGTGATCATGGCATTAGTTGTTCAGATACTGGAGCTTTTGTATCAAATTTTGGGGATATTTCTGATCAACATAGCTCGAAGAGAGATCTAATCTGGGTAGAGAGATCTGGGTAACAGAGATCTAATTTCAGGTTTCCATGGAGATTATTCATGGAATTCCCTGGATGCCTAGTCGGTCGCATTCATCACA
This sequence comes from Sipunculus nudus, assembly GCA_026874595.1. Classification (NCBI taxonomy): domain Eukaryota; kingdom Metazoa; phylum Annelida; class Sipuncula; order Golfingiida; family Sipunculidae; genus Sipunculus; species Sipunculus nudus. The sequence goes on along the minus strand of CM049320.1, from coordinate 1,252,668 downwards.
ACCACCCGATCTGTCACCACAACACCCCGGTCTATCACCACAACATCCCGGTCTATCACCACCACACCCCGGTCTATCACCACAACACCCCGATCTATCACCACGTCAACCCAGTCTATCACCATCACCCCCCGGTCTATCACCACCTCGACCCGGTGTATCATCACCAAAGCACGGTCTATCACCACCACACCCCGGTCTATCACCACCACACCCCAGTCTATCAACACCACACCCCGGTCTATCACCACCTCGACCCGGTGTATCATCACAAAAGCCCGGTCTATCACCACCACACCCCGGTCTATCACCACCACACCCTGGGTCTATCACCACCACATCCCGGTCTACACCACCTTGACCCAGTGTATCATCACCAAAGCCCGGTCTATCACCACCACACCCCGGTCTATCACCACAACACCCCACCCTTTTTTTTACAACCACACCCCAGTCTATCACCACAACACCCCGGTCAATCACCACAACACCCCAGTCTATCACCACCACACCCCGGTCTATCACCACCTCGACCCAGTGTATCATCACCACACCCCGGTTTATCACCACAACATCCCTGTCTAGCACCACAACACCCTGGTCTATGACCCCCACACCCCAGGCTATCACCACCACACCACGTTCTATCACTACCACACCCCAGTCTATCACGACAACACCCCGGTCTATCACCACCTCACCCCGGTCTATCACCACCACACCCCAGTCTTTTTTTACTACCACACCCCAGTTTATCACCACAACACCCCGGTCAATCACCACACCCCGGTTTATCACCACAACATCCCAGTCTAGCACCACAACACCCCGGTCTATGACCCCCACACCCCAGGCTATCACCACCACACCACGGTCTATCACTACCACACCCCAGTCTATCACGACAACACCCCGGTCTATCACCACCTCACCCCGGTCTATCACCACCACACCCCAGTCTTTTTTTTACTACCACACCCCAGTCTATCACCACAACACCCCGGTCAATCACCACAACACCCCAGTCTATCATCACCACACCCCGGTTTATCACCACAACATCCCGGTCTAGCACCACAACACCCAGGTCTATCACCACCTTGACCCGGTGTATCATTACTACACCCCGGTCTATCACGACAACACCGCGTTCTATCACCATCTCACCCCGGTTTATCACCACGACACCCCAGTCTTTTTTTACTACCACACCCCAGTCTATCACCACAACACCCCGGTCAATCACCACAACACCCCAGTCTATCACCACCACACCACAGTCTATCACCACCTCGACCCGGTCTATCACCACCACACCCAGGTCTATCACCACCTTGACCCGGTGTATCATTACCACACCCCGGTCTATCACTACCTCACCCCAGTCTATCACAAGCACACCCCGGACTTTTTTTACTACCACACCCCAGTCTATCACCACCACACCCCAGTCTATCACCACCACACCCCAGTCTATCACCACCACACCCGGTACTATCACCACCTCGACCCAGTGTATCATCACCACACCCCGGTTTATCACCACAACATCCTGGTCTAGCACCACAACACCCCGGTCTATCACCACCTCGACCCGGTCTATCACCACCACACCCCGGTCCATCACCACCTTACCCGGGTCTATCACAAGCACACCCTGGACTTTTTTTACTACCACACCCCAGTCTATCACCACAACACCCCGGTCAATCAACACAACACCTCAGTCTATCACCACCACACCACGAACTATCACCACCTCGACCCAGTCTATCACCACCTTGACCCGGTGTATCATTACCACACCCCGGTCCATCACCATTTCACCCCGGTCTATCACAAGCACACCCCGGACTTTTTTTACTACCACACCCCAGTCCATCACCACAACACCCCGGTCAATCACCACAACACCCCAGTCTATCACCACAACACCCCGGTCTATCACCACCTCGACCCGGTGTATCATCACCACACCCCGGTTTATCACCACCTCACCCCGGTCTATCACCACCACACCCCAGTCTATCACCACCTCACCCCGGTCAATCACCACCTCACCCCGGTCTATCACAAGCACACCCCGGACTTTTTTTACTACCACACCCCAGTCTATCACCACAACACCTCGGTCAATCACCACAAAACACCAGTCTTTCACCATAACACCCCTGTCTATCACAAGCATACCTCAGTCTATCACCACCACACCCCGGTCTATCACCACCTCGACCCGGTGTATCATCACCACACCCCGGTTTATCACAACAACATCCCGGTCTAGCACCACAACACCCCGGTCGATGACCCCCACACCCCAGTCTATCACCACCACACCACGGTCTATCACTACCACACCCCAGTCTATCACAACACCCCGGTCTATCACCACCTCACCCCAGTCTATCACAATCACACCCCGGACTTTTTTTACTACCACACCCCAGTCTATCACCACAACACCCCGGTCAATCATCACAACACCCCAGTCTATCACCACCACACCCGGTTCTATCACCACCTCACCCCGATCTATCACCACCACACCCCGGTCTATCACCACCTCACCCCGGTCAATCACCACAACATCCCGGTCTATCACCACAACACCCCGGTCAATCACCACAAAACCCCAGTCTATCACCATAACACCCCTGTCTATCACAAG
>CM049320.1:0-47500 GCA_026874595.1 Sipunculus nudus | reverse complement strand
AGGTCCAGTTAGCTAAGGCGTGCTTATGAGGAAATGGTATTTAAAGTTACTTGCTTATTTCTGGTCCTTAACTGACACTGTTAGGGTCCTAAACTTAAGATACGGTTCTAAAGATGGAACGATTTCCTCCTCGCTATGGTCCTAAACTAAGAGTGTTGTGGTTTTAAACTTAGTGTTATGGTCCTTACCTTAAGGTTAGAATTATGTCGACCCCCTTATATGTATACATGTTTACATATATATATATATATATATATATATATATATATATATGTACACCTGTATAAATGTTTGTATGTTTATGTGTATGTACTTATATAATTTTGCCTCTGGCAGTTTAACGGTATTCTTATCATTTTAAACTTACAGTGTTCTAATCGGTAACTTACAGTGTTAATGTCCTAATCCTATACCGGGTTATGTGACTAAGCATACGTTATGATCCAATGTATTTATTTTCAATATACAAGGGATACATGCTCAGAGGGCACCCATGCATGTAAAAATCATGTATAATACACAACCACTTAAATATATTTTTATTTTTGTTTCCACAAAAGACCACCACCACCGTCTACAAACCGAAACGCAAGACACCGCGAACCCCGTCACCTGCCGCTGAGAAAAAGGTGAATATAAGTATGCACTTACTAGGAAATACACATCTTTAACCACACGTTTTAAGTTTTTTATTATAAATATATATTTTTAGTGTGTGGTGAAAATTATGTATATTTCACACCCACTTAAATATATTTTCTTTTTGTTTCCACAAAAGACCACCACCACCGTCTACAAACCGAAACGCAAGAGACAGCGAACCCCGTCACCAGCCGCTGAGAAAAAGGTGAATATAAGTATGCACTTACTAGGAAATACACATCTTTAACCACACTTTTAAAGTTTTTTATTATAAATATATATTTTTAGTGTGTGGTCGTAGGTTTAGTTTTCAACGTGTCTACAGTTGACCAACGGATGAAGTTAACATTCGGAGAATACGTTAAGTCAGTCGTGTCGGTGATGAAGATGAAACGATCCTGTCAAAAATTTATTTTTTATTATATGCTCACTTTTTTTCTTTTAAAGGCATTTTTTCCACACACAAAACATACATTCACAGAGTTTATTTTGTACAGGCAAAAGACGTAACATATACCGGAAATCTACGATAGCTTGTAATTTCCAAATTTATATACAATACGAAACACTTATGTTATGACGTGAAGAGGTCCAGTTAGCTAAGGCGTGCTTATGAGGAAATGGTATTTAAAGTAACTTGGTTATTTCTGGTCCTTAACTGACACTTTTAGGGTCCTAAACTTAAGATACGGTTCTAAAGATGCAGCGATTTCCTCCTAATTGAACGGTATGGTCCTAAACTTAGAGTGTTGTGGTTTTAAACTTAGTGTTATGGTCATTACCTTAAGGTTAGAATTATGTCGACCCCCTTATATGTATACATGTTAACATATATATATTATATATATATATATATATATATATATATATATTTATTTATATATGTACACCTGTATAAATGTTTGCATGTTTATGTGTATGTACTTATATAATTTTGCCTCTGGCAGTTTAACGGTATTCTTATCATTTTAAGCTTAGTGTTCTGATCGGTTACTTACAGTTAATGTCCTAATCCTACCGGGTTATGTGACTAAGCATACGTTATGATCCAATGTATTTATTTTCAATATACAAGGGATACATGCTCAGAGGGCACCCATGCATGTAAAAATCATGTATAATACACACCCACTTAAATAAATTTTCATTTTTGTTTCCATAAAAGACCACTACCACCGTCTACAAACCGAAACGCAAGAGACAGCGAACCCCGTCACCTGCCCGTGAGAAAAAGGTGAATATAAGTATGCACTTACTAAGAAATACACATCTTTAACCACACTTTTAAAGTTTTTTATTATAAATATATATTTTTAGTGTGTGGTCGTAGGTTTAGTTTTCAACGTGTCTACAGTTGACCAACGGATGAAGTTAACATTCGGAGAATACGTTAAGTCAGTCGTGTCGGTGATGAAGATGAAACGATCCTGTCAAAAATTTATTTTTTATTATATGCTCACTTTTTTTCTTTTAAAGGCATTTTTTCCACACACAAAACATACATTCACAGAGTTTATTTTGTACAGGCAAAAGACGTAACATATACCGGAAATCTACGATAGCTTGTAATTTCCCAATTTATATACAATACGAAACACTTATGTTATGACGTGAAGAGGTCCAGTTAGCTAAGGCGTGCTTATGAGGAAATGGTATTTAAAGTAACTTTGTTATTTCTGGTCCTTAACTGACACTTTTAGGGTCCTAAACTTAAGATACGGTTCTAAAGATGCAGCGATTTCCTCCTAATTGAACGGTATGGTCCTAAACTTAGAGTGTTGTGGTTTTAAACTTAGTGTTATGGTCATTACCTTAAGGTTAGAATTATGTCGACCCCCTTATATGTATACATGTTAACATATATATATTATATATATATATATATATATATATATATATATATATTTATTTATATATGTACACCTGTATAAATGTTTGCATGTTTATGTGTATGTACTTATATAATTTTGCCTCTGGCAGTTTAACGGTATTCTTATCATTTTAAGCTTAGTGTTCTGATCGGTTACTTACAGTTAATGTCCTAATCCTACCGGGTTATGTGACTAAGCATACGTTATGATCCAATGTATTTATTTTCAATATACAAGGGATACATGCTCAGAGGGCACCCATGCATGTAAAAATCATGTATAATACACACCCACTTAAATAAATGTTCATTTTTGTTTCCATAAAAGACCACCACCACCGTCTACAAACCGAAACGCAAGAGACAGCGAACCCCGTCACCTGCCAGTGAGAAAAAGGTGAATGTAAGTATGCACTTACTAAGAAATACACATCTTTAACCACACTTTTAAAGTTTTTTATTATAAATATATATTTTTAGTGTGTTGTCGTAGGTTTACTTTTCAACATGTCTACAGTTGACCAACGGATGAAGTTAACATTCAGAGAATACATTAAGTCAGTATTGTCGGTGATGAAGATGAAACGATCCTATCAAAAAATAATTTTTTTTTATTAAATGCTCACTTTTCTTCTTTTAAAGTCATTTTTTTCCACAGACAAAACATACATTCACAGAGTTTATTTTGTACAGGCAAAAGATGTAACATATACCGGAAATCTACGATAGCTTGTAATTTCCAAATTTGTATACAATACGAAACACTATGTAATGACGTGAAATGACTAAGCATCCAATGAATTTATTTTCAATATACAAGGGATACATGCTCAGAGGGCCCCATGCATGTGAAAATCATGTATATTTCACACCCACTTAAATATATTTTCATTTTTGTTTCCAGCAGACGACCAGCACCCCGCAAAAAACGAAACGGCGGAGACACGGAACACCGTCACCGGCAGCTGACGCACATGTAGGTGACTATAAGTATGCACTTAGTAGGAAATACACATCTTTAACCACACTTTAAAAGTTTTTTAGTATACTTTTATATTTTGAATGTATGGTCGTAGGTTTAGTTTTCAACGTGTCTACAATTGACCAACGGATGAAGTTAACATTCAGAAAATATGTTAAGTCAGTAGTGGAGGTGATGAAGATGAAACGATCCTATAAAAAATATTTTTTATTATGTGCTCACTTTTTTCTTTTAAAGCCATTTCATCAACAGACAAAGCATTCATGCAGAGAGTTTATTTTGCAGAGGCAAAAGATGTAACATATTCCGCAAATCTACAATAGTTTGTAATTTCCAAATTTGTATACAATACAAAACAGGGGTCCAGTTAGCTAAGGCGTGCATATGACGAAATGATAATTTTAGAGTAACTTGGTTATTTATGGTCCTCAACTTACACTGTTCGGGTTCTAAACTTAAGATACGGTTCTAAAGACGCAGCGATTTTGTCCTGAACGTGTTTTATGGTCCTAAGCTTAGAGTGTTATGGTTTTATACTTAAAGTGTTATGGTCCTAAACTTAAGCTTAGAATTCCGTTGACTACTTAGATGTATACATGTATGCATGTATACATGTATATATATAATATATATATATATATATATATATATATATATATATATATATATATATTTATAGTTGTACACCTGTATGTATGTATGCGTATGGTTATGTACGTATATATTTTGCCCCTGTCAGTTTAACGTTACTCTTATCATTTTAAACTTACAGTGTTCTGGTCGTTAACTTACAATTCTATAGGGGTTATGTCACTAAGCATACGTTATGGTCCAATATATTTATTTTCAATATACAAGGGATACTTGCTATCATATTCACCTTGGTTAGTTCTAAAGATGGAGTGATTTGGTCCTAAACGAACGTTATGGTCCTAAACTTATTGTGTATGGTTTTAACTTAATGGTTTATATTCCTAAACTTAAGCTTAGAATTCCCCCTTATATGTATACATGTCTAAATGTCTACATGTTTACATGTATATATGTATATATATGCATCTGTTTGTATGTATGTATATGTGTATGCACATGCATATGAAAGTCATGTATATTTCACACCTACTTAAATATATTTTCATTTTGCTTCCAGCAAAGGACCACCCCCGTCGCGAGTGCGAAAGAGTTCCTCCTGACCTCCACCTCACCTGAGAAAAAACTTGATCTTCTCGTAAGTACTTTAATTCTTATGACTTGCTTCATGGAAGCTATAATTCCGTAAAGCTTTCGTTCATGCAAAGTTTAAATCACATTTACCTAAACTAATTTTTTTCCCGTGTTTATTTTTAAAGGGTACACCGGGGCACAACAGGAGATGCTTCTATGAGGGAGAAGCTATGCAACTCTTCCGACCAATCAAGGACCATTTAAGAAACCTTGCGTTGCAAGGCGAGACTGTGGCTGCAGTTGAAGTAGTGCGACATCTGAAACAATCAAACGCTGAAATGCTCGACATGCTGCTGGAACGTGGCTTACAAATGAAGCAAATCGGTGACAGGGCCCGGACGGCCATCAGACGCTTTCGCGAAGGGAAACCGTCTATAATAGACACTGACTGAATCCATTAATGTTTGTGTGAGGTTTCATTCAAAATACCAGTTCACGTATATTACACTTTTGCTAAGCAGATCATTTTTAAAAGGATTTTTGATAGTATTTTTAGCGTAATATTTAATTTATGTATTGCTTCTATGAGGGAGAAGCTATGCAACACTACCGACCAATCAAGGACCATTTAAGAAACCTTGCGTTGCAAGGCGAGACTGTGGCTTCAGTTGAAGTAGTGCGACATCTGAAACAATCAAACACTGAAATGCTCGACATGCTGCTGGAACGTGGCTTACAAATGAAGCAAATCGGTGACAGGGCCCGGACGGCCATCAGACGCTTTCGCGAAGGGAAACCGTCTATAATAGACACTGACTGAATCCATTAATGTTTGTGTGAGGTTTCATTCAAAATACCAGTTCACGTATATTACACTTTTGCTAAGCGGATCAGTTTTAAAAGGATTTTTGATAGTATTAGCGTAATATTTAATTTATGTATTTATGTATTTATTTATTGTTCAAGTTATTAATTTATTAAATATTTTTTTATAAATTTTGTTTGTCTTGTGTTCATTTTTTCTGGCTCCCAACTATTTTCAATCCAGTTGTGTGTATTTATGCATGTTTATATGAATTTATGTATTACTCTAGGACTTGGTGCTCCCTCGCCGTTTAACGTCATTGTTATGGTCCTTAACTTACATTATTATAGTCCTACACAATTGACCCTGTTACATGCGTGAATGTATGTATATATTTCTATATATGTATGTGTATGTGTGTACATCTATTATGGTCTTACACACCCTGGTTGTAATGCACACACTGGTTAACGACCACCCGCTTTATAATGACAAACCTGGTTATAATGACGACACTCCTTATAATGACCACCCTGGTTATAATTATCACACTGGTTATAATGACCACCCTGGTAATAATGCCCACCCTGGTTAGCATAACCTCCTTTATCATAAACATAGGCGACAGCTTGCAGGGTTATGGTTCAAATATAAAGTGTTATAGTCCTAAACTTACATTGTTATGGTCCTAAACTAACAGTCTCATGGTCCTTAACCTAAGCTTAGAATACTGTTGACAAATGTATGTAAATATGTATGTACATTTATGTATATATGTATAAATACATGTATGTATATATGATGTGTATATATATATATATATATATATATATATATATATATATATATATATATATATAAATATACAAGCGTCAACGGTATTATAGGCTCAATTTTAGGACCATAACCATAAGTTTACCACCATAACAGTGTATGTTTAGGACCATAATTTCTATCTCACGCTCAGACCTGTGTAAAGGCCTGTATGGCTGTGTAACGTCACTGTTATGGTCCTAAACGTACGTGCTTATATATATATATATATATATATATATATATATATATATATATATATATGTATATATATAGAGAGAGAGAGAGAGAGGAAGTGTGTATACAACCAAACATGGATATGTGTATGTATGTATGTACGCATGTATGCATGTATGTATTTTTGTATGTATGTATGTATGTATGTATGTATGTATGTATGTATCACTGTAGGACGAGGCGGACCCTGGCTGTTTAACCTCACTGTTATAATTCTAAACATACATGCGGTAAGTTTATTGTTGAAGCAGAGGAATATGCAGAACAGAACACAGCAATCTACTAAACTGAATCAAAGTAGAGGAATATACATTGGAAAGGCTAATGATCAATGGATAGGGATGTACATAGCTAAGTAGAGCGTCAAAGCACATGAATCGTTACAGTTGAACTGAGTACTAAAACACATTAATCGAGAGAGTTAAACTGAGTGTTTAAGCACTTGAAATTATGTAGAGTGACGAGTGAAAATATATGTATGTATGTATGTTTGTGAAATCTGAATGTTGGCTTAAACTAATGTTGAAAGCTCAAGTTGACAACATAAGATATGGTCCCAAACTTACGTTATGGTCCCAAACTTACACCTAGAATAGGGTATATACTGTTATGGTCCTAAACTCAGGTGCACCGACTGCCATGAGCCACGTCGGCATGGGAACGGCACACGGCGCACATAAGATTGTACCAAGTGCAAAGGTTCGAGACGTGTGTGAGTACTGTCTGTTACGTTTTTACTCGTAATTGGTAAATTAATGTACCTGTCCGGCAGATGTAAGTATGAATTTAGAATCTTTGGAAATATAGTAATGTGATCTTATTGATGTTTCATTTCGCGCCAAGACCACGCGCGGATTTCATGTCTCTTGTTACACATAAAAAGTAAAGCCTCAGCGTGGGAGAAAAGTTATGGTCTCAAACTTACATAATTATATCGTCCTATACTTACGTCATAGTCCTAAAATTAGGTTATGGTCTTAAACATAGAATGTCACCGTCTTACACTAAAAATGTCATATATGGTCCTAAACGTAGAGTGTTAACAATAATAATCCTAAACATACAGTGTTATGGTCCTAAACTTACGTAATGGTACAAATTAATGCACGAATTATACAAATGCTTAAACGTGTAGCATTCAGCATGAAAGAAAATAATATTATAGGCTTAAGTTTAGGACCATAACCATACGTTTAACACCAGAACAGTGTATGTTTAGGACTATAGTTTCTCTCTCACGCTCAGGCCTGACGTTTGATGTCTTAAAATAGAAATGAAATCAGCATGACCCTATGCTGTGCTTGCAATTGAACATACTTAAAAGGTCGCTCAGTGTAGCAATATCACCACCTGCTAGCCCATTGAGGTATGGTATATATATATATATATATATATATATATATATATATATATATGTTCCTTCATAACCATTTTTTAAACATATAATATATCTATAAATTATATTAAAATATGTATATTCTTTAAAATAAAAGAATGGTACAACTCTTAAATTATTGTTGTAGGAGTCCTGCCCAAGGCGCGCTTTTGGCACAGCAGATGAAACCCTTCCCCTTCACACAAAAGATAGCATGATGACGTAATGTTTGACAACCCATTCCTGAAAAAAAGGTATGTATGTGTAAATGTTTGTATTAATCTTGGACGGTGCGGCCCCTTGCTGTTTCACGTTACACTTAGGGCCAATGAAGAGTAAAAGACAAAGGTAAACTGAGCGCTGAAAAGACACCAACGTACAGACGTAAACTGTGAGATAAAGCACAGCAGGACAAAGCGAATAAAATGAGGACAAGCAAAAATGATTTATGAGGTAAGTTGACGGTTAAAGGAGAGAGTTTATGAGAGAGTCAAAGCACAACAATGGACGGAGTCAAAATGAGTCACAGCAGAGGAATAAACAATGGGAAAACTGAGGATCAAAGCAAATTGATGTACTTAGTTGAGTAGAGCGTCTAAGCACACTACCCTTCACAGTTGAATTGAGAACCAAAATTGGAATTAAAAGATGTAAAGATGTAAAATGAGTGCTTAAGCATTGGACAGTAATTAAGTCGAGTGAGGAATGAAAACACACAAATGTACAGGGCTACACTTAATGGGAAAGCAAGCAATATACAAAGGGAAAATGCTCATCAAAGCAAAGTGATTTACGAGGTAAGTAAAGTAGAGTAATCTGCAGAGCTGAACTGAAAGTCAAAGCATAGGAATCTACAGAGTCACACTGAGTCACAGCAGAGTAATGTACGTAGGAAAACTGACAATCAAAGCAAAGGGATGTACTGAGGTAAGTAGAGCGTCCAAGCACATATATCTTCACAGTTGAACTGGGAACCAAAACACAGGAATCCAGACAGGTAAACTGAATGCTAATGTACTGGAAAGTACAAAGGTCCAGTGAGGAGTAAAGACACATGAATGTACAAACCTCTTGAGTTCGGAATCAACATAAGCCTAAGTTGTATAAACATAAGCCTAAGTTGAATAAACTTTAAGACCTGTTAAGTTGAAAAGACAGGACCACCAATACAAAATTAAGTTGAATGTTATGGTCCTAAACATACATTATAATGGTCCTTAACATAGTCCTGAACATGTTAAGTTGAAAAGACAGGACCAATACAAAATTAAGTTGAATGTTACGGTCCTAAACATACATTATTATGGTCCTAAACATACTGTGTTATAGTCCTGAACGTGTTAAGTTGAAAAGACAGGACCAATACAAAATTAAGTTGAATGTTATGGTCCTAAACATATATTATTATGGTCCTAAACATACTGTGTTATAGTCCTGAACATGTTAAGTTGAAAAGACAGGACCAATACAAAATTAAGTTGAATGTTTACGGCCCTAAACATACATCATTATGGTCCTGAATATAAAGTGTTATGGTCTCACACCTTATTATGGTCCTAAACATACAGTGTTATGGTCCTTAATTTACAGTGTTATGGTCCTTAACTTACGTTAGGCTCTGAATTTTATACAGTTATTGTCCTAAACTGAGGCTCAAAGGTACTGTTGACAGTCTTATATATATGGATGAAAGTCTGTATATATGTAATTAATGGAACCCTCAGTGGAACAATGTTACAACCTGCAAGCCATAACAGACAAGACATTTCCGTTTAAAAGAAAATAGTAACTCTCTCGATTGGCATATATATATATATATATATATATATATATATATATATATATATATATATGTGTGTGTCAACGGTATTATAGGCTTAAGTTTAGGACCATAACCATACGTTTATCACCAGAACAGTGTATGTTTAGGACTATAGTTTCTCTCTCACGCTCAGGCCTGACGTTTGATGTCTTAAAATAGAAATGAAATCAGCATGACCCTATGCTGTGCTTGCAATTGAACATACTTAAAAGGTCGCTCAGTGTAGCAATATCACCACCTGCTAGCCCATTGAGGTATGGTATATATATATATATATATATATATATATATATATATATATATATATATATGTTCCTTCATAACCATTTTTTAAACATATAATATATCTATAAATTATATTAAAATATGTATATTCTTTAAAATAAAAGAATGGTACAACTCTTAAATTATTGTTGTAGGAGTCCTGCCCAAGGCGCGCTTTTGGCACAGCAGATGAAACCCTTCCCCTTCACACAAAAGATAGCATGATGACGTAATGTTTGACAACCCATTCCTGAAAAAAAGGTATGTATGTGTAAATGTTTGTATTAATCTTGGACGGTGCGGCCCCTTGCTGTTTCACGTTACACTTAGGGCCAATGAAGAGTAAAAGACAAAGGTAAACTGAGCGCTGAAAAGACACCAACGTACAGACGTAAACTGTGAGATAAAGCACAGCAGGACAAAGCGAATAAAATGAGGACAAGCAAAAATGATTTATGAGGTAAGTTGACGGTTAAAGGAGAGAGTTTATGAGAGAGTCAAAGCACAACAATGGACGGAGTCAAAATGAGTCACAGCAGAGGAATAAACAATGGGAAAACTGAGGATCAAAGCAAATTGATGTACTTAGTTGAGTAGAGCGTCTAAGCACACTACCCTTCACAGTTGAATTGAGAACCAAAATTGGAATTAAAAGATGTAAAGATGTAAAATGAGTGCTTAAGCATTGGACAGGAATTAAGTCGAGTGAGGAATGAAAACACACAAATGTACAGGGCTACACTTAATGGGAAAGCAAGCAATATACAAAGGGAAAATGCTCATCAAAGCAAAGTGATTTACGAGGTAAGTAAAGTAGAGGAATCTGCAGAGCTGAACTGAAAGTCAAAGCATAGGAATCTACAGAGTCACACTGAGTCACAGCAGAGTAATGTACGTAGGAAAACTGACAATCAAAGCAAAGGGATGTACTGAGGTAAGTAGAGCGTCTAAGCACATATATCTTCACAGTTGAACTGGGAACCAAAACACAGGAATCCAGACAGGTAAACTGAATGCTAATGTACTGGAAAGTACAAAGGTCCAGTGAGGAGTAAAGACACATGAATGTACAAAACTCTTGAGTTCGGAATCAACATAAGCCTAAGTTGTATAAACATAAGCCTAAGTTGAATAAACTTAAAGACCTGTTAAGTTGAAAAGACAGGACCAATACAAAATTAAGTTGAATGTTATGGTCCTAAACATACATTATAATGGTCCTAAACATAGTCCTGAACATGTTAAGTTGAAAAGACAGGACCAATACAAAATTAAGTTGAATGTTACGGTCCTAAACATACATTATTATGGTCCTAAACATACTGTGTTATAGTCCTGAACGTGTTAAGTTGAAAAGACAGGACCAATACAAAATTAAGTTGAATGTTATGGTCCTAAACATATATTATTATGGTCCTAAACATACTGTGTTATAGTCCTGAACATGTTAAGTTGAAAAGACAGGACCAATACAAAATTAAGTTGAATGTTTACGGCCCTAAACATACATCATTATGGTCCTGAATATAAAGTGTTATGGTCTCACACCTTATTATGGTCCTAAACTTACAGTGTTATGGTCCTTAACTTACAGTGTTATGGTCCTTAACTTACGTTAGGCTCTGAATTTTATACAGTTATTGTCCTAAACTGAGGCTCAAAGGTACTGTTGACAGTCTTATATATATGGATGAAAGTCTGTATATATGTAATTAATGGAACCCTCAGTGGAACAATGTTACAACCTGCAAGCCATAACAGACAAGACATTTCCGTTTAAAAGAAAATAGTAACTCTCTCGATTGGCATATATATATATAAATATATATATATATATATATATATATATATATATGTGTGTGTCAACGGTATTATAGGCTTAAGTTTAGGACCATAACCATACGTTTATCACCAGAACAGTGTATGTTTAGGACTATAGTTTCTCTCTCACGCTCAGGCCTGACGTTTGATGTCTTAAAATAGAAATGAAATCAGCATGACCCTATGCTGTGCTTGCAATTGAACATACTTAAAAGGTCGCTCAGTGTAGCAATATCACCACCTGCTAGCCCATTGAGGTATGGTATATATATATATATATATATATATATATATATACATATATATATATATATATATGTTCCTTCATAACCATTTTTTAAACATATAATATATCTATAAATTATATTAAAATATGTATATTCTTTAAAATAAAAGAATGGTACAACTCTTAAATTATTGTTGTAGGAGTCCTGCCCAAGGCGCGCTTTTGGCACAGCAGATGAAACCCTTCCCCTTCACACAAAAGATAGCATGATGACGTAATGTTTGACAACCCATTCCTGAAAAAAAGGTATGTATGTGTAAATGTTTGTATTAATCTTGGACGGTGCGGCCCCTTGCTGTTTCACGTTACACTTAGGGCCAATGAAGAGTAAAAGACAAAGGTAAACTGAGCGCTGAAAAGACACCAATGTACAGACGTAAACTGTGAGATAAAGCACAGCAGGACAAAGCGAATAAAATGAGGACAAGCAAAAATGATTTATGAGGTAAGTTGACGGTTAAAGGAGAGAGTTTATGAGAGAGTCAAAGCACAACAATGGACGGAGTCAAAATGAGTCACAGCAGAGGAATAAACAATGGGAAAACTGAGGATCAAAGCAAATTGATGTACTTAGTTGAGTAGAGCGTCTAAGCACACTACCCTTCACAGTTGAATTGAGAACCAAAATTGGAATTAAAAGATGTAAAGATGTAAAATGAGTGCTTAAGCATTGGACAGGAATTAAGTCGAGTGAGGAATGAAAACACACAAATGTACAGGGCTACACTTAATGGGAAAGCAAGCAATATACAAAGGGAAAATGCTCATCAAAGCAAAGTGATTTACGAGGTAAGTAAAGTAGAGGAATCTGCAGAGCTGAACTGAAAGTCAAAGCATAGGAATCTACAGAGTCACACTGAGTCACAGCAGAGTAATGTACGTAGGAAAACTGACAATCAAAGCAAAGGGATGTACTGAGGTAAGTAGAGCGTCTAAGCACATATATCTTCACAGTTGAACTGGGAACCAAAACACAGGAATCCAGACAGGTAAACTGAATGCTAATGTACTGGAAAGTACAAAGGTCCAGTGAGGAGTAAAGACACATGAATGTACAAAACTCTTGAGTTCGGAATCAACATAAGCCTAAGTTGTATAAACATAAGCCTAAGTTGAATAAACTTTAAGACCTGTTAAGTTGAAAAGACAGGACCAATACAAAATTAAGTTGAATGTTATGGTCCTAAACATACATTATAATGGTCCTAAACATAGTCCTGAACATGTTAAGTTGAAAAGACAGGACCAATACAAAATTAAGTTGAATGTTACGGTCCTAAACATACATTATTATGGTCCTAAACATACTGTGTTATAGTCCTGAACGTGTTAAGTTGAAAAGACAGGACCAATACAAAATTAAGTTGAATGTTATGGTCCTAAACATACTGTGTTATAGTCCTGAACATGTTAAGTTGAAAAGACAGGACCAATACAAAATTAAGTTGAATGTTTACGGCCCTAAACATACATCATTATGGTCCTGAATATAAAGTGTTATGGTCTCACACCTTATTATGGTCCTAAACTTACAGTGTTATGGTCCTTAACTTACAGTGTTATGGTCCTTAACTTACGTTAGGCTCTGAATTTTATACAGTTATTGTCCTAAACTGAGGCTCACAGGTACTGTTGACAGTCTTATATATATGGATGAAAGTCTGTATATATGTAATTAATGGAACCCTCAGTGGAACAATGTTACAACCTGCAAGCCATAACAGACAAGACATTTCCGTTTAAAAGAAAATAGTAACTCTCTCGATTGGCATATATATATATAAATATATATATATATATATATATATATATATATATATATGTGTGTGTGTGTCAACGGTATTATAGGCTTAAGTTTAGGACCATAACCATACGTTTATCACCAGAACAGTGTATGTTTAGGACTATAGTTTCTCTCTCACGCTCAGGCCTGACGTTTGATGTCTTAAAATAGAAATGAAATCAGCATGACCCTATGCTGTGCTTGCAATTGAACATACTTAAAAGGTCGCTCAGTGTAGCAATATCACCACCTGCTAGCCCATTGAGGTATGGTATATATATATATATATATATATATATATATATATATATATATATATATATATATGTTCCTTCATAACCATTTTTTAAACATATAATATATCTATAAATTATATTAAAATATGTATATTCTTTAAAATAAAAGAATGGTACAACTCTTAAATTATTGTTGTAGGAGTCCTGCCCAAGGCGCGCTTTTGGCACAGCAGATGAAACCCTTCCCCTTCACACAAAAGATAGCATGATGACGTAATGTTTGACAACCCATTCCTGAAAAAAAGGTATGTATGTGTAAATGTTTGTATTAATCTTGGACGGTGCGGCCCCTTGCTGTTTCACGTTACACTTAGGGCCAATGAAGAGTAAAAGACAAAGGTAAACTGAGCGCTGAAAAGACACCAACGTACAGACGTAAACTGTGAGATAAAGCACAGCAGGACAAAGCGAATAAAATGAGGACAAGCAAAAATGATTTATGAGGTAAGTTGACGGTTAAAGGAGAGAGTTTATGAGAGAGTCAAAGCACAACAATGGACGGAGTCAAAATGAGTCACAGCAGAGGAATAAACAATGGGAAAACTGAGGATCAAAGCAAATTGATGTACTTAGTTGAGTAGAGCGTCTAAGCACACTACCCTTCACAGTTGAATTGAGAACCAAAATTGGAATTAAAAGATGTAAAGATGTAAAATGAGTGCTTAAGCATTGGACAGGAATTAAGTCGAGTGAGGAATGAAAACACACAAATGTACAGGGCTACACTTAATGGGAAAGCAAGCAATATACAAAGGGAAAATGCTCATCAAAGCAAAGTGATTTACGAGGTAAGTAAAGTAGAGGAATCTGCAGAGCTGAACTGAAAGTCAAAGCATAGGAATCTACAGAGTCACACTGAGTCACAGCAGAGTAATGTACGTAGGAAAACTGACAATCAAAGCAAAGGGATGTACTGAGGTAAGTAGAGCGTCTAAGCACATATATCTTCACAGTTGAACTGGGAACCAAAACACAGGAATCCAGACAGGTAAACTGAATGCTAATGTACTGGAAAGTACAAAGGTCCAGTGAGGAGTAAAGACACATGAATGTACAAAACTCTTGAGTTCGGAATCAACATAAGCCTAAGTTGTATAAACATAAGCCTAAGTTGAATAAACTTTAAGACCTGTTAAGTTGAAAAGACAGGACCAATACAAAATTAAGTTGAATGTTATGGTCCTAAACATACATTATAATGGTCCTAAACATAGTCCTGAACATGTTAAGTTGAAAAGACAGGACCAATACAAAATTAAGTTGAATGTAACGGTCCTAAACATACATTATTATGGTCCTAAACATACTGTGTTATAGTCCTGAACGTGTTAAGTTGAAAAGACAGGACCAATACAAAATTAAGTTGAATGTTATGGTCCTAAACATATATTATTATGGTCCTAAACATACTGTGTTATAGTCCTGAACATGTTAAGTTGAAAAGACAGGACCAATACAAAATAGGGCGTATGCACTTAAGCCACCGGCAAGCTGATGTAGGGGCAAACAAGCTAGGGGCACAACATCTGGACATCGGTCAGATGCAGGCTGTATCACTAGCTGACCACTCGGGGGTTACAGTCCTATCATTGATCAATCATTAAATATGGATGCAAATTTCAGCAAAAAATCTGTTAAAGAGTTACAGTTGTGTCCGAAAGAAAGAGGGGTTGTAGCAGCACAAGCAAAGAAAGCTGAGCTAATTGACTTGTGTAATGCTAGCCATGAAATGGGATTAGAGGTGGACCCAGATGGCGTGATTGAGGACAGGGAGGAAGTACTGAGTGATAAGTTATTTACATCTGACAGAATCCAGCTTGAAAATCCAGGAAACTTCAAAGAAGGAGGCACACAAAACCTAGGTGTCTTACCAGTCCTGTCAGTGTTTGACATTTACAATTATTTTATATATCGTTTGATGAGTACAATATGTGAAACCTCAGGGAATACTATAACATGGAAGGGTACACCATGGCAAAGGATGGGTATGTGAAACACATCGGGGTACATCAGTATCACAGGGATACTTGCTTTGCAGTAAAGAGTAAAGTGAAGCCAAGAACATGGGAGAAGGACCCTGTCACTAATTCAAACCACTATAATGTATGGGTGATCCTAAGCAATGTCTCTGATGCCAGTCGCATTCATGCAGGGTACTGTTCTTGTAATGGGGGTCTAGATGGGGGTTGCCGACACGTTGTAGCTACATAGTTTGACATTGTTGGATAGATGGATAATAATTCTACCACAAGTGTCACCTTGGGCTCATGTACATGGACTAGAAAAGGTAGTAAAAAGGAAGAGTCTGTGCCTGTGACCCTGCTTGAGACATCTATTCAGGGAAAATCTAAGAATGCCAGCTCAGCCACCGAAGACAGGTACAACCCTGTACCTGAGGGAGTGAATTTACCTTCTGCTGATGAGATTTGTAAGCACATACAGATTTGTTGCCCAGAAGCCTGTATTTTAGATACAATGTTTACAAACAAAACACAGAAGCAAATGAATGATACAGTAACACCCCTTACAGTTTTGATACCTATAGATAACATAGGTATTTACCTTTAAACACACAGCAGATATGGCTCATCATGTTTTGAGGACTGTTTTTACCTTTAATGAAATACACAGATGCTAAATTAAACAAAATAGAGTTTGCAACTAGAGGACAGAATGAAAACAAGAACTGGTTTATTATGAGAAGGGGTTTATTGACAGCATAAAAATGTATCAGCTGACACATTCAATGGATGGTGATAAAACAGCCAGGGCCCTCCTGAGAGACAGTGGTCTGAATGAGGCTGCATTACCTCCTGCTGTCAGATACGGGTGCAAGTTTGAATCAAAGGCTATTAACACTTTTATCAAGTCCCAGAGGTATCAGGATTTTCAGGATTTGCCCCAAGACCACCTTTTTTTGTCATGGTGATTATCTATCTAAAGCTTTATGACAAACTTACAATAACATTAGCAAAATAGATACAGGTTCAGCCGATGTGCACACTGAGCCATATGCTAATACACTGCCCAGTGCCCAGCCCTGCCCCTCTGTTTGCCCCTACATCAGCCTGCCAGCTGCTTAAGTGAAGTGGCCCTATTAAGTTGAATGTTTACGGCCCTAAACATACATCATTATGGTCCTGAATATAAAGTGTTATGGTCTCACACCTTATTATGGTCCTAAACTTACAGTGTTATGGTCCTTAACTTACAGTGTTATGGTCCTTAACTTACGTTAGGCTCTGAATTTTATACAGTTATTGTCCTAAACTGAGGCTCACAGGTACTGTTGACAGTCTTATATATATGGATGAAAGTCTGTATATATGTAATTAATGGAACCCTCAGTGGAACAATGTTACAACCTGCAAGCCATAACAGACAAGACATTTCCGTTTAAAAGAAAATAGTAACTCTCTCGATTGGCATATATATATATAATATATATATATATATATATATATATATATATATATATATATATATATATATATATGTGTGTGTGTCAACGGTATTATAGGCTTAAGTTTAGGACCATAACCATACGTTTATCACCAGAACAGTGTATGTTTAGGACTATAGTTTCTCTCTCACGCTCAGGCCTGACGTTTGATGTCTTAAAATAGAAATGAAATCAGCATGACCCTATGCTGTGCTTGCAATTGAACATACTTAAAAGGTCGCTCAGTGTAGCAATATCACCACCTGCTAGCCCATTGAGGTATGGTATATATATATATATATATATATATACATATATATATATATATATGTTCCTTCATAACCATTTTTTAAACATATAATATATCTATAAATTATATTAAAATATGTATATTCTTTAAAATAAAAGAATGGTACAACTCTTAAATTATTGTTGTAGGAGTCCTGCCCAAGGCGCGCTTTTGGCACAGCAGATGAAACCCTTCCCCTTCACACAAAAGATAGCATGAACGGAACACAATTTTAAGTATAAAGTCTTTATTATTCATATTCAACTTAAATATTCAACATAACATTCAGATTCAACTTAAGTAATCAACGTAGCCTAAGTTGATCAACTTAAGATTCAACATAAGCTTTAGTTGACAAACTTAAGATTCAACATAACCTTAAGTTTATCAACTTAACCTAAGTTGATAAACATAAGATTCAACATAAGCTTAAGTTGACAAACTTAAGATTCAACATAACCTTAAGTTTATCAACTTAACCTAAGTTGATAGACATAAGATTCAACATAAGCTTAAGTTGACATTCAACATAATAAGTTGATAAACATAAGATTCAATATAAGCTTAAGTTGACATTCGACATAAGAAGTTGACAAAATTAAGATTTCAACATAAGCTTAAGTTGATCAACATAGCCAAAGTTGACAAATTTAAGATTTCAACATAAGGTCAAGTTGACATTTAGATTCAACTCAAGGAGAACTCATTTTTTCTTGACCCGATGGAGTCTGACTGACCAACCGGACTCCAAAGGTCATTGCTCAGGTCTGAAATGGTAATTTTATTGATTATGGTCCTAAACTTAATGTTATGGTCCTAAACATAAGTTGACTAGGGTTGTTAACCTATAGGGTTATCACAACCTAGGGTTATAGCGGCTATCCTGAAAAAAGAATATGATTTACTGATGTTGGTAATATTCTAAATACATTTGTTATTTCAAAACTAGATTTTAATTTATTTAAAAAAAAATAATAGAATCAATGTACAAGGTACAGGACCTTCCCAAGTTTTTAACTTTCCACTCATCAGCTATACTTTCTACATGTACATGCCTAATACAGTAAAATATACAAATTAAGTATACTCTGGGATCAAAAGTGAACATTTATTTTATCTTCTTAATTCAAAGTTGTATGAATGCATCGGTATGATCATGATCGGATATTGGTTCTGACCCATCTTAAGATGGGTTGCCCATCTTAAGATGGGCGACCCAATATCCGATCGGTTATTGGGTCAGACCCATCTTAAGATGGGTCAGATCGGAAGATGGCGCGCGACATATATACATATATATGTATATACACACACATGCATATATATATACATACATGTAGAATAATGTTGACACTCTTATATATATGGATGCATGTATTTATATCTAAATATGTACAATTCTTACATATTTTTGTAGGAGTCCAACCAAGGGCGCCTTGCATGGCAGAGCAGACGAAACCATTCTCCCCTTCACACTTGATATCATAAAGACGTAATGATTTACTGCTAAATCCTGAAAAAAAAAATCGAATGGATTGAAATGAGAAAATGATGAAAGCCATAGACAGAATAAAAAAAATAGAAAATTCAACATTGTTGACCATCTTTCTAACACCATGATAAACTGTACAGTCATGAAAAAGACAACAGACTTTGCCAATTACTGCAATAAGTTTGATCGATTAAAATCATGAAGTGCAGTGCCATTCATCTACATACATCAAAAGAAACAGTCGGCGCATTTCATGGTTTAGTGTACTTACTTCAAGGAGCATTACAGGACGATTTCAAAGGTTTAATTTTTCAACGTGCCTAGGTGTTAGAAAAGTTATTACAATGGACACTGTAAACTGTACATTTTAGGATGTGGCCACTACATGTGTTATTACTGTGAGGTATATTTTGTAAAAATTGTCAAATACATAAGAAGTTTGCAGCAGCCATTCTCTTATACATGATATATTGGTACTTTGTATACCGGTGACCACAAGCCTAAAATAAGTCGGTTTCCATAGAGCTTTCTGGTCTTCTACCAAGAGTGTACCACTTCCGGCCCAAACTTGTAGCAAAGACCCCTCTTTTCAAAATGTAGCACGCAGAGATCTGACATCTTCTTTTGTAAATTAGCTATTTTCTGTTTAAAAAAAGCAGCCAAAGATTGTCCAAATATTTCCTTACTGTCTTCTTGTTGACTATTACGTGTCCTTCCACTGATCTTGAACGGCAGATTGGGGAATGTGCCCTGGTAGAGACGTCGCTTGTCGTGGAGGCACCTTGGAGAATAGAAGCCGGGTTTTGCTTTTTCAGCAGTGACCTTGACATACTTGCACCGGGTGATCTGTAGTGTTATCATCAGAGAAATCTATCATATGATAATCTACAGATATCTCAGAACTGTCATCGTCTACCCATTTGGAAAATATGCTTTTACACTTGCTTGTCTTCATGTTTGAATCTTAGTTTTCCTTCAATGGTTTACAGAGGTGGAGATACCTTTGATACATGTTACCCTTGCGTAGCTGTTTCCTTGAACACTTCTCGAGGTCCTTTGACCATATCTACCTTTTTTGCCATGATGTCAACCAAACCATTGTAACTGCCCTCTTTCTTGTCTCTTGTTTTCAGAGCCTGGCAAAAGTAGTTAGTTTTCCTTCAATGGTTTACAGAGGTGGAGATACCTTTGATACAAGTTACCCTAGCGTGGCTGTTTCCTTGAACACTTCTCGAGGTCCTTTGACCATATCTACTTTTGTTGCCATGATGTCAACCAAACCATTGTAACTGCCCTCTTTCTTGTCTCTTTTTCTCAGAGCCTGGCAAAAGTAGTTAAATAACAGGTTCTGTCATTTTACGCTCACTCCCAGGATCCAGTTGAAGAATTAACCAACATCTCGTCTATTGGCGTCTCCCCCCCCCCCCCAATTTTTCTTCGAAATTTTAAAACATTTATAACTAATACAACTCTCCCGATGACTACCACCTTGCTGCGGTGGGAGAGCTTGAGAATTTCTATGACCCTGAGACCTATACTAGCGGAATGTTTTGTTCCATTTAGGTATACCCATGCTAGTCAGGTCAAAAGCGAGAAGTCAGACAAAGAGTATTATAAAACCATACTAACAAGAATATCAGGTACAAAAAAAAGATTTCATATATATATATATATATATATATATATATACATATATATATATAGATAGAGATATGTCGAGACAGATATGTCGATATATATATATATATATATATATATATATATATATATTATATTAGAAATAGTTATATAGATACAAATATATAGATATAGATATAAAGATACAGATATATATATATATAAATATATATATATATATATATATATATGCATATTGATATATATAGCTATGTAGAGAGATATAGAGATATATATAGAGATATATATGTAGATCTGTATAGAGCTATATATGAAGACATTTATAGATGTATATATGTAGATATGTTTAGATGTCTATATGTAGATATGTTTATGTAGATATGTATATGTAGATAGGTTGTTATATAGAAATGTATATTTGTATATGTAGATATGTAGATATCTAGATATAAATGTATATATTTATTTATATATGTGTGTATGTATATATATGCATATATCTATATCTATATATATGTGTATATATATATACACATAAGTGAGTTATTAAATAAGTTAGTCGATCTCAAAGGCTTCACTCATTGTCTTTACCTAAGTATATATATATATATATATATATATATATATATATATATATCCATGTATATATGTAGATATGTAGATATGTAGTTATGTATATATGTATATACGTTCATATGTATATGTATGTGTAGATATGTGTATGCAGATATGTAGATATGTATATGTAGATATGTAATTGCAAAACGGTTTGTAATTATTGTATAGCTTTCTGCAACGTTGTTTATATTAGTTTATCAGGTAAAGCATCTGTTGCAATATATCGATGTTTACGTTACCTCCTGATTTTCCTTTCTGTAAAAAATCTGCTTCACTATACGACTATAATCACTATTAACGACGTGCTTTTAAAGACAGTTTTGTATATAGGATTAACTGTATATAAGCATGTAAATATATATATATATATATATATATATATATATATATATATATATATATATATCGATATATGTAAAGTGTATGGTAGTTTGCCCATTTATTTTCTGTTTTCCTGATTCATTTCACTAACGATCTTCGTGTGTGCCTTCTCTGATCCACTTGCACTTCCCGTTGTCTTCAATGTAGAAGATTGTTGTAAACTCTGTTTCCAGACATGAAGTTGTGTAATCGGAAATGACAAACGCGCAGTTTTTCAACGCCGAACCACAACCATTTCGCGCTGTTATACCTTCTTTGTTTCTGTCAGACAGTGTCTTGCATATCCTTTGTCCGCAATGATCGCTGCCATGGTTGATCTCCTCGAGCTCTCCCGTAGCCTGTTCATCGGTCCATATGCGGACCATTTTCCACACTGGTTCAGTCCGTCTCGTCTGTCGGTACACGGCCCTGTGCCAGCAGGGTAGTGCAGCTGTGTACTGCTGACGATGGAACCGTCCTCTCCATTTGGGCTTGGATCACTAGGAACTGGACAATGGATCAGCTTTTTCTAAATCTCTAGGGTCCAAAATTCACTTTCCACATGAAATCAAAGGCGTCTTGAGACATCGGCCGCTTTTCAGCCGAGGGAGCATCGGCGTACCACAAATATATATCTCTACGTATAACCGTTTATATTACTGATTTTATTACTATCTTTATGTTATCTATCTCATGCTCTCTATTCGGCTTATCAAAAACTCGTCACGGACTAGGTTTACGATCTTTGCTTGGAACACCAGCTGTCTGTTCATAATGTTCTGCCTGCACGAATTGCTGCTACGTCTGCTCTACTCTGGTTCCTCTTTCGACATTTTCCCGCTGCTTTACGGTTTTACAGGCGCCGCCTGTGGTTTCTAATTGCACTACAGCCAGCGCTTCGCCGGGCCAGTGTTACCTTCCCAACGCCATAAACTTGTGGCATCTGATTTCTCCCGATCACTTGCGTCTCTGTGTCTTTCATGGCTATCGCGATGTTTAGCTTCTTTGTTCCTGTCACGCTCGCTGTCTGCATGTTTTTTGTCCATCATGATAAAGCTCGATGTTTTCCCTATGATTTCAAGAAGGTTCGTGACAGCTATATTTATCTGTTCTTGTCTTACTACCTTTTACATTAGTTTCCAGCTTTTTTATATACATTTCCGGATGCCCTGCATCTGCATACATCAAACCAAACAGTGGCACTGCAGGTTGGATTCTGAGATGGTCTGACTTGACTTATCTTCACAAATGAGTTTTTATCTGATCGGTATGGAGCTGTACTTACGATTTATAGGGTTATGCAGGTTTGAGACATATATTTTCCCAATCTCTGTCACTTGTTTCAGCATGATGGGGCAGGGCTGGTTCATTTTCGCTGGAGGCCCAGCCATAACCTGAGAACGGTTCTGCAACTTGAATGTTTCTTGCGTTTCTAGCAAGACTCCCTGATGGTACACTAATGGCTGAATTTCCTCTTGGTTCAGGAGGCCTACCACTTCTATCTCCATTTGGTACTGCAGGTTCAGCTTAATTATCTTCCCCATCCTCCTCAGAATCACTGCCTTGTTCAACAGGTGTTTCCATGATCTGACAGCTGTCGTCTTGTGCATCAATGTTTTATACCTGTGAAGCTCAGTCCTCAACATGTACCTGTAGGCCTGGCAGGTCGGTGTACAAATTTGTCGTCGTATCTTGAGATTCTTCCTGGCAGTCTTGTAACATAAAAGATCGGAACATTTCAACTTGGATTGTGCTTCATAAAGACCCGCATGCTATAGGACTGCTGCTCTCATAGACAGGGGTAACAACACGATGTGACCCACAGAGTCATAAAGCCAACGATCCATCGTGGTAAATCCAGAGTCCGGAACAACAGCAAGAAAGGCTGGTCCGACATCCTTACTGTCTGATAGCAAAGACTGCATTGATACTACAATGAAAATAAACTTTTGTGTAATTAAGGAATTTTGAGGAATTTATGTAATCGCACATGACACACACCCATTTTTTTTTAACGCCGAACCACATCCATTTCGCGCTGTGTTTTAGCTTCCTTGTTCCTGACCCACTCGCTGTCCGCAGGTTCTTTGTCCTCCACGACCATGCTGCAACAGTTGAACTGATCTCCAGAAATCTATACACTTATCCATCTCAGCGTGGTCAGCTTTTCTTTACCTACATCGCTCAATGTTTTCCCCGTGAATTCAACAAGTATCGTCACAGCATTATTCATCTCGTTCTGTCTTCCTACCTGTCTTTTCTATACTTTTCCTGTCGGGAATAGTGAAAGGTACCCCTTTGATGGTTGTGAGAGATTGCTGCAGCTTTGCGACTTAGTGTATACCTTTTAAGGACTAGTGAAAGATTTTTTGCACTCCCACACTCCTTCTCCAATTTCTTTCGATGCATCTTTACATTTCACTGTATGCTTCAGCTTTGTATGTACGCGAACGGTATGAGGTATAATACAACACCAGAGTGTGTCCCACTCACTGTGTGCATGTACTTCATCCAGACTGATCAGGCTGCGATTGGTCGGAGTTTCTTATCTTTAATCAATCGTGTCATATTTTCCTGAACATGAGTCTTGATTTCTTGTGAAGAACTTGTATTGACCTGAAAGTCCGCCTCGAGGTCTTTCACAGCCTGTACACTGTCCATCTCCGAGCCTCTTTCCATATTGCCCTACTCTGTCTCCTCTTGTCGTATATGTTTTCTTTCTTCCTTCCATTTCCATTTTAAGCTCTCCATTCGGCTTTACAACAAAACCAAAATTAAAATCCATTACGATGCACTAGTTGCAGATTATTGCTGTTATCTTGTCTAATGAAATAGTGGACAACATACAGACAAAATACCCTAACTAAACAAGAGTGGACAACATACAGATAAAACACCCGAACTAAACAACATTAAAGCTTACCCTGACACGGCCCACCAGCCTGCCAAGGAAATTGACCGCGAGGGAGAAGGACTTGGGACTGAAGCCATAGAACACATTCAGAAACCGGAGGTTGTTCACAGCTGCATCGCGGTGCAGGTGACTAATCAAGTCCTCATCCTGAACAAAAAGATAAAACAGTCTCATGTACTCAAAAATACATCGAGAACAAGGTTTTCCATCACTTCTTCAAACACCCTCTAGAGACTCTTCATAGTATTCTCTCGTCACAAATAAGAACTACTTGTCCTTCTCTGGTCTTCTCACTTCTACATTTTCGGCAGCTTACTATTTCCCACGAGGCGGCTGGACAGTATCTGTCCATGCTATCAGTAATATTTGATCCATCACTTCCTCAAAAAAATACAGATAATTTGAATACACCCTGCCTTCCATGAAATGGTTCCTCTCTAACATTGAGACTATCAAGTTATCCGGCCGTCTCTGAGTCTCTGAGTTGATAGTGAGGCTGTGTGTCGGAGCACGTGCAGAACATGCGATCACGACGTCCCGTCATCTCTGCCACTTTGTCTGGTCCTCCCAGCTGGTGGATAATCTCATCCAGCGGGCTGTTTGGCAGATGTATTTTGTCAGCAAACTCAAGCAGCATGTTTTTTGCATTGAGGCCTACATGTGTCTTCTTCAGGGCCGGTGATTGAATACGGTTTGTCCACCATGGTGGGGAATTGTTGCCTGACAAACTTTTGTATATGTCTTACATAGCGACACCACCCTGTCTGTGAGCAACGGTTCTTTCGCATCTCACTCTTAATACTGGCCTCTCCTGTGGTCTGTAGACAGATCAACACACTGTAGCCATCCTTCACAGCTTTTTTGGTTTCCTTTATTATGGCAGGGACCTTCATGCCCAAGCACAGCTTTTTGAAGAATCTTTGATGGACGCCACCGATTGCCGACCAGACGCCCCTTTGCTGGGTGAATTCTCTAAGTTTGACAATCCCCATCCCCTTTCTTCCTGAGAATTACAACCAGGCAAAAAAGTCTTGACTTCTTGCTGTCTTTCTAGAGGTCCATCACAACCAGTACAGTGTGCACCTCCGGTGTCACATTCCATTTGGGTTTAGTCCGTCTCCTCTGTTCGTTTGTCGTCTTTTTCGTTATAAGTTTGTAGCAGTCTTGCATTGTGACTGGCATAGTTAAAGTCTTTTTCCTACATCTGGCATTGACAGGCCTACTGTTATTTATATCCGTCGGTCTCTTTTGTGAAACAGTGATTCTCAAATACGTGACAACTTTGCAGCAGTCATTCTCTTATACATGATATATTGGTATTTGGAAAGCGTGGCGACCAGCAACTGAATAATTTCCTAAAATTGCTTTCCAGGAAGCGGAATAACCTTCATATTCTTCTCCTTTAAGTCGCTGTTGAACATTGCTTTGGATACCGCTGACCAAAAGCCGTTTTCCGATAATCACCACTCTCATTACCCCCTCACAGGTTATTTGCTGCAAGTTTCTCTTACGCCATGTTTTATTCTTGACGGCCGAGACATGATCCTTGTGTTAGGGTTATGGTTAACCAGTGCCTTAATCTCGTCCCTGTATTGTTGTTTACACTGCTCCTCTGCCTGCATGCCGCTGAACACGCTCGAGTTCCTGCGACATTTCGTTCATCGCTCGTGACACCGTCTGCTGCTTGTCGTCCTCAAACCATTCGTGAAGCTGCAGACATATATGGTCAAAAATATACAGAAATATCTACACTGAGCGGGTTCAGTAAAGTAGCATAGCATGGATGTCAGTTCCGTTTTCTGAAATCTCGCACATTTTGTCCGACATCTTGTTGCACACTGGGTCAATTTTGTCTGCATGTCGGCATTACTTCCATCTCTTCCCGCCATAAGTCTTGACTTCTTGCTGAGAGCCTTCACAGACACCAAAGTGTTTCTAAAGGTCCATCATAGCCTGTACAGCTCTTGGTGTATTAAGGTCAGCCAGACGAGTCCATTCTCCTGTAGTGGGCTTGACGCTTCCCATTTGCTCTACCACCAGTCACATAAACCAACCCTTGATGCTGCAGTACCCCAATTGCAAATCTTGGTGATGTCATGTCACCTACATGTTCCCACGAGTCTTGTTCTGGACAGAATCTGTCAATGCTTATATTAATATTTGATCCATCACTTCCTCCAAAAAAGATACAGATAGTTTAGATACACCCTATCACAACGAGGCTTGAGAATTCAACCCCAGCCACAATGGTGCCCTGACACACTGCGTTGTACATGGTCCTTAGTGCTGACCTCCAATAAGGTGTGTCAAAGTTGAACTCGGTCAGCTCAGCACCAGTTGCTGTTCTACGATCACCTTTACTCAAGGCACCTAATGACTGTAAACGACGGTCACAGCTGCAGCAAATCTCTGATTGGACTGATTCGATCGATTGGATCTGTTGATCTGCCTTGTCTGCACTTCACTGTAACTCCACAGTTTGATGTATACGACATCGCTGGTTGGCAGCTCTCTGATCAGCATGCAGTGATATGCCTGTACTTGCAGCATCTGATATAATAGCAAGCAGCTTCATGAAATGGTTCCTCTCTCTAACATTGAGACTATCAAGACATCTAACCTTCCCCATCTCCTTTCTTCCTGAGATGTGCATCCAGGCAAAAAGTCTTGACTTCTTCCTGAGTGTCTTCACAGACACCTAAGTGTTTCTAGAGGTCCATCACAGCCAGTACAGTGTGCATCAACGGTGAACGACAACCATTTCGAGCTGTTATATGTTCCTTGTTACTGTCACACCGTATGTCCTTTGTCAACAAGGACACAAGCCGCCATGCTCAAACTCAGTTCTTAAATGATGTCACATTTCACTCTTGTCTCACTCATGTTCTCTAGGTGGCTGATCAGAAACTCTTTTTCAACGAAGGCTGGTCTGGCTAATCTCGTCGCTCAGTTCAACGCACCTGTCTGGGTCAGTTTTTCGATGGACCTGCTGTGGTTGCTCTCTTGGGCTTGTTGGGATCGTTCTTTTGCTTTCTACGCTTCGTCTACATTTTACCGCAACCTTACGAAGTGGCTCCATCCCCTGTTGCTGCTGTTCCCTTTGTAGCCATTGGTACTTGGCCATTGGTACTTGGATTTGCCGTGGCGGTGTCTGAATCCACTGAATTAAAAAAGGGACGAAGCCACCTTGTCTCGCACTTGTTGAACCAGTATACGCAGGCTTCTTTTTAGTCAGTCTAGATGCGACTTTAATCGTTTCATTCAGCTCTTTGACGGATTGACTTAGCTGGTCTCCAAATAGCTCTCCTTTGACAGGGTTGCTGTCGGAGCACAGTGTTTTATACTCGTCCTTCAATGCTGGCTTGAACGAGTATGTCCTGCGCAAATCCAGCTCATTTGAGCCTGCACACAGCATTCCCACTGTCTGTGACAGGGTAGTAAGAATGTCTTTTGTTGTGGTTGTCTCAGTATTCTGTTGCACATGCATGTCGGCGTTACTTCCATCTCTTCCCACCATAAGCGGGGACGTCACTTCTATTTTTGTTGCACACTGTGTCATCACATTTTTCCAACTCTGTTTTCTGGAAAATGAAGCCTGCAACACTAAACCAAATGGTCTCCCAATCACAATAATCACATCTGCCAACCCCCCCCCCCCCCAGCAACCCCTTTTTAACGAATTGAGGGGTAATTTGTATATTGTGTGAATTCAGTACATTGTGAAATAATTGACTCCGACCAAATTTAAAAAGACACATTTTCCCCAGCTTTATCCTACTCTCGCATTATACCACAGCTTTGTGGTCATATCATCAAACCTGCTCGATGTTTAATGCCTAACAAGTACCTTTTTTCAGTACTTTGTTTAAGTAGCTCGAAGGCACATAGTTGTATCATGCAGTACAAATAAAATTTGTACTCGAGTAAAAGATGTAGCCTGAACTTAAAACTGTTAAAACTGTAACAGCCCAGGCAGTAGGATTTGCAAGCACTGAAAACAGGGGTCTAGCTTCCATCAACTCGCATTGTTTCTTTGTGCACCTCATTCCTTGTCCTGATCTCTCTGTTGAATTTGGCCCCTTTTGTTGAAAATATCTGCAATTACTTACCAAATATTCTTTTTTGTGTAGTTCCTTTCTCTTCTTCTGCATTGATACTTGTATCGTACAATTCAAGTAAAATGTGTGCTCGAGTAGAAGCTGTAGCCTAAAGTTATGTTCACCACGCTTTGTAATCCAGTGTATATAACTCTCTCTCTCTCTCTCTCTCTCTCTCTCTCTATATATATATATATATATATATATATATATATATATATATATAAAATATTCTTTGATTAAAGCCCCACATTTTTATAAGAACACACAGGCCCATTAGTACTTTTATCTAACGATCCTCTTTTACAAAGTCTTTAGATTACAAAATGGTTGCCAAATTCTTCTCTTGTTGCACTTTTATTTATTTATACCTATTTTTCCATCCTTTTGATTGTACTTACCATTTTTGGTCGTTGTCCTGGCTGGTTACAGTGATGTTTCTGTAGTTTCTCTCTGTTTCTCTGGTTTCTTTTCATCTTTTTCGGTGCAATATGGCCGGGGGTTACTGTCCGTGTTTGAAATGTACACAAGGAAGGGCTATCCACTGCAGCAGTAAGGGCAACACACCATCTTGCTTGGACTTAACTAAGACGGCCGTTCCACAGTGTTGAACGGACCAGCCCTGTCCAGTGGTAGAGTCTCGACTTGCTGAGACCTTGCACACACACGTATGTTGTGTGCACCACGTCAGTTACAATATTACCACAATTCCTACCACTACTACCTACCCTTTACAACGGCTTACTGTACTCCACTCGTCACTTAAAGTGGTCAAGGACTTCAGGTACACCTTGAACATCGAGAAGTTATCTCCAACCACATCCATCAGCAGCTCATGAGAAGCTTCCCTCTCAAAAAGGAATGCTTTTGTGTCAACGGTTACATTCACCCCCACTCCGAGAACGTTCTGTCCCCAGAACGTGGGAACTATCCCGGGCGTCGCACATGTGAACTGGGTGGGGCGCAATGCCACGACACCGACTCCCCGCATCCCACCGCTGCCACCATTTGTCACAGTCACTGGACTAGCTGTCCTTGTCGTGGCAACATTATTTGTATTTACAGCACAAGTCCTTGGGATCACAGACATATTTTTCTGCTCAACTATTTATGGAATCTGAAAATTGTCTTTACTGGTGACTTCGCTGTTTACTGTGGTAGCTGTCTTATTGTCTAATACACTAGTCTTTGGTTTAGAGTCAACTGAAACTGTCCTTTTCTCTTTGCAACATGAACTTTTTGACTATTTGTGATTTCAGCATTTGGGTCAAATATATGATCCAATATATCACCAAATGCAAATTTACCCATATTTTCCTTTTCTGCAGGATCAGAAACTCTTTTTCAACGAAGGCTGGTCTGGCTGGAGATATCTCGTCGCTCAGTTCAACGCACCTGTCTGGATCGGTTTTCGATGTACCTCCTTTTCCTTCTACATTTTACCGCAGCCTTACTATTTGCAGGAGGCGGCGGTGCTTTCCAGTTGCGCTACTCTTCGTCAGCGCTTCCCGGGCCCATTGTTACCGTTCCATTTTGAACATTCGTTCCCTCTCTGAACATTTTTTAAGTGTGGCGAAGTTCACCGTGTCATGCATTTCAAAACCTCAAGCACGTTTACCCGTAACCCATGTGACAGAGTCGCTGACATTTGTGTTGTTCTTGCTGTTTTCCATCTTTTCCGTATGTCAGCACGTATGTCAGTTACATTGACTGATATCTGGCCCATCTTGTCCGACATCTTCTTGTACTCTGGGCATTTTTTATTTTTGTTGCAAGTCGGTGTTATTTGCATCTTTCCCTGCCATATGCGATGTCAGTTCCGTTTTCCGATAATCACCACTCTCATTACCCCATCGGAGGTTATTTGCTGGAAGTGTTTCTTACCCAATGTTTTATTCTTGAAGGCCGAGACATGATCCTTGATAAATTGGTATTTGGAATGCGTGGCGTCCAGCAACTTGTTAAGTTCCTAAAATTGCTTTCCAGCGAGCGGAATAACCTTCATATTCTTCTCCTTGAAGTCGCTGTTGAACATTGCTTTGTATACCGGTGACCACAAGCCTAAAATAAGTCGGTTTCCATAGAGTTTTATGTCTTCTACCAAGAATGTGCCGTCACTTCCGGCCCACACTTGTAGCAGAGGCCCCTCTTTTCAAAATATAGCATGCAGAGACCTTGGACGGCTAATTGGGGAATGTGCCCTGGTAGAGACGTCTTGACATCTTGCTGAGAGCCTTCACAGACAAAGTGTTTCTAGAGGTCCATCACAATCAGTACAGTGTGCACCTCCGGTGTCACATTCCATTTGGGTTTAGTCTGTCTCCTCTGTTCGTTTGTCGTCTTTTTCGTAATAAGTTTGTAGCAGTCTTGCATTGTGACTGGCATAGTGAGAGTCTTTTTCCTACATCTGGCATTGACAGGCCTACTGTTATTTATATCCGTCGGTCTCTTTTGTGAAACAGTGATTCTCAAATACGTGACAACTTTGCAGCAGTCATTCTCTTATACATGATATATTGGTATTTGGAAAGCGTGGCGACCAGCAACTGAATAATTTCCTAAAATTGCTTTCCAGGAAGCGGAATAACCTTCATATTCTTCTCCTTTAAGTCGCTGTTGAACATTGCTTTGGATACCGCTGACCAAAAGCCGTTTTCCGATAATCACCACTCTCATTACCCCCTCACAGGTTATTTGCTGGAAGTTTCTCTTACGCCATGTTTTATTCTTGACGG
Source organism: Sipunculus nudus (assembly GCA_026874595.1). Lineage (NCBI taxonomy): Eukaryota > Metazoa > Annelida > Sipuncula > Golfingiida > Sipunculidae > Sipunculus > Sipunculus nudus. Next base: position 15,755 of record CM049320.1, on the reverse strand, counting down.
CCGAGACATGATCCTTGTGTTAGGGTTATGGTTAACCAGTGCCTTAATCTCGTCCCTGTATTGTTGTTTACACTGCTCCTCTGCCTGCATGCCGCTGAACACGCTCGAGTTCCTGCGACATTTCGTTCATCGCTCGTGACACCGTCTGCTGCTTGTCGTCCTCAAACCATTCGTGAAGCTGCAGACATATATGGTCAACAATATACAGAAATATCTACACTGAGCGGGTTCAGTAAAGTAGCATAGCATGGATGTCAGTTCCGTTTTCTGAAATCTCGCAAATTTTGTCCGACATCTTGTTGCACACTGGGTCAATTTTGCCTGCATGTCGGCGTTACTTCCATCTCTTCCATAAGTCTTGAATTCTTGCTGAGAGCCTTCACAGACACCAAAATGTTTGTAAAGGTCCATCACAACGTGTACAGCTCTTGGTGTATTAAGGTCAGCCAGACGAGTCCATTCTCATGTAGTGGGTTTGAAGCTTCCCATTTGCTCTACCACCAGTCACATAAACCAACCCTTGATGCTGCAGTACCCCAATTGCAAATCTTAGTGATCTCATGTCACCTCTAGGTTCCTACCAGTCTTGTTCTGGACAGAATCTGTCAATGCTATTATTAATATTTGATCCATCACTTCCTCCAAAAAAGATACAGATAGTTTAGATACACCCTATCACAATGAGGCTTGAGAATTCAACCCCAGCCACAATGGTGCCCTGACAGAGTGCGTTGTACATGGTCCTAAGTGCTGACCTCCCATAAGGTGTGCCAAAGTTGAACTCGGTCAGGTCAGCACCAGTCGCTGTTCTACGATCACCTTTAGTCAAGGCACCTAATGACTGTAAACGACGGTCACAGCTGCAGCAAATCTCCTCTCTCCACCAAGATCAGTAGTTAGTAATTTATATATTGGTCCACTGGACTGATTGGATCGATGAGATCTTCCTAACTGTTCATCTGCATTGTCTGCACTTCACTGTAACTTCACAGTCAGATGTATACGACATCGCTCGTTCGCAGCTCTCTGGTCAGCATGCAGTGATATGCCTGTACTTGCAGCATCTGATATAATAGCAACCAGCTTCCTGCCTTCCATGAAATGGTTCCTCTCTCTAACATTGAGACTATCAAGACATCTAACCTTCCCCATCTCCTTTCTTCCTGAGATGTCCATCCAGGCAAAAAGTCTTGACTTCTTGCTGAGAGCCTTCTCAGACACCTGTTTCTAGAGGCCCATCACAGCCGGTGTTTATATATATATATATATATATATATATATATATATATATCCATGTATATATGTAGATATGTAGTTATGTATATATGTATATACGTTCATATGTATATGTATATGTAGATATGTGTATGCAGATATGTAGATATGTATATGTAGATATGTAGTAACATAGAAATGTATATCTGTATATGTAGATATCTAGATATATATATATATATATATATATATATATATATATATATATACATTTATATATGTATATATATATATGCATATATCTATCTATCTATCTATCTATATATATATATGTGTGTGTGTGTGTAAATATATGTCGGTGTATATATTCAATTATATATATATGTTGTTTTGTGATAACAGTCTATGATTGCAAAACGGTTTGTAGTTATTATACAAATTTCTGCGACGCTGTTCATATGAGTTATTCAGGTAAATGCATCTCTTGGAATATAACGATGCATACATATATCGATATATGTGAAGTGTATGGTATATTTTTGCCGAATACATTTTCTTTCCATTTATCATATGTTTGAGCGTTGCAAAATATGTACAACTTTCCATTAGGTCTTCCTTGTTATATGTGTTCATGTTTATGTCTTCCATAACATATCCTTTCTTCCATTTATTAATACAGACTTGAATAGTTTATGTTTAACATACAACGGCTGCTGTGTGTTCCAGGCATCTACCTGGAGAAAACTGTAATGTATCATGATGGAAGATCTGTTGCTGTGCTCTTTCATGTGAAAGTGACATAAAAGGTCACTTGTGTTCGTAGGTGTCTTAATTTTGTTAATTTTTAACAATCTCTTAAATGATAATAGAAAGTTGATACTCTGTAATTTTTTTAACTTAACAGCACGCCGCTCTCTGAAAAGAAAGAAATATCAAAAGGGTAATTTTCACTTAGTTCTAGTTTTCAGTAAACGATTTTTAATTTTGTGAAATGATTTTTTTGCAAAATGCACATTTCAGCAGTTTTTTTTTGCATTTTCTTCATTTCTTCCAGTATTTTACAACTGTTACATTTTAAACCATTTCAATATAAGGTTTTGCCATGCCGTTCCAATGCCAACCTACCTCATGTTCAAAGACAAACTGTGGAATTCTATATTTAGGTCTAGTTGACACTTTTCAATTTTGTGAAATGACACTTTTTCAAAATCCACGTATCAACATATATTTTTCTTTTTGCATTTTCTTCATTCATTTCGGTGTATATAATACCACTGTAATTTTTTAAACTATTGACCTATTTTGTCGGAAGATTTTGCAATGCCAACCAACCTCATCATCTAAGACAAGCTGTGGATTTCTATAAAAAAATAAAGTATAAAACTGTTTACGGTGTTTCTCATTTCTGATGTTGTTTCAGTGTAAGGGAGAATCACAGAGAGAAAATGAGACAAAGAAAGAGAGCGGGAGTGAGAGAAAGAGAGAGAGAGAGGGAGAGACAGAGAAAGAGAGAAATAAATGTAACCCTCGTCCTGACACAACTAAGTCCGAGTGAGATCATATTTTAAAATCATCAAAGCAGATGAAACGACTAGTTCTAAATAACTCCCGTCAGGCGCCGCCACAGCATAGCGCAAACCTTGTGATGTTTTATTAAGATATGGGACCTGTAACCCAGTTTAAGTGGAACATTACAATCTTAAATGCAATTTTGTACTAAGTGGAATATTAGTTTATTATTTTTTTAAATTTGATATAATGAACAACATGGTTATTATGAAAAATCTCGTTATTATGAACAATCCCGATATAATGAACAACATTGTTATTATAAACAACTTGGCTATAATAAACAACCTTGTCGTTATGAACAACCTTGTTATTAGGAACAACCTGTTATTATAAACTACTTGGCTATAATGAACAACCTTGTTGTTGTGAATACCATGTTATTAGGAACAACCTGGTTATTAGGAAAAACCTGGTTATAATGAAGAACCTTGTTATAATCAACACCATGGTTATTATGAACAACCTTGCTATTATTAACAACCTCGTTATTATGCCCAACCTGGTTATTATAGACAACCTCGTTAGTATGAACCACCTTGTTATAATTATCAACTTTGTTATAATGAACAACCTTATTATGAATAACCTCTTATTATGAACAACTTGGTTATAATGTACAAGCTGGTTATAATAATCAACATTATAAACAACGTGGTTATTATGTTCAACCTCGCTATACTGAACAATCTCGTTATAATGAACAACCTTGTTATAATAAACAACCCGGTTATCAGGAACAACCTCGTTATTGGGAACAACCTTTTTTATTGACAACCTTGTTATTTTGAACCACCTGGCTATTAGGAAAAACCTGGTTAAAATGAAGAACCTTGTTATTATGAAGAACCTTGTTATATGAACAACATGGTTATTTTGAACAACATATTTTCTTGACATATAACAGTTCCTCAACATAAGTTTCGGACCATAATATTGACGTTAAACTCAAGGGGGCGCCACGTGCTTAAGTAATGCATACATCTTATACACATATATACAGATATGATAACCAGGTTGTTGATAATAACCAGGTTGTTCACTTTGACCAGGTTCTTAATTATAACCTGTTTGTTCATTATAACACGTTTTGTCGTGATAGCGAGGTTGTTCATTAAAACCAGGTTATTCATTATAACCAGGTTGACATATTTTCTTGACATATCACAGTTCCTCAACATTAAGTTTCAGACCATAACACTAATAATAGTGACGTTAAACTCAAGGGGGCGCCACGTTCTTAAGTAATGCATACATCTTATACACATATATACAGATATGATAACCAGGTTGTTGATAATAACCAGGTTGTTCACTTTGACCAGGTTCTTAATTATAACCTGTTTGTTCATTATAACACGTTTTGTCGTGATAGCGAGGTTGTTCATTAAAACCAGGTTATTCATTATAACCAGGTTGACATATTTTCTTGACATATAACAGTTCCTCAACATTAAGTTTCAGACCATAACACTAATAATATTGACGTTAAACTCACGGGGGCGCCACGTCCTTCAGGAATGCATACATCTCATACATATATATACATATATGATAACCAGGTTGCTCATTAAAACCAGGTTTGTCGTAATAACGAGGTTGCTAATAATAACCAGATTTGACACAACAACTAGGTTGTTCATTATAACAATATTGTTAGTTCATTATAACTAGGTTGTTCATTTCAATCATGTTTGCCATAATAACCGGGTTTGACACTCTCAACAGATTAGTCATTATAACCATGTTGTTCATTATAACCAGGTTGTTCATTTTAACCAGCTTTGTCGTAATAACCAGGTTGGACACCTTGAACAGATTGTTCATTATAACCGGGTTGTTCATTATAACCACCCTGCTTATAATGACCTACCTGTTTATAATGACCACCCTGGTTATAATGACTACAATGGCTACTTTGACCATACTAGTCATAATGACTACCCTTGTAATAATGGGATTGCATGGATATTCGTGAATCAGAACATCCAGCTGTGCTTTCAGATTTTACAAATTTAAATGATACCTACATACCGATCAGATAAGTCGTCATAGGGAGTGAATGTGTTAAACTTACAGTGCTATGATGTATGTATGTATGCATGTATGTGTGTATATATGTATGTATATGTAAAGTTGTATATGTGTATGTCTGTACGTATGTATGTATGTATGTATGTATGTATGAACGGAACACAATTTTAAGTATAAAGTCTTTATTATTCATATTCAACTTAAATATTCAACATAACATTCAGATTCAACTTAAGTAATCAACGTAGCCTAAGTTGATCAACTTAGGATTCAACATAAGCTTAAGTTTATCAACTTAACCTAAGTTAATCAACTTAAGATTCAACATAAGCTTAAGTTTATCAACTTAACATAAGTTGATAAACATAAGATTCAACATAAGCTTAAGTTGACAAACTTAAGATTCAACATAAGCTTAAGTTGACATTCAACATATTAAGTTGATAAACATAAGATTCAACATAAGCTTAAGTTGACATTCAACATAATAAGTTGATAAACATAAGATTCAACATAAGCTTAAGTTGACAAACTTAAGATTCAACATAACCTTAAGTTTATCAACTTAACCTAAGTTGATAGACATAAGATTCAACATAAGCTTAAATTGACATTCAACATAATAAGTTGATAAACATAAGATTCAACATAAGCTTAAGTTGACATTCGACATAAGAAGTTGACAAAATTAAGATTTCAACATAAGCTTAAGTTGATCAACATAGCCAAAGTTGACAAATTTAAGATTTCAACATAAGGTCAAGTTGACATTTAGATTCAACTCAAGGAGAACTCATTTTTTCTTGACCCGATGGAGTCTGACTGACCAACCGGACTCCAAAGGTCATTGCTCAGGTCTGAAATGGTAATTTTATTGATTATGGTCCTAAACTTAATGTTATGGTCCTAAACATAAGTTGACTAGGGTTGTTAACCTATAGGGTTATCACAACCTAGGGTTATAGCGGCTATCCTGAAAAAAGGAGCATCAATTCTTTAAAGCCGTTAAAAAAACAGAGAAACGATAATAAAAGTATACAAACACTCAAAATAACTGAAATAGATTTTGTTTTAACGAACTGTAGCAAGTAGAAACGTTAATACATTCATATCATGTCACAATTAGAACTTAAAGTCAATAAAAATTAAAATTTCTTAAAATTTCAAATTATGCTAATAACTTTTCGAATAAACTTGGAAAAATCAATTTTTTTCAAGGGTTAGTTCTGAAATCGCAAACCTGTTTCCTTTTGGAAAAGAAAACAAACGAAATATGCGTTTTGCATAATTTATGAGCAAATTTCAAATTTCAAAATTCAAAATTTAAAATTTTTATTTTTTTAAATTTAAATTTTAAATTTATATTTTTGCGTTACAGACGGTGATAAAAAGTGATAGCAGATGACAGGTCACCAAATAAATGATGTTTTCTGTGTTTTTACTGTGTTTTTTAACGCTTACAATCAGTCATGGTTAGCCTTAAGTTGAATTTTGTAATTTCGGTCCTACATTTTAAAACTCAATTTTCTGAAAAAATATTAAAGTTAAAATTTTTTTTTCTTTTCTTAAATTTAAGTGTTACTGACTTTTACAAATATCCTGAGTTTAAAGGTCGAAACTTAAAAAATGACAAAGTTATATGCACATAAAAAAAAAGTGGCACCTCAGCTGAATTTGCCACTATCTCAGAGCTCACAGGGGGTACGCAGCTTAATTAAGAAGAGGACCCAATTTGATCATAATTGTTTTGGTCTTTTTTTTTTTTCAGTGGTTATCTAACCATTTTATTTAAACGTGAAACCATATCTTTTGCATTTTTGTTAGATTGTAGCACAATAAAAGTGCTTTTGACCAGTGGTCAAAAGGGGTCACGTGACCACTGACCAGTGCCTAGCCACGCCCAAGGACCGAAAATTTTTTTCAAGTTTTTCAAAAAAAAATAAAAAAATGAAGTGGTCAGGCCATTTGTTATAACTATGATAAAAAATAGAATTTTATGAAATTAATTGCAAAATGAATGGGTCTAAACGCTTGAATTTTGCAAAAACGGTTTGACTTAGTCATTTTTTTAAGTTGTTGGACTCTAATTAGGGTTAGGGTTAGGGTTAGGGTTAGGGTTAGGGTTAGGGTTAGGGTTAGGGTTAGGGTTAGGGTTAGGGTTAGGGTTAGGGTTAGGGTTAGGTTAGGGTTAGGGTTAGGGTTAGGGTTAGGGTTAGGGTTAGGTTAGGGTTAGGGTTAGGGTTAGGGTTAGGGTTAGGGTTAGGGTTAGGGTTTAGTTAGGGTTAGGGTTAGGTTAGGGTTAGGGTTAGGGTTAGGGTTAGGGTTAGGGTTAGGGTTAGGGTTAGGGTTAGGGTTAGGGTTAGGGTTAGGGTTAGGGTTAGGGTTAGGGTTAGGGTTAGGGTTAGGGTTAGGGTTAGGGTTAGGGTTAGGGTTAGGGTTAGGGTTAGGGTTAGGTTTTAGGGTTAGGGTTAGGGTTAGGGTTAGGGTTAGGGTTAGGGTTAGGGTTAGGGTTAGGGTTAGGGTTAGGGTTAGGGTTAGGGTTAGGGCTAGGGTCTTAGACTTAACATAAGTTGAAAACGTGTATTATCAGTCCTAAATACAACTTAATTTGTGTATTTTTCAACTTTACAGAGAAAAATCTTAAGTTGAAAATTACGTTCAACTTAATCTTGTATTGGTCCTTTCATTTCAACTTAAGGTGTCCTTAAGTTTATCAACTTAAGCTTATGTTGACTCCAAACACTTGTTTTTTCGTGTCCATGTTGGCTTAGTGGACTCTAGGAGGTAGCGCCACCTCGGAGCTTAGCGTGTACTTGCCAATTTTTGGTATCTTTACATATGTTACGGTCTTAAACTTAGAATGTTATGGTCGGAAACTTAAATTTGAAAAACAGTTAAATGTCAAGAAAAAGACAGTTTTTCAAACTTACAAGTTGTCAAAATAGTGGGCCCTTTCCTTCTGAGTAAGAGAAAAATAAAAGCGCATATTTAATATGCCGAAAAAACTGAACATGTACTTGCCACTTTTCGGTATCTTTTCATGTGATATGGTCTTAAACTTTGAATGTAATGGTCGGATATGGTCTTAAACTTAGAATGTTATGGTCGGAAACTTAAAGTTGAAAAACTGTTTGTGTCAAGAAAATGGGAGTTTTTCAAGCTTACGAAGGGTCTAAATAGTGTGCTCTTTCCTTACAAGTAGGAGAAAAATAAAAGCGCATATATAATATGTTGAAAAAAAACTGAACTTGTACTTGCCCTAACTTACATTGTTATGTTCATAATCTTAATCCTAATCAGAATACAGTGGACACTTTTAAATATGTATGTTTGTATGTATGTATGTAACCCTAGTCAACTTATGTTTAGGACCATAACATTAAGTTTAGGACCATAATCAATAAAATTACCATTTCAGACCTGAGCAATGACCTTTGGAGTCCGGTTGGTCAGTCAGACTCCATCGGGTCAAGAAAAAATGAGTTCTCCTTGAGTTGAATCTAAATGTCAACTTGACCTTATGTTGAAATCTTAAATTTGTCAACTTTGGCTATGTTGATCAACTTAAGCTTATGTTGAAATCTTAATTTTGTCAACTTCTTATGTCGAATGTCAACTTAAGCTTATGTTGAATCTTATGTTTATCAACTTAATATGTTGAATGTCAACTTAAGCTTATGTTGAATCTTATGTTTATCAACTTAGGTTAAGTTGATAAACTTAAGGTTATGTTGAATCTTAAGTTTGTCAACTAAAGCTTATGTTGAATCTTAAGTTGATTAACTTAGGTTAAGTTGATAAACTTAAGCTTATGTTGAATCCTAAGTTGATCAACTTAGGCTACGTTGATTACTTAAGTTGAATCTGAATGTTATGTTGAATATTTAAGTTGAATATGAATAATAAAGACTTTATACTTAAAATTGTGTTCCGTTCATACATACATACATACATACATACATACGTACAGACATACACATATACAACTTTACATGTGGAAATGCTGAAAAATGATAGTACTTTTGGTCCTGCTCCAGACAATGAGGGATTTTCTCAGTATTTGAACATTGTCGCTTATGCCGATAAGTCATCCGGCTTTTTTGAAAATGTCGGTAGTGTCCATAAGTTAATTTAGTCTGAAATGTGAACCGTTAAACATATAAGTGGAGATGCTGAAAAATATAGTACTTTTAGTCCTAGTGCAGGCAATAAGGGATTTTCTCAGTATTTGAACATTGTCGGTGTTGCTGATAAGTTATTCGGCTATTTTGAAAATGTCGGTAGTGTCGATAAGTTAATTTAGTCTGAATTGTGAACCGTTAAATATATAAATGGAAATGCTGAAAAATTATAGTACTTTTGGTCCTACTCCAGGCAATAAGGGATTTTCTCAGTATTTGAACATTGTCGCTTTTGCCGATAAGTCATCGGGCTATTTGGAAAATGTCGGTAGTGTCGATAAGTTATTTTAGTCTGAAATGTGATCCATTAAATACACATATTGAAATGCTAAAAATTAAAGTACTTTTGGTCCTACTCCAGGCAATAAGGGATTTTCTCAGTATTTGAACATTTTCGCTTATACAATGACCACACTAGTTACAATGAGTACCCTAGTTTTAATGGCATTGCATGGATTTTCCTGAATCCAGGTTTGCTTTCAGATTTTACAAATTTACCTCGTTATTATGAAGAACCTCGTTATTATGAAAAACCTCGTTATAACGAAAAAATGGTTATAATGAACAAAACCGTTATATCTGAGGTCTGAAATGATAATCTATTGACTATGGTTCTAAACTTAGTGTTATGGTCCTAAACATAAGTTACCCTATAGGGTTATAGCAAACTAGGGTTATCGCGGCTATACTTAAAAAGGAGCATCAATTCTTTAAAGTCGGTAAAAAAATAGGGAAACGATAATAAAAGTATAAAAACACTCAAAATACCTGCAATAGAGTTTGTTTTACCGAACTGTAGCAAGTAGAAACGTTAATACTTTCATATCATGTCAAGATTAGAACTTAAAGTCACTAAAAATAAAAATTTCTTAAAATTTCAAATTATGCTAACAACTTTTCGAATAAACTTGGAAAAATCTATTTTTTCCCAAGGGTTAGTTCTGTAATCGACAACCTATTGTATTTGGAAAAGAAAACAAACGAAATATGCCTTTCGCATAATTTATGAGCAAATTTCAAAGTTAAAAATTAAAAATTCAAAATGTTTATTTTTTTTATTTGAATATTGAATTTCTATTTTTGCGTTCCAGACGGTGACAAAAACGGATAACAGACGACAGTTAACCAAATAAATTATGTTTTCTGTGTTTTTACTGTGTCTTTTAACGCTTCAAATCAGTCACGGTTAGCCTTAAGTTGAATTTTGTAATTTCGGTCCTAAATTTTTAAACTCAATTTTCTCCCAAAAAAAAGTTGAGGTTGATTTTTTTCTTTTACAAAAAAAGAAGTTTTACTGACTTTTACAAATATCCTAAGTTTAAAGGTTGAAACTTAAAAAATGACAAAGTTTTCTGAACATGGACAAAACGTGGCACCTCGGCTGAATTTGCCAGGATCTCAGAGTTCCCCTGGTCTCTGAGCTTAATAAATAACATGATCTAACCCTAACCATTCTGTACGTGTCTATATATGCTCTACTCTAGGACGTGGCGCCCCCTAGTCAATAGTATGGTCCTAAACATAGTGTTATGGTTTGATAACTTTGATGGTTGAGAAATCAGTTCTGTTGGGAGCAGGGTAAAACGGATGCACCTGCTGTATATTGGGTGTAAACCCAACCTTTTGGCGCCAGAATGGGGTCGCTGTGACGAATAGTTTGGAAATGGTTTGAAAAAAGCAGTGTGCAGGAGTATGACATTTCAGCAGAAGGGGGTGAAATTTTGAATTTCTTTGCAGGCTGGATTCTAAAGTAATAGTAGTAGAGCCAAATGCTTTTAGCTGCAGGTTTGTCTCGTCGAGAGCTTCCTAAAATACCAATTACAAGGGCCTATGTGTGATATGGGGTGTCTGAATCAGGCTGGGAGGTCATTTTCGGTGTCCATATGACAAACTGTTTTGTTTTGCAACCTTTGATGGTTGAGAAATCTGTTCTCTTGGGAGCAGGGTAAAATGGCTGTACCTGGTGTATATGTGGTGTAAACCTGAACTTTTGGCACCCAGAATGGGGTCGCTGTGACAAATAGTTTGGAAATAGTTTGAAAAAAGCAATGTGCAGGAGAATGAGATTTCAGCAGTAGGGGGGAAATTTTGAATTTCATTGCAGGCTGGATTCTAAAGCTGTAGGAGTAGAGCCAAATGCTATTGGCTACGGGTTTGTCTAGTCGAGATCTTTCTATAAATTCCAAACACAAGGGCCTCTGTGTCACTATCGGGGGTCTTAATCAGACTAGAAGGTCATTTGCAGTGTATTAAATGATTAAATTATCTTAAAAACTAAGGTCGGCTGGAATCACACAATTTCCCCTCGAAGCTCAGAAAGAGGATTGAGCCGCGGCAAAAGACCCATTTCGCATACACCAGTAGTGTCGAAACCGCACCCTGGCCCTTCTTTGTCCCGCGGAAAACCCCGAAACAATTCTCTTCTTTATCAAATTTACGCCACTAGTATGGTCCTAAACATAGTGTTATGGTCCTAAACTTAAAGTTATTATGTATGGAATAAAATGGGCCAATCAATGAAATCACTTAACTTTTCTCAGTATTTGAACATTCGGCTATTTAAAAAGTTCGTTATTATGAAGAACCCCGTTATTAAGGCCAACCTCGTTACTATGGGCAACCTCGTTATTATGAACAACTTCGTTAGTATGACCAACCTTGTGATTATGAGCAACCTGGATAAAATGTCCAACTTCGTCATAATGAACAATGTCGTATTATGAACAACGCCGTTATTATGGACAACCTCGTTATTATGAACAACCTTGTTTTTTATGAACAACTTGGATATTATGTCCCACCTCCTTACTATGAACAACCTCGTTATTATGGCCAACCTTGATATTATGAACAGCGGTCGTTATTATGAACCACCCTCGTTAGTAGGTACAACCTCTATTTTATGAACAACCTCGTTACTATGGACGACCTCGTTATTATGAACAATCTTGTTTTCATAAACAACCTCGTTACTATGGGCAACCTCCGTTATTAGGAACAACCTCTATATTATGAAACAACCTCGTTACTATGGACAACCTCGTTATTATGAACAACCTTGTTTTCATAAACATCCTCGTTACTATGGGCAACCTCGTTATTATGAGCAACCTTGTTTTATGAACAACTTGTATATTATGTCCCACCTCCTTACTATGAACAACCTCGTGATTATGGCCAACATTGGTATTATGAACAGCGTCGTAATTATGAACCACCTCGTTAGTAGGAACAACCTGTATATTATGAACAACCTCGTTACTATGGACAACCTTGTTATTATGAACAACGTCGTTATTAGGAGCAACCTCTATATTATGAACAACCTCGTTACTATGGACAACCTCGTTATTATGAACAACCTTGTTTTCATAAACAACCTCGTTACTATGGGCAACTTCGTTATTATGAACAACCTCATTATTATGGCCAACCTTGCTATTATGAACAACGTCGTTATTATGAACCACCTCGTTAGTAGGAACAACCTCTATATTATGAAGAACCTCGTTATTATGGACAACCCTCGTTAGTAGGAACAACCTCTATATTGTGAAGAACCTCGTTATTATGAACAACCCCGTTATTATTTTGTTCAACCTCGTTTGAATAACCCTAACCTGTTTATTATGTCCCACCTCGTTATTATGAACAACCTCGTTTTTATTAACATCCTCGTTATTATGTCCCACTTCGTTAATATCAACAACCTCGTTTATAATGTCCAACCCTTGTTATTGTGAACAGCGTAGTTATTATGAACAACCTCGTTATCATGAACAACCTTGTCATTATGAACAAACTTGATATTATAAAACAACCTTGTTGCTGTGTCTAACCTTGTTATTGTGAACAACCTGGTAATTATGTCCCACCTCGTTACTATGAACAACCTCGTTTATATGTCCAACCTTGCTATTATGAACAACCTCGTTTTTATGTCCCACATTTTTATTTTGTCCAACCTCGTTATTATGTCTCTCTTCGTTCCTTTGAACAACCTCGTTATTAGGTCCAACCTTGTTATTATGAACAACCTCGTTACTATGAACAACCCCGTTATTATGAACAACCTTGTCATTTTGAACAAACTTGTTATTTTAAACAACTTTGTTGCTATGTCGAACCTTGTTATTGTGAACAGCCTCGTTATTATGTCAAAACCTCGTTACTATGAACAACCCTAACCTTAAAAAAGAAGAAAAGTGAGAACAAAGTGAGAAAAGTGATAAAACTGAGAAGAAAGTGAGAAGAAAGTGAGAAGAAAGAAGAAATGTTGGGTAGTGTCGATAAGTTATTTTAACAGGATCAGCTTAAGCTTAAGTTTATCAACATAGCTTATATTGAAGTCTTAAGTTTATCAACTTAAACTTATGTTGTTCAACATAGCTGATGTTATAAGTGGAAAATGCTGAAAAATTATAGAACTTTTGGTCCTAGTCCAGGCAATAACGTAGTTTCTCAGTATTTGAACATTGTCGCTTTTGCCGATAAGTCATCTGGCTATTTTGAAAATATTGGTAGTTATTCGGCTATTTTTGAAAATGTTGGCAGTGTTGATAAGTCATTTTAGTCTGAAATGTGAACCGTTATGTATATATGTGGACATGCTGAAAAACTAAAGTACATTCTTGTCCTACTCCAGGCAATAAGGGATTTTATGAGTATTTGAACATTGTCGTTGTTGCCGATAAGTTATTCGGCCTGTTTTGAAAATGTTGGTAGTGTCGATAAGTTATTTTAGTCTGATATGTGATCCATTAAATATTACATATGGAAATGCTGAGATATATCATAGTACTTTTCGTCCTAGTCCAGGCAATAAGGGATTTTCTCAGTATTTGAACATTGTCGCTTTTGCCGATAAGTTATTCTGCTATTTTGAAAATGTCGGAAGTGTCGATAAGTTAATTTAGTCTGAATTGTGAACCATTAAATATATAAGTGGAAATGCTGAGAAATTATAGTACTTTTGGTCCTACTCCAGGGAAAAAGGGATTTTCTCAGTATTTGAAGATTGTCGCTTATGCCAATAAGTCATCCGGCTTTTTTAAAAATGTCGGTAGTGTCAATAAGTTAGTTTAGTCTGAATTGTGGACCGTTAAATATATAAGGGGAAATGCTGAAAAATTATAGTACTTTTGGTCCTACTCCAGGCAATTAGGGATTTTCTCAGTATTTGAACATTGTCCCTTATGCCAATAAGTCATCCGGCTATTTTAAAAAATGTCGGAAATGTCGATTAGTTAATTTAGTCTGAATTGTGAACCATTAAATATATAAGTAGAAATGCTGAAAATTTAAAGTACTTTAGGTTAGGGTTAGGGTTAGTTAAGTTGATAAACTTAAGCCTATATTGAAATCTTCAGTTTGTCAACTTATTATGTTGAATGTCAACTTAAGCTTATGTTGGATCTTAAGTTGAACAACTTAGGGTAGGTTGATAAACTTAAGCTTATGTTGAATCCTAATTTGATCAACTTAGGCTATTTGAATCTGACTAAGGTGAACCGTTCAATATATCGGTGGAAATGCTGAAAAATGATAGTACTTTTAGTCCTACTCCAGGCAATAAGGGATTTTCTCAGTATTTGAACATTTTCGCTCATGCCGATAAGTCATCCGGCTATTTTGAAAATGTCGGTAGTGTCGATAAGTAATTTTAGTCTGAAATATGAAACCGTTTAATATATATCGAGATGCTGAAAAATTTTAGTACTTTTGGTCTAGTGCAGGCAATAAGGGATTTTCTCAGTATTTGAACATTGTCGGTGTTGCCGATAAGTTATTCGGATTTTTTGAAAATGTCGGTAGTGTCGATAACTTAATTTAGTCTTAATAGTAAAACATTAAACATATAAGTGGAAATGTTGAAAACATAGTACTTTTGGTCCTGCTCCAGGCAATAAGGGATTTTATCAGTATTTGAACATTGTCGCTTTTGCCGATAAGTCATCGGGCTATTTTGAAAATGTCAGTAGTGTCGATAAGTTATTTTAGTCTGAAATGTGAACCGTTAAATATATAAGTGGAAATGCTGAAAAATATAGTACTTTTAGTCCTAGTGCAGGCAATAAGGGATTTTCTCAGTATTTGAACATTGTCGGTGTTGCCGATAAGTTATTTGGATTTTTTGAAAATGTCGGTAGTGTCGATAAGTTATTTTTAGTCTGAAATGTGAACCGTTAAATATATAAGTGGAAATGCTGAAAAATATAGTACTTTTAGTCCTAGTGCAGGCAATAAGGGATTTTCTCAGTATTTGAACATTGTCGGTGTTGCCGATAAGTTATTTGGATTTTTTGAAAATGTCGGTAGTGTAGATAATTTAACTTAGTCTTAATGGTGAACCGTTAAACATATAAGTGGAAAATGCTGAAAACTTATAGTACTTTTGATCCTACTCCAGACAATGAGGGAATTTCTCAGTATTTGAACATTGTCGCTTATGTCAATAAGTCATCCGGCTTTTTTAAAAATGTCGGTAGTGTCAATAAGTTAGTTTAGTCTGAATTGTGGACCGTTAAATATATAAGTAGAAATGCTGAAAATTTAAAGTACTTTAGGTTAGGGTTTAGGGTTAGTTAAGTTGATAAACTTAAGCTTATATTGAAATCTTCAGTTTGTCAACTTATTATGTTGAATGTCAACTTAAGCTTATGTTGGACCTTAAGTTGAACAACTTAGGGTAGGTTGATAAACTTAAGCTTATGTTGAATCCTAATTTGATCAACTTAGGCTATTTGAATCTGACTA